>CALSBZ010000825.1:648499-652448 GCA_943591055.1 Gobionotothen gibberifrons | reverse complement strand
CCTTCTACCGGACGCCGGGAGGAGGACAACAACACGCCGGCTGCTCAGCTGTTATCAGCCACTGGACGCCGGGAGGAGGACAACAACACTGCGAGAAGAAGACACCGGCGTCTGTGTATCTAGAAATGCTCTACAGCGACACTAGCAACACTAGCGGCTCGGCTGGCTGACGTAATCGCTCTTCATGCAAAGCGAACGGCGGGGGATGGGCAGCGAGCAGAGTGCCAGGCGGAACACGGGGGATTTGAATGGGACTTAATGTATCGATACCCGCGGCTGAAATATCGATACTTTCTCGGGAAACAAAATATCGATGTATATCACAGGATCGATTAAATTGCACAGCCCTATGTGGGTGTAAGTGAGTACCACATAGCAAACATGTAAGAATGCTAGAGGGCCAAGGACATGGTTGTATGTTATAGTAAACAATATTTTATTTTTACTTTTAATCACAGCTTCCATTGTTTAGTAGCACCGACAATTTAGATGCCCCTGCTGTGCTTTCTTATAGCTTTTAATACGAAAATTCACACACTCACAACCCCACTTACACACTCAAACATACACATTCACGCCCCTGGAGGAAAACATCCACTTGTTAATTAGGGCTTAGAGATGGGGTGTATAAGACATGCCGGGAAAGTCAAAAAGAAGCTGAATAACACAGCTGTAAAATAGGGATCTGGGGGATGGCAGTTAAAACCAGAAAACACCATTATTATCACGTATTGCAGAATAAGCAGTGTGACCATGGAGAACCACTAACAGCTTTAGGAGGGTCCCCTCTCTTCAACAAGTGAATTATTGCTTTAGCAGGCTGTCAAAGTGAATAATGATTTAACGTTATATAACGCGACTCAAGCCTATTTTACGAATCAAAGTCTGTTTACAGTTCTTGAGGAGTGATACAGCAAAAAGCTGTGTGAAGCCTTTGGTGGCTCCAGAGGGAGCTGTGTGAAGTCTGATAAATTACCTCAAGGGGTGTCACACGAGTCAGAGCTGCTGGATGGGGCTCCAGAAGTAAATGTTTCAAAATAAAACATCTAATCTGAAGGTGTGGAGGTAACAAGAAGTGAGTTTACAAGACCTGCTAAAGGCTCAAAGCAACATTAGCTGCTACTTAGTGGAACACATCTGAATAGCTGACTGATCTGCTTGCAGTACAGTTGCATTGTGGGTAATGTAGGCGGAAGGTTCTGAAAAGGAAGATGTTTAAAATGAATGGAAAACACGGTCCTGCTGCACAATTGTAAAGCCTGATTCAAGCACTGGATTGAAACCCTAATCTGTCATTTAGCGTAACCGTTTTCCCGGGATTTTATCGAGAAGTAGCCAAATGTCATGTCTCGACAATACTCTGTGTCCCTCCGACTAAGGTTTGTATGCTTCCCATTCAGAAAAAGCAATATGGTGGCAATGCAGGGACTCCTGTCATGTGATCACGTCTTCGATTCCCTGATAGGCCTGTGAAAGACAAGCAAGGGCTTATAAAGATGTCAATCATCAGTCCACTTTGCTTCCCTGAGGGAGTGTACACACAGGAGACCCCCCGACACAAAGACCCCACAGAACGTCACTCGGAAGCACAGGTGCATGAGTTCAGTGAGTGTAGTGCAGGAAACATGGAGCTGAAGTGTTAAGTGAAAAATTAGTCTAAGTAGAGGAAGAACATGGACAGGTGGTGTCACTAATACAATTAGCAAGTATAATGTGAGTACAGGAACTTGTCTTGTGTCGATGCATATTACTGATGTCCAGACTGTCATCCTGGTCTCCTTTTGCAAGCTTGTATTCAAAGGAATGTATTTGTTTTTTTAATATATATTCGGGTGATAGTATTTTCTCTTTTATTAGGCCTATTTTCAGTTTTTTTTAGTTGATAAAACAGAAAAATGTACACTTGGGGAACTTGGATCATTGTCACAAAGTATTATCTTTGCACCGTAGATTGATTTATCCCAGAGTGCCAAGATATACTATTACAAAAGTAGCAGCCCACTGCTATTCCAAAAAAAGAAAAGTCCTTATCTCCTTAGCGATCTAAGTGAGGAATTTCTAGGGAAATCTGAGCCAAATGGTTTTCTCATCAGCTGCAACACTATCAAGTCTCAGTGCATACCGATACACATGGTGCAAGGTCTCATTCATCACACAGATCTAGAGCTGTATATGCAGGAGGCCCTATATAAGACTGTAGAGTGAAGTTAGATAAATAACGGGATGGTATGGGAGGGGCTGGATTTATTATTTTTACTTCTATAGTTATCAACGCACTATAACAATGAGACGCTTTTGTTACTGCTTTTATCTGCAAGACAGGTGTGTTTTATTTGCTTATAAAATTCATGACATAAAGGATTTCGCACACTATTGTTGTCTTTTATGGTCAGATGCCGCACAGCTAGAAAACGGTACAAAAAGGGAAAGAGGCTTGACAAAAGCACAGAGGGGAAAACAAATAAACATGTCAGTTAGGTCGGAGGATATAAACCAAACATCTAAGTATTACTTTAAAAATGTTATGAGCCCCCGCAAAGAAATGAATTCAGCCTGGAGCTTGGATGTGAGAAGTGTGACTGAGCGTAGATGCTAACTGCTACGCTTGACTAAAAGCTTACCGTGTATGAACGCAAGGGGTATCAAAAAGACAAACATGACATTCAGTCGTGTGATAGCGTGGTTGATTTTAGATGAACTGATTCACATAAAAGCAGAAGTGCAGCTCTCAGCCTTCTCACGCATGTGTGTCACAAGTTATTTTAAAGCTACAGACTCTTCTAGCAAAATGAATGTTATGATTACGGAACAATCAAGTAGCGCTTTCCATGAAACGCATGTATGTGCATTATAAACACACGTATGATGTGTTGAAGTCTGCTTTAGGAGCTGGATGCTCATAGTTATAATGAATTGCTGATTACTCACTGAAATGTCTATAAACTCATTGTAATCACACTTATTATGCTTCATCGTGTGTCATAACATGCTATTCATACATGCTTATTAGAAAGTGCGGTACCACTTTACAATAAGAGTACCCTTATAAAGCGTTTACGAATAGTTTGTAATTCATGTATTAATTAGGTTGTGAACACTTTATAAATCCTTAATAAGCTTTTATAAGACATGAGATAAACAGGGTGACTGTGACGGGTTGCTTGCCAAATAGAGAGCCCACATTTATCTGTACGGCTAAGCCTTATTAGAAATGGTAGTAACTCATTAAAAAATGGGAATGTGTTTTACACGTTACAATAAGGTTCCCTTTTGGCAACTATACATGTTAGTAACTCGTAAATAAATGGTCATAAAGAGATGCCAAGAAACATCAAGATGGATGAATCAACTCAGTGAACAACAGATACCAAGGATGCTGGCTGATGAAGAAGTAAGCTAGGTAGCCAATATAAGGCTTAGTCATCTTGCCAAATAGTGAGCCTGTGTTGATGTATGCAAACTATGTTATAACTGGTTTATAAAAGGTTCTTAATGATTAATAAAGTGTTTACAACCTAATTAATAACCTAATTATAAACCCTTTATGAATCCTTTATAAGGGTAGTCTTATTGTAAAGTGGTACCTAAAGTGCTATAGGCAGATTATAATGCATTCCAAGTATGTTTATATTGCATTATAAACATGAGCATTTACATTTTTTTATTAAAATCCGAAAACTCCTGAGCTTTGTTCCAGCCCCAGGGTGGAAATGACATGACATCTGATATTATTTAACTCTCAGCAGAGTTAACCGGTTAACTTTAAACACTGTCAATGATTCACAGCTTCCAGGGGGGTGGAAGCACCACAAGGCCATTGAACCTCAATTTCAGTGCAGTTATCAAGGCTGCAGAGAGAGAAGGCAGCCAATTACAACACTGTGGAGTGAGACAGTCACTCAGAGAAATGGCCTTCTCTTTGTCCACAGTGGGAAGGACATTCTGTGGT
>CALSBZ010000825.1:635999-645999 GCA_943591055.1 Gobionotothen gibberifrons | reverse complement strand
GGTAGTCAGCGGGCCGTTGACGGCCGGCTCGGTACGCTGACGGCCGGCACCGCCCTTGATTTTTTTTAAACGGCATCATGTAAGTTGCGCTGACAGGCGACAGAGGTCCACAGTTGCCCCGCAGCGAGGCTCCCCCCGCCCTCCCGTAGACAGTTCACGAGCTCAGTCACTTCATAACACCAAAGATGGGTCGCGGTAAACGCTCTAAAGTGAGGCTCCACTACACTAAAAAAGAAAAAGACAAGGCACAGTGTAATGCCTGTTAATAGCTTGCCACAGGCATAGCTCAGTTAAAATAAAGCACAGCTATTGTGTAATACATTTGTATTGCATGTATATTTTTTATTTGTAAAAATGTCAGTTAAAGCTTAAAAGAATAAAGATATTTTTGTTATCTAAACGTTTGACCTCTTTCTTTTACAATTTTGGAATCGAAACGGGGAATCGATAAGAACCGGAATCGATAAGCAGAACCGGAATCGATACATTTCAAACGATACCCATCCCTAAACATAGGTGGAGATAAAAACGTATGAAGATCATCCCAGAAGTCTGGAACACAAAGTAGATTTGGCAGTGTTTTCATCCTACATGTACACAACAAAGCACACATTAAAAGGAAAAGAAGTCCTCTACTTCCTTTTGACAAACACATGCAATTACATTCAGCAAGAGATCTACTACTCTTTTTTGAGTAAAACACAGTCTGGGTAAAAATACACCAAAGACTGGCAGCCAGTGTTATTAAGAATGAAAGAATGAATTCCTATTCAGACATCCTAATTACACTTGGGAAGTTGACATTACTTTGTGTGCTTTGTACTGCCAAGGTCTCAAATCAAAAGCAAAAAAGTAGAGAGAAATTCAGCAGTTGGTCTTGTCAGAAAAGAACAAAGGCAGGAAAAGAAAGAAAGAAAGATATTTAAAATAATATATCACTTACTACACCTCAGTGCATGTCTGGCTTTATTTGTAAATGTCCTTACCAACTATTTGTGAGCCAGCCTTATTAGGTGTTTTTGTCTTTTATACCTGGAGGATGCCAAGTGGCAGAAACAGAGCTTGACGGCGTCTATTAGTGGATTTAACTGCGCTCCTCATGTCACCAGATGGAGCATCAGCATCGATGCAAACTGCTCCTTCCTTATCCCCCTCCCCTAACCCTAACCTCCAGTAATCCCACCTAGCCGAGCATGCCCTGTGCGCCTCGACAAGCAAATAGGCCACTTCACCGGCGCTGTAATTGGAAATAAGATGGGTCTCTTGCTCTGAGAATATTTCACCAGGGCATGGCATTCAAACCTTAAGGCTTAATGTTATATCCGATGTATATTCTGCAGACATTTTACCTAAAATCCCCTTTTTAGACGCCAGGCCTGCCATTTATCAGTGCATTACATGTGCTTACTGTAATGTATTACAATTAGGAGAAATGTAATCAAAGTATATTTAAAAAGTGCACTTGCATGACCAAAGTTCAGCTTATATGAAAATATGTTTAAGAGACCTATCATTGTAACAAACCTATTTATAGATCATAACCATGGAAATTATCTTAACAAAAGTGTAAATGGCCTAATTATACTTCAGTTAAACATCCCATGCATTTCGCTTTGGGTGTAAGTATGTGTATTGTGTCCTGAAACCACATTTAAAAATACATAAATTGCCACTGAGCTTCCATTTCCACTAATAAGCTAAATGTCCGCTGAGCAAATGTAAAAAAAGGTTGTACTTATTAGTCTGATCATCTCATTTTTCCATTAAACCTCGAACACATCATCACAATCTCTAATGTAGCATAAATCATCTTTTGAACATGAAAAACTAAAAAGGGAACGAATGGGTCCCATTTGCATGATAGACTTATTTGTGGTGATTTGGATTGTTGGGTTTCACCACTTCAGACCTGCACTCTGTGATAAAGATAACCCGTTGGAACTCGATGAATCCAATCCTGGGCTTGGTAAATATAGAATCTGCACGTACATTTTCTGAACATTTCCCTTGAGATTTCTGTTTTTCCACAGGCAACAAAAAGTGGGATCTGTGAGCGTAATCCTCAACACTACGGTTGCTCATTAGGAAAATCCAGAAAGGGAATAAGGCAAGGTTTTCCTCACAGAGGCTGAGGGCACTTGTGCATTGTTGGACCCCCACACAGATCAGTGAGGTCGCTCAGTTCCCTGAAATCCTAAACTAATCCTTAGAGGAAACTAAAACATCACACAAGAGTCTTTCGTTTCTGCCACAGTATGTTTGTGTTGCTACCAGCTGTGTCTTACTGCACACAGCCTTTTTCAAAACTGTAAATTACATGTCTAGCCTCTTTGGTATCAGTAAACAGAAACATAGAAATCCCTAAATGAATATGAAGTTAAAGTACTTTGTGAAGCTGAAACTGTGCAGAAATGTGTTTTATAGAACCCAAGTGTATATTGCTTGTTTCCTTTTCAAACAAAGATATTCATTAAAATAGTATATAAGAAATCAGCCAACATTTAAAGACTGGAATCACGTCATTTAGGGATTTATTCTTCAATCCATTACCAGAATGATTCATCCAGTTTAAACATAACATTCAGACCACTATGAATAAGGAAGGCAAACCATGTGGGTGCATTTAAGATCCTTCCCGAAAAACTATAGACATTTATATTTTACCCCAAGGCAGGAGAAGCTCTCCGGCCGTGCCTCAAGCTATGGTAATAGTTAGGGATGTAACAATATAACGAATATCGCAGTAAATAAATGTCTCAACACCGTCGTGAGACTGACAAAATCTACCGCGATTTTTTTAATTTAACAAAAAAAAAAAAGTAATAAAAAAAAAATGTAAACCTTTATTTAACCAGATGGTCCCATTGAGATCATCGATCTCTTTTTCAAGGGAGACCTGTCCAACATGGCAGCAAGTAGGTTATAACATGAACATACAACAACAGATAACACAAAAGGACATCGTATGTACAGGGCTATGTACATACCTAGAGACAGAGACAAGTACCAACAGTATATTTATATCTCGACCCTGTCAATAAGCCTCACCTTCTTGGCAACAACTGTATTGTTTTTGAAGTGGTGGAGAGACAATGCACAGTTTTACCCACTGCTGTCACCCATGGCCAAAGCATATCTCTCTGTCCCAGCAACATCAGTACCAAGCAAGAGAGTCGTTTCCACAGCAGGGGATACGCCCAAACATCCCAGCTTCTACCTGGAGATGTGGACATGCTCATATTCCTAAAAGATAACCTTGATGATGCTGAGTGAGTGAGTGAGTGAGTTAGAGTTGAGTTACTTGAAAAACTAAAGTGAAACTTGATTTATTCTATTGCAGGGTCTGATTATTATATTGTTGACACTTTACAATACTACTATCCTACTAAAATGCTGTACGAATCAGATGTATTATTTAATAAAGAAAAAAAATTCAAGTAAAAAAAAATTCTTCTTTATTTTTCACTATCGCGATAAATATCGTACCGTGGACTTTTTAATCGCGATATTATCGTACCGTGAGTTTTTGGTATCGTTACATCCCTAGTAATAGTACCAACAACCGTCTCTTAATGTTGTCTGGATTAACAACAACAAGCACTTTAAATGCACTGTCAAAGGGAGTTGTAAAATGTCCTCCAAGTCTGGTTCACCAACGTGAGACGAGCCCTCTGCCATTGTGTAGAAATCTGCAGAGTGTGATACAATTCTGCTGAAACACTTCAGCAACTAAATAACCTCAACCACTTTTAGCTACTCATCCAGAAATATTATGTATCCATAAATGAGTAGAACTATGCCGTCCCACAGGGGATGTAAATGTATTTTTGGCTGCCCAGCAGGAGAGAAAATAAAAGGCCATGAGTGAATGCGTGTTGGGGCGTATTTCCAGAATGTTGGAAGACTTTGCCCGAAGCAGTTTGTCATGATCAAAGTGGTCCGAGAGAATTGTGATTATTAGCGAATCGGTTGCAGGTGGGTGAAATCAGGCTTAGGGAGTAACGTATTACATGTAACGGCACGGTAAGCAAAAAAATATGTCTACCATACTCCATCTCTACCTCCCCTAACCGCCCCCCACCCCCTCAGTGTAAATAACCTGAGTGTCACCCGCTGACCAGACAGAAAATTGCCTTATTGATCCCCACAGCGATTTTCTGGCCTGGCCTTTCCCCACAGCAGCAGTTTTGTCAAAGGTACTGTAGGGGAACTGTAATGGGATAAGCCATGTTATGTGTGTGTGTGTGTGTGTGTGTGTTTGGGTAAAAAAGGGTTGTTGGGAATTGGTAGATTAGATGGTCTTGCTGAGTCATTTTTCCTCCGAGTCTGGTTAGACACACGGGAAATCGCTTTTGCAGATATCCAGTTCCCATGGAAGTTAAATAAGGGAAAGAGCATGAGCCGTCTCTAGAAAATACATAGCTCATCCGAACCAAACACACTCAAAACAACAGCACACATTCACTTCCTTCTTTTTGCCATTCTGTATGCTTAGCGGTAATCTACAGGAGACCCCTGGGGTGAGGGAAAACGAGGGCCTGTCAGTCCTCACTGTGTATTCAGCCCCAGGGCGCAGTTCAACACTCCTCGGTTTTACAACACACACACACACACACACACACACACACACACCGATCTGTACTGGCACTTCTTTGCTTTGCTCTCTGGTGATGCACATTTAAAAAATGTTTTCTTTCTCTCTTTTGATGTCCCTTTGCCGTCAGGCTGCTCTTGTTTATAAAACATCAGGTGAGAAGTAGCATAGGGAGGCTGTTTCTATTTCCATATGAGAAAGAAATAGAAATGTTAAGGTTGCGATGTTAAGGTTGCCATTCTACTTTACAACCCTAGGTCTCTCATCAAAGGTAATACGCTGATAAAATATGACTTTACCCTTTCTTTCGAAATGTTTTCTAAGAAGATTACTCAAAATGACAGATAGCAAAAGTGGCTTACGCATGATAACTCAGTAAGATCAGTGACATACTATATGTTAATGAAAGTGTATAAGAGGGTCTCCTAGAGCAGTGCTTCTCAAACTTTTTTCAGTAATGTACCCCCTTTGAACATTTTTCTCAGCCAAGTACCCCCTGACACTTGGCTGAGTGTCAAGTGACTGACCCGAACCTTTTTGATCGAAAAAGCCTATATACATAATTACAATATAGTGATGTTCCCTATATAGTGTGTGATTTTTTTTTAACAACAAACTAAGGATATTTTCATCTTCATGCATGAAAAAAAATAACATAAAATTTTTATAAAACAGCTTTTTCCAAGGAGTTTTTCAATTTAAGTAATATGTTTAACAAAGCAATGAACAAAATGATATATTGTGAAAAACTATAAAATACAATACACACATTTGACATGTTTATATGAGGACCCCCTTGGTGGTTCTAGGAATATTTGTATATAAAATTGTGTTTTCTATTTAACTTATTGTACTAAGATTATTTTTTTAATCATGCATGGTATTTCTTTAATTAACTTTTTTCTTAAATCTCACGTACCCCCTGCAGTACCCCAACGTACCCCCAGGGGTCCGCGTACCCCCATTTGAGAATCACTGTCCTAGAGTAACTGGTAAATGGAGTTCAACCTCATGTCCTCCAAAAACGACTTTAAAACCAGACGCCACGAATAACCCTTGAGACTCATAAAACATACAAAGAATTCAGACGCCTGATGGAAAGAAGAGGTTAAAAAGGAAAAAAGGAAAAGGCAGCAGGATTATGAAGTCAAAGTGAATGATGAGGATGGTGGGAGTCAAGGAGCGGTGACTTACAGCTCGCCTTTTGCTAAGAAAGCAGAATGTTAGTGCACACAGCCACATGACTCATACATCTCAATTGTTTTCCCTCTGTTGTCCAATAAAAGAAACCCATTCCCCTCGCAGACTGGGGGCGGGTGACTACAAAGTGCTGAGAGGGCACTTTCCAAACTGCTCTCCTGGACCTTTGATGTGTCAATAACAAGCTGCAGGAAATTCCTATCACCGATTCCTGCACCGTTTCTGTTTGTGTGGAACGAGTGTGAGGCGACCTCTGACCCCGATAGGTCTGATTGTGCTGAGGATGACAATGAGACGTCAGATAGGCAGCCACAAGGACACTGATAATGTTGATCTTAGAGGGAGAGACCACCTCAGCTGAGTCAACTTCCTGTTTCCTGTTTAAAACCTGGGAAAATAACTGTTGTGTCCAGCTGCTCGGTTGGCTCCACAGAGGAGCGTTAACTGTCACTACGGGGTACTTTGAGGACGCAAATACGCATTTATGTCTCCATAGTTTATGGAGGTGAGTCACTAACTCCTATTGGAAACAACATGATGAAATGAGATCTGAGATTAGACACAGCGGGGTGCATTTCTGCTCTGGACACACTTATAATTAGGCTGGTCTGCACAGAGATGGGCGGGCTCTGGGGGGCAACAAAACTGAAGATATATTTTAAAGGAGAGCAGGAAAAGAGGATTTATTGTACATTAACGCAGGTCAGGGAAAGTGTAGAAACACAAGAGCATGCATTTATGTTTTAGTGAGGGAGAGTGGGTGTTAATGAACTTCATCAGCCCTGATATATGCGTGACTGTACAGAGGACGGGCTCATTTTAGAATAGCAGGGGGCTACAGCATGCATACCAAAATGATGTACCAAAGTCATATGATAGATGAACGTATTGAATAACTACCAAGGTCACGGCTGTCCGGGTTGTTAAAAGCACTTTGAAGCTGTGCTGTTGTTGCCAACTCATGTCACGACGCGACTGAAGGAACTCCAAAGGCAATTGCACATTAACATCCATGTTCAAATGTTAGGCAGTGGGGGAAAAAGCTGATTCTGCGCGAATAATACTGGAGTCTATGGCAAGAGACAGAGGCCGTTTCTCAATCTCGAGGATTCTGGCTTCCAAGCCAATATTTCAAGGATGCTACGTCATTGAGTGCCGCCGAAGGACTGTTCCAATGTCCAGCATACTTGGAATTCCACCGAGGCCGCGTCCTTGGTTTGGAAGAAATTTCGAGGCTGCACATGGGTAGACTTCGCGTCCTTAAAATCCCCACAATGCTTTGCGCACGGACCAATTTCAAAAACCCTTGCGGAGAATGGCTGAACCGACGAGTATGTAGTGGCGTAGAACATGTGTTGGTAAATATGTTACTTTGTTACATTTGTTTGTTATCACCAAAAATGTGTTCCGTGAAAGTAAAGCAAGTTCATAATTAGATAGACATCGTGAGGTATTTATTTTCGGTACAGTTTATGTTGAAACCGTTAGAGATCGTGGCACACTTGTTAGCCTGTTCCATTCTTCTTCGGTTTCCGAAGCCGTGGCTTGGAAGCATACTTGCTTCGTTTCTGAAGGAAGTGACTTGGAAGTACGTGACTACCAAGCCAGCATCCTCGCGATTGAGAAACACCCTAAGACAAGAAAGGACAAGTAAGATAAACTAACAGTGACAAGAGTTTTCTGAAAAGTTGAGCTAATTTGACAAAGATCAATAAGAAATTCATTAAAAGTGACGTAACTTCTTTCCTAAACTTTGAAAAAGCTGAATACAGAATAACTGTTGCTCAACCCTTCCCTCTTCTCTAGTTCATCTGACTTATCTCTGTGTTTTGCATCAAGTGTTAACCTCCTCCTTCTTCTTCTGGACCCACCAATGCCCACCAGCACCCCCACTATTCAATTTCCCTGATCAGCTCATCACCAGACGCAGCCATCTGCCCTCTCAGCTGCTCCTCATTCCTGCTTTTCAAAATATAGAGAGGATAGCTATCAGTTACACTATGTCAGATCGTTGAGTTGCCTTAGGGTAGGGCTGCTCAATTCATCGTATTTTAAATCGCGATTACGATTATGGCTTGCAAAGATTCCGAAAACAACGTCATCGAAATAAAACGATTATTTTTTTATTATTCAACTGCTAAAAACATACTGTTAAAAAAAAATTCTCCAATAAATGGATGTTTTCAAAGTCAATGAATAATCGCAATTACAATTATTGACCCAAATAATCGCGATTATAATTGTTGCCATAATCGAGCAGCCCTACCTTAGGGTGCCAGTATTAAGTCTATTTCATGTTTTCCTTGCCATTTTATAAACCTAAGTATTGATTTCAAGAAATGTCCATTTTTACTTCCATCCCGACGCTACTTTTTTGGGAACTGGATATGTGGTCAAGTGGACCATTGTCTTTCTTTATATAAATGCAGAAAGGAATTAGCTGTACACTGTTGGGTGTGATTTAGGCATTTTAAGAATGAATGCACATTAGGGTCAACTAACCCTAACCCTAAATGAACCAGGGTTTTAACTAACTTCATGAAGCTACTCACCTGACACTCCAAAATCATATTTCAACAGGAGATAGGTCAAATTACGAAAAGAAAGACACCATTGAGTTCGTATTTCCTTGTGACACAAAAGACATCTGACCTGGAAGAATGACACATATATTGTTTCATTCTTCCTGTTCATTCATTGGCTTATTACCTGCCACTGTCCCAGTTCAATGAACCAAAACATAAATACAAAAAACATAAAAAGAATTGTATTTCCATGGTCAATTTAACCGCAGTTAGTTTGTATGAATACATGAGGCACCCTTAGGTTTGAGGAACATTTCTAAACCTCTGTATAACCTCATACGGGTGTGGAAATACTGCCGGCCCTCTTACCTTTAACTATCACTTTAATCATATCAGGGGTTACGTTTGATTAAGGGTGGGACAACCCAAGGAGACTCTTGTAAAGATAGGATGGCTTGTGTATATCCTCAGGGTTAAAGTGTTGGGATGCTATATTAGATACAGACGTTTTGATTAAGGGTGCGTTCACACCTGACTTGTATAGTCCGGTTGAATCGAACCCTGGTGCGTTTAGCCGCTTGGTGCGGTTCATTTGGGTCGGTGTGAACACAGTCCGAGACCTCTTAAGTGAACTAAACAACCGGACTCTGGTCCGCTAAAATAGGTGGTCTCGGAGCGCTTGCTTGCGAACTCTGGAGCGGTTTATTGCTGGTGTGAACGCAGCCCGCACCAAAACATAGGAAGCGTAGTATTTACGTGTCACAAGAACGCGGATATCTTCAAAATCTTTAGCGAAAGAGTCTTTCAAGACATCCGCGGTTGTTTAGTTAAAGAGTGAAGCAGAATGAAGTGTTGAACAGTGTCGTGTAAAGTAAAAATTCTCCGTCAGCTACATAAAATTAAGAACACCTGTCGTCGGTGGAACCGCCCCTCCTTACTGCAGAACGTCTCTCATTATATGTGTTATAATGTTTTTAACGGACGTTGTCTGATTATATAATCATATGCGCGGGCCGCTAGTGTCTGTTGATCTCCAGATTAACAGCAGCATGAGAATAACCTGCCCAAAGCGCCGATGCTCCATGGCGGAGGCTCGGGTAGAAATTGCCTGGATTTGCGTTTTTACCCCCTTAATGTCTGACCAATGATTGAACAGCATTTCCGAGCACATGACTTGTGTTTAAAGTTTATAGTCCGTTTGAGTTTTGTGTGAACGCAAACCGAACCTTCTGAAAAATGAAACAATGTAACAAACTGTCGTCTGGTGCGCACCAGAAAACTGACTATTAGGTGTGAATGCACCCTAAGAAACTAAAGCCTGTTAGCAAAGCCCATAGCAACAACCCCTCAGTGTAGACCTTTGTTTGGATCAGGTTTTATCCAGTCATAATCAATCTGCACATTTGAGTGTCCAATAGCGTGGGAGGAGATGAGCTTGTTATTCAGCAAAAAGCTACCCACCCAGAGCTGGTGTGCAGCCTCCTACGCATTGGAACAAGATTAGAGATAGAGGTTACATGTTCAAATGTTGGGTTGAGGTTGTTACCGTATGGCAGTGACAGACTTTTGCTCTTTTTGCTGCTTCACCGAGAGGCGACCAGTAATGATGCCAAGAGCAACAGGAATACATTAATGATGCCGATGATGGTGCGGTAAAACAAAAACAGTGTCTTTCTTTCGG
>CALSBZ010000825.1:613560-625999 GCA_943591055.1 Gobionotothen gibberifrons | reverse complement strand
ACAAAAACAAACTAAGCGTCTTAGGTATATTTCTTTCAAAAATCAAAGAAAATTATAATAATTGAAGTTAACTAGACATGCAAAGTATTCTTTATCCTGCTGCAAAACACACCTAAATAGGCAATGTTACTCATGTCATCATCAGTGTTTAGTCTGATCACCATAAACAGCATTAACCGGGTTTTATAAGGCCATGGTCTTTTATATAATCTTGCAATTACTGTGGGTTAGAAGCAGGTCTGTACAGGTTTAGACCCTAGCCACACGGAGACGGTAACAAAATTCAATATCAAAAAAGTTTTCCGTCCACACGCAATCGGCACCAGAAACGTGTCCGTCCACACGAGACCGCTCGACACGCTGGAGACGCTGTAGTACATAAAATACACCAAAAGCAGCGAAGAAGACTTTGCCATGGTTGCCCTTCTGTTTATTCTTTGCGGTGGATTTAGCAGCAGCGGTGGGGAGAGGCAGGGCTCTGGCTTTTTTTCCCTCCCTCCCCGAGGCAAACGTGTGCTCCTGCTGTACATCTCTCCGGTAGTCCACCAGCAGATGAAAAACACCCACCTCTCCGCCTCTTCCAAGGGACGAGGGAACCGTGCGGCAAAGTTTCAGTTTTTTTCCGCCGGTCAACATGTTGTTTAAATCTTCCGAAAAAAATGATAAAAGTGCCGGTCAAAGGTCTTCTTTGTTATTTATTGAGCTTTAAAACAAATGAATATCGACTCTTTATATTAATATAAGAATAATATACAGTCTCTCTTTTCCTCCCCCTCTCCTGACAGCCTGTCAGTATTTTCGTTATCAGGAAATGATATAGGGCAGTGGTTCTCAAATGGGGGTACGCGGACCCCTAGGGGTACGTTGGAGTACTGCAGGGGGTACGTGAGATTTATTTTATGTTAATGAAAAAAATAAACATAATTAATGCATTTCAACAAACTACTAATAGTAGATTAACTACTTTATTCAAAGGTTTACAGTAATTCTGGATAATAAAATGGGAAAAATAAACGGGGTGCTCTCTTTTCCTCTCCCTCTCCTGACAGCCAGTCAGTCTCGAAGTGTAATAACTGCAGTTTGCCTCCCTGTCAGAATGACAAAGATCCTCAGTGAAGCACAAGCCCATGTTTCTCACTACATTGTAATTAGAACTTATTCAAAAGATCAGTTCAATGCAACTAATGTCGTCTCAGTGTTATTGCATGATGTTAAAATTGGTTTGCCATGAATTTAGTGATGGATTGTAAATATTTGAACATTTGTAGCATTTAAGTGTTTCTCAGTTACAAGGTTGTTGTTTTAATAAATCAGACACTGATGGTGCAGCGCTGTACTGTACCTCTTTATAGGCATTTTGTCCCGAACAAATAGTTTTTGCGCTGATCAGGGGGTACTTGGCTGAATTTTTCTTTCAAAGGGGGTACATTATTGAAAAAAGTTTGAGAACCACTGGTATAGGGCGTAGACACGGAGCCCTTTGGCCCCCCCAGAGCGTTGCGTCTGCAGATCTACCCACATCGGGACCCGTTATCGTTATAAGTTTTTGTCACACGTTTTAGTCTTGGTGGTTTTCCAAGCGGATCTAAAGACTACGAAGTCAGCACAGCAGTTATCATTTGTTACATCAGTAAAGGAAATGAGCAACTGCTATGTGGTTGGAACAGCTGGCCGAAAACACACTTAGTTTGTGTAAGAGCAGGTTACTCAGTCAACTTGTATACCCCTCCTTCGAGTCGAATATTGAATGTTCTGTTTCAAATTACACTAAGTTGTATTCAAACAAGCACCTATTTTTGATTTCATTTTGTTCTGCACTGACATTATGATAAATCATGTGCGTTGGTGGCTTCACTGCAATGTGCTGTATAGTATGAAGAGTTTTGATATCACCGGGGTTTTGTCCGTTTAGTTTTGAAGGGTTCACAACTTTAAGTTATCATGTGTGAAAGAGAAAAGAGTGATTCAGAACTGCTTTTACAGTTAAAGTACAACACCAGATGGAACAATCGTCACTGCCTTTTACTCTTTATGGTTAGCTGCTAATGATGTTAACAACATATTAAATCTCTCTTCTATTGCATTTACATTTTAGCCCTGGGTTAGACCCTCTAAATGCCAACAATGTACATGTAAAACACGTCTCAGAAAAAACGATCAAAAGAGTCCATTTCTTCTTTCGTGGCAGTAAAGGCCTGCATCAATGCCTGCCAGCGAAGACAGATTGATAATATCTTCCTCAGCTGCCATTGACTTGCACAATATATTAATATCCAGCGGGCCTAGCTGCTCACTCCCCCTCACAAACAGACCCAAAACCAGCGTTGGGCTCGCACTCCAAACAACAGCCGCTGACATTTGCAGAAGCATCCGCAGAGGAGAGGGAAAGCACAAATGTTCCAGCTCAGTGGGAGAGCAGGGAGAGTGTGAGCCATTCCTTAAGATGTTGTTCATCTTCCGTGTCTTTATTCTCACTCAGCAGGCGGCCATTTTCCTGGCTCAGCCTGAAGGTTCTTCAGCACACCTGGTTCATAGCTGGAGACAGCCGGGGGGGGGGGGGGGGGTGGCGGGGCAGAGAGAGGTCACGGTGTGCAGAGCTGGCCAAGAGTGGCGGATTAACGGCAGCGCTTCATTCAGACAGACACCCGGCTCACTGCTCATTACTGCTGTAAGGCGATTTCAGCCGCAGCTATAAGCTCAACTATTTCTGCTGCTTTGTCTTTGGTTTGTGTCAATGTTTAGTAGTATGGGCAGTTACAATAAGCACATGCTAAGTGTTTGATATGTTCCAGTGTATCTTCCTTGCACAATGTAAAAGGAATACTTTATATGGCATCTTAACAACTTCATTTGTGGCAAAGTGGCGTTGAGAAGATTTTTCTAACAAGAGGAACATTTGACTAAGAAAGGCTTCCAGCAACACACCATCTGCTCTATGCTTCGTGTCCTTTTGCTGAACGTGACCTCCATGAGAAACCGGCCTAAATAAAGTCAGGATGTTTTACATTTAAAATCTGTTTTGATGCAAATACATGATGTTCAGTTTCCTGTTTTTGGAAGCCAACCAATCAACCTGAAAATACATGCAAATAACCTTTGAGTGTTTCACTATTTTATGTTTAAACATGCAACCCTTAAAGTAAACAAAAAAGCAAACCAACTGCCTTCTGGTTATAGATTAAAAAAAAGTAGTTCGCCCATGAGGTGTGTCAGTGAAGTGAACAAACAAACCAAAGCTGATTTAACCAAACTACTCTAACATATTTGTGCCTTTCTTCTTACAAATGTTGTAGATTATATTGTTGTGTGCTCGTAAAGCGTCTCTTTAGGCATGTTTTTCATAAAAGCACCGGGGGTTTCCATCTCTCCAGGATACTGCTTATTATTCTGCTTAAAACACACACACACACACACACACACACACACACACATCCAGCCCACCATTAAATACAATAACTTTAAACACAGAACAGATGTAGCGCGTGTGATTGCTGTTATTCTACACAGAGATGCAGGTGGGCATCAGTACTGGATGGATAAACACAGTGACAGGCCTTCCAACGGAAACTGTCAAACTCCAAATACATCCCCAAGCACCTGATCATCTAGGTAAGCCATCAAATGCACACACAAGCGCACACAGTTAGCAGACACGCGCACACACACACGTTGGACCAAAAAGCCCTGAAGAATTGTATTGCTCCCACTGGAGGAGACTCTGCGGTGAGTCTGTCCTCTCACTGCAGCACTCTGAGCTGTCAGCCGTATGTCCTGTGTACTAAATGCATAATATGTTAGGGGCCACGTTATACAATGCACTCCAATCTCATTAAGCAAAGACCCTTATTTGAGTGCAATGGCATATCTCTGCTAAACATTCAGACTACAAGATAGTCTTTTAATGCATACTTTCTCTTCCTATGTGGAACAGAGGAGAGGAGATAGGACCCATTCTCTGATGTCCTCTGCTCCGTGTTTGTGTAGAAGTGCTACTTCTGCATCTAGTGTTTTATTACTACACTGTGAGTTCTAACCTTAGTGAGTGTCAAAGAATATCAACAGCAGAAAAGGACACTCTCCCTGTTGCTCGTCGTGGCGCATGTTTCTGTGGCTTCGCTCCTGCTATCCGGCCTCTCATGTCGGAGCCAAAGAGGCAGCCACGCGGCCATGCAGTGAGCCATGACATCACAGAATTACAAATAGAGAGGCCCTTTGAAAATGGCTCTTATCTTCATCCTGCTGACGACTTTTGGAGGAGAATGAACTATCTACCAGCGGGGAGGTAAACAGCACCTTGGCAACTTTGGCAGTATTTGCTGGTATCCCGGGGGGGGGGGGGGGGGGGGGTGGTGGGCTGCCTTCAAATATTTGCCTTGTGTGATCAGACTGACATTGTCCCTTGTTTCACCCTCACTTGGCAGTGGGTGCACACACGGAGGAAGAAGGTAGGGAGTCTGCTTTCTAGTGGTTGGCAGTTTGGGAGAAATGATGTTCATTCACAGTTTGGGGATTGAAGCTCTCAGTTTGCCGGAGCAGACCCTTTCTGTTGGCTTTAGGGGGGGGGGCGGGGGGTACCCTTGCGCCACATTCCCTTACAGTGAAAAAAAACACACTGCGATTACAGAGCTGCTCTGTCTGTACACCTCAACACGAGCCAAGAGTGACACCTAGAAGTTCAATTCTGTATTCATGCTTCACAGAAAAACACATCAAAACATGTTAGTATTGTCAGTTGTATAACTCGTTGGTATTACATCTGTAAACATGTACAAAATGAAGGGTCTCAATATGTCAGCCCGTGCTGCTGGCGGCATGAATGTGAACCTGCAGAAAAGAGAGGAGCCGCCTGGAAAACTGCCAGCAGGCTTGAGGCAATGGAAGCTGATGCAACAATAGAACACCACAAAAACGCACATTTGTCTATGGACATGTAATGTAGGTAAGTGGGGCCTGTCTGCTTTTCACCGGCTTAGGAAAAGCTCTTCAAAGAAATGCTATCATCACTTTGCAACAGTAATTGAGAGAGGAGGGCGTGGTGGAAAATAAAAAACTTCTCCTCGGATAAATATGACCCCAAGGCGGGAACTTTGCCGAGCTCAGCGGAACAGACCACGCGAGCAAAGGCAAGCTGACATTCAGTTAAAAGAGCATCAAAGGAGGAATGAGTCAGTGAGAGCTCAGTGCAGGAGGGCAAACAACCTTTAGCCTTCTGACGCCTCAGTTTATCATGTAGCACATCACCTCCAGATATGAAAGGCATGTGTGTAGTGTGAGAGGGTGACAGTAGACTGGAAGTGAGAGTGACAACACGACTTATCCGTGTCACATGCCAAAGCTGAAACCCATCTGGCCAATGGCTGCCCCCTCTGCACTGCCCCCCCCCCCCCTCCCCAACCTCACTGCCTTGAGTGGGTACAGATGTGTGATCAGCAGACGCTCTCGAGCCCTTTTTGGACCCACAAGGCTCAACAGAGCCTGACACACAGCTTGAAGAGGTCATGGCCAAAGTGTCACTGCACAATGTCACATCATTGCAAGGCGATTGTGTGAGGGTGTTAGAGGGGCTACGGCTAAAAGCAGGACGTTTTATCATTCGGAATTACATGCAATGCACAGCTCACAAAAACAAATACAGCAATATGATATTTCACATCACTTATGAAACAATTGGGGTGACATTTTATAAGATTATCTTAAAATGACTATGATATTATAGGAAGAAAAGATGGAAAATCATGCACTCTTTCTCGGGAAAGTGCAGATTACTCAGTGCTACATCACACTTGCTCTTCTGAACACACTCTTCTTACTATTCCGAAATTAGACTTCATGTTATCTAAACTACAAACAGTAAGCAATCAACTCATCTCGATTCCTGACACATTTCTCCATCAACAGAAACCCAACAGAAATGTATCTATGAAAAGCCAAAGGCACCGGGTAAATAGACAACTCTGAAATGATTGAGACGGATTTATTTGTGTCTGTTTGACAGAAGCTTGGCAGACAACTGTCCCACTGCCTCTATAGAGACATTGTCTGTATTGTCAGACAAATCAAATTCAACAACGGAAATATAATTACTTCTTTCAACTCAGCATGGCTGTTTTTTTATATCTGAATGAGGCAGATTGTTGTTTATCTGTTATGTTTTGACAGCTTGATCATGCTTCCATTCAAAAGGACCAAGCAATGGAAACTGATAATCTCTATAAAGCAACACACAATGACTACTTTGTCCACGAATTCGATTGATGGCTGTAATCTGACCATATTTTGATCCATGCAAAAGATTAAACTCTATTAATTTTGCATGGATAATGTGTCCTTGATTCACCCTCACTCATGATCATGATAGAAGTATTATTGTAGTTCCACATAACCCTTGGGGCTATATGTCAACTATCCCACCTGAATCTTATACATGTCCCCCCTGCAGGGTCACTGTCACAGCCTTACCTCTTTCACTTTCTCCCGTCGCTCGTTGGTGGTGGGGTCGCTGGTTTGACCGCCGTCTCTGCCCAGCGGGGGTTTGAGCAGACATCCTTTAAACTTGTTGTAACTGAAAGTATCCGGGTGGTCAGAGGAGGTCGCTTTCACCGAGGCAGACTCCGTTATCAACCGGGGCAGAGTGAGGTCCTCCTGGGCTTTCCCCCCGGCCAGCCGCTCCTCGGTGGCCTCGTGAGAGACGCTCGGTTTGCGGAGCAGGCTCTTCAGCTTGGTGCTGCTCTCTCCCTTGGCGGGGGTCATGGCCTGCTCCTTGGGTCTCTTCAGGTGCTCCCTGGCATCGTTCTCGGACCCGGAGCCAACAGTGACCGGCTGGGTCTCTGTCTTGGACAGAAAAATGCGTTTTAGTCGCACAGAGTCGGGCAAAAAGAAAAGGGCCCCAAAACAAAGTGTTACTAAACCCGAGAGAAAGAGCAGAAACACGAATTTCTGGGACAGGCGCAGACCCATGCCCGATGCCGACACGCCGGGCAACTTTCGGAAAACCATTGAAACTTTTGTTGAGACGTTGCTTTACAGGATTGTATCCGACACCTCACAGTGTGTTGACAGTCTCCACTCTACTGAGGAGCTTCACTGCTGCGTTGGGGCATGTGTAAAAACTAAATATGCCGGATTTTAAACACACCCCCGTGACAGTTACAGAGGAGCACAAACAGCCAGCGCTGTCTTTATCACGCTATCGATTGGATCTGCATAAGCGAAGGTCAGGCCTGCCTACATCAACAATTTACCAGTCATTGGCAACACAACTCGAGAGGTTTTATCTACATAACGGGATCACTGACATCAATAGATTGCAGGATTTGGGTTTAGAAATGTGAAACGGAACAGGGCTCCGGGGCTGACAGATAAATGGCACCGGCGTTGTCCTGAAAGCTATATTCAAGAATAACAGGATTACCAGAGCACACGCCAGGCTAGCGAATACATGCACTCTTATAAAATATAATCGCAGTCTGCTAAGCCTGTGAACAAAGTTGTGTCTCGATGCATTATTCCACGCCGTGCAAAATCGTCAATAACACATTGCCCTACGGTGCAAAACCTCAAGCGTGCAGCAGAGCATCTTTTCCTGGTCTCCGTTCAAACCGACTCACGTCTCTGCATTATAAGCTCCCGAAATAAGATCGTGAGTCGTGTTTTTAGTTTGCATCTATCCTGTGCAGCTGCAGGACGGAAACGCGTGTATATTCATGTCGCCTATCTGTCAATCTCCTCCAGTGTATCGCCTCCGATTCCCCCTCACACTGGTGTCAACACGCCGGGCGAAACAAATCGGCGGATGACATGAAAGAAGGCGGGTTTTTTTGTCCCATGCGAAGTTATCCTAGCCCCTGATCCAAAATCCAGATAATAAACAAATCCACAATCCAGTCCGCCGGGTGTCCAACAAAGACCGACACACCGCCGTCCGTCCGCCTGCCGTGCCTCCTCCTCCGCCTGTAGTGCGCACTTGTGTCGCTGTGCCGTGGACGTCCGCCTGCGTAAAAAAGCGAGGGGAGAGGGGCTGGAAATGTAACATATAGTGCAGGCAGGGGGCGAGAAGGAGGGGGGGGGAGAAGAAAAACGGTCCGCTGATCGACAATCCAGTGGGCTGGTCGGATTTCTTGATGGATATTCACAGCGGCTTATCACAACACACTACAGTTAAGCCATGTGGACAAAAGCAGAGAGGTCTGAATGGCTCTGTACATTAGAAAACCATCCGCACCCCCCCTCACGAGGAAAATGAGCTCGTTTAATCCTGAAAAAGCTCTTAGAAACGGATAGATATCTGCCACGGATGTCTCAACAGTCCTCAGGAATTAAATAAGCAATACAATGAGCTAAAAATAGCAATGTAGCGCTTTCTAACAAGCCCACCATTCAATATTTCATGGGTTATTTTAAAGCCCATATTTCTCTATGGATGTACAAACCTGATGAGGTGTGCATCAATTTTATATATTTTATTTTACAATTGAACTTTTAATCAAAACGTGTTGTTGGCTATGCTATTCATGTTCTCTTTTGCTAGCCTGCTGTATATCACCACAGTGTGCCTTTTTCGCCATTGACGTTAACGTAAACTCAAACATAAATAAACATAAAACGTGTCCAGCAGGTCGTCTGATTACAATTACCCTGGTTTGGCAGACATCCAACGATTCATCAAAGACTCTTCTACCAAGCTGAAACTTAAAAATAGTATGTCCGCAATGCATTAAAGAAGATTTGTAACATATTTGCCGCGTTGTTGCAGCTCCTGATTAGCCAAAAACCTGTGCTAGCAAACCTGTAGCGAACACGCCAAAACTAATGTGGCAACCAGAAGTGACGCATCCACCTGTTGTCTTGTTTGACCAACACCAACGTTTTAATTAAAATATTTTACATTTTGTTTAGCTTATTATTGAGTTAAAAGCTAATTTATTACCCATATAATTAATAACAATATTTTATTTTATTTCTATTACATATATTCTTCTGCATCATACACAAGCTTGGAAAATGGCAACCATGTTTGTTTGGCTGAGTCATGACACTGGCAAGGGGTAAAGAAATCATTTTTAATGTAAAACAGGTGGGCAATTTTTTATAACAGAGTTGTATTCTCTAAAGTGTTAACTGTTGAAAAAGATGATTGATGAGTGTTAAAACTGGGGCTAGATGCTCATGATGGATCACAAAGTGCCTTGGTCCCATTTTTTAACACCAGTTCCCATTATTTATGTTTGTTGTTACTTGCAATGGTTTCATTGGGTCTGTGTTATTGTGATTTCATTTAAAGGTATATACTTAGTTCCTTATGGCAACAAAGTAAACTAGAGAATATTTTATGTCATTGTCTGCATTAAATTCCTCTTCTATTGATCCCCAGGTGTATTGGTACACAGGAAGTTTAGAAAAGCGTGTTTGCATATTGTTTACATAAGCAAGATAGTAGATAAAGTGTAAACACAGTGTTTTCTCAGTATTAAATAAGATAGATGGGCCCATGAGTTGGCCATTACTGAAGAGCCTGCACAGCACTATTCAACTAATGCACCTGAAAGCAGAAATGATAAAATAGAGGGCTGATCGGATTCAATATTGGTCTTTAATTACACCTCGCAACCCAGCGACCTCTGCTGTTCCTTAGAGGTTTTTTGTCATTGTGTAGTCCAAAAGTTTCCCCAGGATATCCCAACAATCAGTATATTCAATGGAGACACTCAGTGTCATTGACTTTCCTGGCAATGTGTGTGATGTATAATGAACTCTTGATGCGCCTTAAGCACAGATCTTCCTCTTTTCTTTCCTTTGTCTCCTTCTCTGTTGTTCAAATAGTCATTTCAAAGTATAAGTGGATATTTTTCTTTCTTCCAGGCAAAAAAGTTGACTCTAATTTCCTGTGAAAGCCAAAGTCTGCACTGGTAATATAAGCACATTTTTAACATTTGTGTCATGAAGCACCTCAGGCTCTTTTTTATCAGTTGCATATGGGGGGGGGCAAGCTAATTTTAAGGTAATTTGTACGGCATTTGACCCCACATTTATACCGCTAATCCATCTCCTTCAGCAGCCCTAATTGCCTCAGACTGGTTGTCTGTAATTTACTGACAGACAGATCTGTTGAATTTGCCTTTTTTATTTTTTTTATCCAAGAGCATTTCCTCTCAAAGTAGGTAAATCTATGAAGAGTTGTGTGGGCTTCTTCGCTGACAAAAGGACAGTTTGTAGTCTGAGAGAGGGGCTTTGTGATGGCTCAGCGTCTGTGTGGATTAACGCTTTCGTCTTGTGTGTTTCATCACTCTATGAACTACAGCATATACCCAGCAGCCACTTTATTAATGTACACCTGTACAATCTGATGCAATCTAATGCAATTGTTCTGCCATATTGTAATGATTCCTATAATATTCCGTTTTTATATAACCATTAATTAAATATATCTAAATCTATGTTTTAGCATTTGGTACATATTAAGTGTTGTAATGGACTCAATTCTATTAAAAGGTGATTATTATAGCTTTCACACATGTACATTTGTAGGACAACAAATAAAGCACAGCACCAACTTTAACATAATCATTTCATTTGACCCAATTCTGACTAAGTAAAAACACAATTTAACATTATAATCTTTGTAAAGGTATATATTATTGCAGAGATATTGGAAGGCACGACATTATTCACATAACTTAAAACATGGCCTCTGATTGAACATGTTGAACAGCTCCAAGAATAGGTATACCATTCCTGTCATCACTGAGCATTTAAAAAAAAACACCTAATGGATTATTCATATGTTTATGCAGATTCAAACTAAATGTAATACCAACTTGTGCCTTATAAAAATAAAAATAAATGTAATAGACATATCAAGTCTGTTTATCTCAAAAGGCCAAACTACACATGAGCCGTTGAGCTTGCATGAAGCTGCGCGGCCACTGACAGCCTCCTTTATCACAAAGATAAATGAGAAACGCAATACAGTCTCACTACTACCAACAGGCAAGGGTGAAATCCAAGCACAGACATTTTCCACAGAAAACAAATAGTTTATATAGGTTAACAGCTCCTACAAAGGTCCTTCATATATGCTCTGTATTCATCTCACCACTGAAAATAACTACTGTTGTTACACAATTTCACAGCAAGCATGTGTCATTTCTGGTGACTCTGCTGTTCATAATGCAACACTGGCAACACACACGCACACACACACACACAAACTGATCCTCCATGTACTACAAACATCATTTATGAGCTTGGAGGAGGAAATCTGTTGCATGTGAAGTTGTTCACATCAGTCTGAGTCATGGTTTATCGGTTTGGAAGCATATCCTCACATAGAATACATTTGGGGATAAAGACTATGAATTTTCTCCCTTTTTTCTACTCTTGTATGTGATAAAACATCTCATACAAACACAACTCATAGGAGTGATGAAGTGTAATACATTATTATTCCCTTCACTCTTAAATCTGAGACTTAATCAGGGTTCTTACACTTACGAAATGACTCTAAAAGTATGCAGGGTGCGGCCTAAAACAGCTGACTGTCTGTTAAACAATTCTGCAGAGGGTCACAGATTGTAACGAGTTCTGTGATCCATAACCATTTCTGCTCTTGTATTCAAAAATTAAATTCTGTCCCAACCCACACTGATGTTTTATTCATCAAACAAGATGCCAATGAGAAAGTCCATCTCTGTGTTCCGCTCACTCCAATACATCAAACTGCAGGCAGAGATGTATTGGTCCGTGCCAGCGTGTCCAGATTAATAATGTCACCGTGCCCCGTTATTTGTTTCTCTAAGCACCGCTGCAAAGCACTCTCTGGCATCAGGAATCATGGCTCTGCAGGACGCTTGGTGTGGAGACATAAATTATACAGATAGCTTTTTGGGGATGGGGTGCTGACCCTGGTGCATGATGTGAGGGAGATATCTGACTCAGCACACTGCAGATGTGGACCACATTGTAACCCTCCATACATTCTGGGTCACCTGACAAGATGTGAGTCTGGCAACTCAATCATGATGTGTCTGATGAGGAATCTCCTTATCTTATTATGGGGTGGTTTATTGAAGCTGTGTGTGTATCCTGCAGTGATGGAAAAAAGGTACTCAGACCCTTTTCCCAATAGTAAAAGTATTAAAACCACAAGTTGACATACTTTGGTAAAAGTAAATATCCTGGACTTGGAATAGTGTTTAAGTGAAAGCACACATGTGTGATCAGTCTACTGTACTAGAAGTTTAAAAGTTAAATAAAGAAATGTTGTGTATTGACGCTCAGTCCTGAGATTAAACTTGAATACAAGCCCATTGAAAACTATGTGTCCATATTAGTTGAAGCACCAAACAGTAAAATACATATGCATGCAAGCAAATACTGACCCATGTCAGAGTGGAAAATCTATAAAAAGTGTACTACATGGCTTGAATACTCGATTCTGATT
>CALSBZ010000825.1:594610-613550 GCA_943591055.1 Gobionotothen gibberifrons | reverse complement strand
CACCACTGTTAAGGAGAACAGACCGTTGCTAAGAAGGATTGAGGGACTAGGTGTAGTCATTTCAGAAAACAACATGGAATGCTGTTGCAGCAGTACAAAGCAATACGATCATTTTTACATTTGCGTATAGGTAGCCTGTGTACCATGTCAGTGTTTTTTGTTTTCAATCGATGACTGCCTAGCTGCACATATGCTGATACTGGGTTATTTTGATTTAAAGTCCCAATCTGCATAGTAAAGATATTTTTCAAATAATAGTAGTGGAGATATTTCTCTGTTAGTGGAGTTGAAAAGATGTGGGTCTAAAGTGGCATGTTATCCTCGTCTCTCTCCGCAAAAAATAAATAGAATAGAGCTGAGTTCGTCTTCTGTGCAAATAGTGTCAGTGGAACAATAATCTCAGTTGTATGGCCTTTCTGAAGTTATATTTGTCTGCTCCTTTTATAGACGGAAACAAACTGCTGTGTACATGCGACCCTGAGTGACCCGTCTCCAGCAGCCTCACAATCAAAACATTCCTTGCTGTGTAACGAAATATGTTCAGAGCAACTTAGCCAGCGCTGAAAGTGGGAACATTCTGTTGCGAGAAACATCCATACAATAGTTCCAAGTTGTTGTTTTTTATAGCTTAAACACAACAATTAGCCATTCATTAGATCTGGTATATGGGCCATGTAAATGAGAGTGGATGCAATAGCAAACACACCATTAAGCTGATGGAATGGGGCCACAGGAGCCCTGACACACCAATTAAACATCCAAGTATGCTTTTAGTGTACTAACCATTCCTAAAATAACATTAAAGTGAATAAGTGGGGGCATGTTCAGAGATGACAGCACTTGTTAAAGAGCTGTTAAATGTATGGCCACACCGTGCCATCTACTGGTGTTCACATGCATTACAAGCAGAGCCCTGAGATGTAATTGAAGATGTATTTGTGTTAAATTCACCTTTCAGTCATTTGTACTAACATTTAAACAGAATATCGACACCAGCACCAGAATTTGTAAAGCAAATAAAATCAGAACCTCCATTCCTTCGTGTATTCAGAGATGGCTGTGGGTCAGACTGCTCCGATATTAAAAACAAACATCATTATAATATGTAAAGGGAAGACACTCTAAACATCAAAGAGCCATCAGTAGAAAATAAACAGAAGAGCCCTCACGCAAACAAGACCAATTTAACCGGCCTTACCCTGGTGAGAATCTAGTTTACAGACAGCTTAGACCCGGTTATTTAGCTTAGGCGAAATAAAAGTAAATAAACTGACAGTCCATTTGAAAAGCTTTCAGGCACAATTGACACCAGAGAAGGCTATTAAATAGTTGGCATGAGTTTAATGTGTGTTCATGGCACTGTAAAATAGGACCTGTGAAATCAGAGTCAGTTAATTAAATTCTGTTTGCAGCTTCAGATGAATTCACAAGAGTAGATATAAATATATATTTCTCACTGCAAAATCAGAATCAAACTAAATGGGAACAGAGATGAGATACTGTATTTAATTCGTCCAAAATGACAGTTTTGAGTCAAAGATGCAAAAAAAGAAAAGCAAAAGCAATATAATGCAATCATATAGAAATAAAACAGCCTTCATCTTTAAATCTAGTGAAAGGAATCAGGTCGTTTTTGATACAGCCACAAGGGAAACAGATATATTGGACTTATTGTTTTGTAATTGTGTGCACCTCTGTTGAGTGTTGCTTGAAGAAGTGGTTCCCGAACGATTTTGATGAGATGGATCAAAAGGATATTAAAGGAGGGAACATATATTTCCACTAAACAAAATGTAAATTAAGACTTTCCTTGGTACTCCGTTAACCCTGAATAAAGTAGAAAATGCCTTTCCTGCAGAAAAAATATTCAATATTATGTAATACATCATTAAGATAGCTATCTAGAATACATTGTCACTAACTCCAAACATTAGCTTTAGCCAGCCTTTTTTCCTTGGGCATGTTAGAGAATGTCACATGTTATCATTACATTGTCATCCTTACTGATAAACAAGGCATTGTATCTTAAGTTCATCATGAAAATAGTATATTAACTTCCCGTTACGTTAGCAACACTGACTGGTACATGCACAAAAGTAGTAAGTAGGCTTGTTAAGCATGGTTGCCATCCTCCTATGAGTTATTGAGATTAAGCAAAGCGTCACTCATCCTTGTGTCTTTAGCCTTCATCTGGCATATTTATTTAAGGAACAGGCAATAGATGTAGGTAGTCCACACGCTAGAAAACATCATGTGTCTAGGTGGATGTCAACAATCCTCTGGCTGCCATCAAAGAAGTAGTAAGGTGAGATTCAGGATGAACAGCATCCCACTAGTAATAACTCTTTGGTTGAAGATCTGGCAACCAATTATGTTGGCTTAATTAACATTGGCTTGAATCAGAATACCTTTATTAGTCCCACAGAGGGGACATGTACATTGTTACGGGCTAGATGCATACAAAAGTATTAAAGATAAAAAAAGTTACACAATTTACAAAATACACACCCAGTAACAGTTCTGAGGATTTAGCAGCCAGGTATATATATATTGCAGTTATTAACGGCATATACATATATTGCACATAGTTGCTTGCCATTTTGCCAGTTACACTTACTTAGCAGCTAGTTAACAAAAAGACTGAACACTGGGAATACAGCTCTACAGCTCATATAAGCAATGTGTTGTTTGAGTCTAGTGGCCACAACAACTACAACGGGGGTATTACAATTGAGCAATTTTCACTACATGTATTATTTATTTATCATGTATTATTCTTAATACCATTACAAAAGAAATATGTATCAGCAACTGTTCCTCCTTCCTTCTCCCATGATCTCTTATCCTCCTTCTCTTTCTGTATGATTGCTGTTGGGTGCAATTATTTATCAACAAGAGATAAGAAGTACTTTATTGATCCCAATTTGGGATGTGTTTCAGCAGCAACTGGTCAAGAGCGTTCAGGAAGGCCTGCGTTTGAGCATTCTCCTCCCTTCTCAAGGTCGCCTCCAACTCCCTCGTCCGGGCAGCATTCTCTAAGACCAGCTGCAGGTGCCGTTCGTGTTGCCGGTCCTGCTGGGCCAGATCTGCGGTGAACATCTCCCTCAGGACTGTGAGGCGCTCCTCTCTTCGTTTCCTCTTGCCTGGATGACAATAAGATAATTCAGGTTGTTATAGCAGCAACAGCAATTATAATGAAAAACACAGGACAGGTACAGGTCACACAAGGATATAAGAATAAACATGTATAAACAGAACAGTAAGGATGAACATAGACTGTGGGTTTTCTCCGGAAGTTTTTCCTTGTACGATGTGAGGGTCTAAGGATAGAGGGTGTCGTTTTTCTCATACTGATATTCTGAACAAACTGTGCTATTGTATTAGCTGTACAGTATCTCTACTGTAGGCTATTTTCATTATATGTACAGCACGGTTATAAATGTGCTATATAAATAAAACTTAATTACATTATGTCCAGCCTGTTGATAATGCATATAATATATAAAATAGGATGTCACACACAATTGTACTAGCTGCAACATTAGTGATTCTTAGTACTTTTGGTACAGAGCATTTCCACACAGTGGTATTGCTTATTTTTTATTTTAAAGTCACAATTCCAGTCGTTTTGCCATGCCTATTTCTTACCTAGAACCACACGCTGCGGGGTCGGGCTGGCGCTCGGCGTTGCTTGTGCTCGAGTTGGTGTCTGTGCTTGACTTTGTGTTGGGGACGGTGCACTGCCATCAGTCGTTGTTTGGGACTGTTCCTCCTCGCTAGTCACAACGGCATCATCTAGAACAGCATACATGACTTGTTAATTCCACAAACTACTGCAGCACAATACTAAAAATAGCAGCAACAACTCTAGAAAACTGAACGTAAACAATGGCACATATGATGTTAGCAAACAATAGCTCTAGCTAATGCTATCTGCGTTTGTGTTGGCTAATTAGCTCTTCGGGGCTCCATAAAAGCATGGGTTGTTGAATTAGAAGTGAACTTTACAATAGATAGGGATACAACGATTTCAAGCAAATAACAGATCGTTGGCAAAAACGTACCATCCTCCAGGCCTCCCTCCCTCCCAACCTTGGCGGGTCTAAGGCCGTATAGGGCGTCCATCAGGTCAACCCACTTCCACGTTTTTCTACTGGAATCACTCCGGCCGTTGTGGTCCTTGCGGCTCAATACTCGCTCAAAGTTTTTCTCTACACTGGTGAAACGTTCTCGTGAATCCGCATGCGCCCAATAGTGCAGAGACCTCCTGGAACACTTTCTCGTTGCGCCGTCGAGCTCCCGCTGTAGTATCTGTTAATACTGTAGCTCCTCTGTTTCAAAAATGGTTCTTTATATATGCGATGCTTGGGGATTATCTCGCGGACCGATTCTCTCTGACCAATCAGCAGTCGGGAATGTTTACGTCACTAGTTTAGCATATTTTCAGCTCAGTGAAAAAGTACCCGTGAGGCGAGCCGGTACTACCCCTAGTGGAAAAGCAAAAAAGAGCGGGCCGACCCAAACCAAACCGCACAAAAACCTGCAGTGGAAAAGCGCTAAATCACATATATGTAGTTTGATCAATCCAAAATAAATTATTTTACAAATGGGGGGTTGTGTGCAGGAGTTTTTCTTCACAGGAAATTCCTGCTAAGCGTCTGCAGGCGCCAACTTCATATGTAGCCTACTACACAGAAAAGAGAGTGTTACTTATCTTCCTATACCTCTTGACAAGAACGCTATTAAGTGTTTCCCAACATCACAACTATTATTTTTTCTGCATTAAATATGCCTACTTGACCCCAGAATTTGCTGAGATTAAAGACAATGGTATCTTAGATCATTCCATTTTAAAATATCTTTAAATAAAGCGCTGTTAACTGAAGACTTAGGAAGCATTTAATATATATTGTGGATTTAAGAACCGGACACTCTTATCTCACAAACACAATTTAGCTTTTGTTTGCTTGAACTGTTTGTTGATCTGCGAATGTAAGCTTGTTTTACGCTTTAGGCTACTTACTGTTAATTCCTCTGGATGAGTATCAGCTCAAATCCCTACAAATGCAAATATATAAAGAGGATTTCCAGCGAACAACAATACTGGTAATTATAGTCTCAAATTAAACTCTTCAGATGTAAAATGAACTTGGCTACCCAGAGGCTCTGCTAGATATAATGCAACAACTGCCAATAATTAAAACGAGTGAATATGATATGGTATATCCATTCGAGCAGAAAATGTGGGTGTTAGGCCAAGCTGGTTTAGGATCACATGAGTCATCGTGATTTGCATTGAACAGATAATAAACACACAGGGGTCACAGAGCTGCATATCTCACCATCCCCTGCAAACTGTCACAATGCCTTTAGCTGAGAAAATGCCATTAAAGCAGACAGTTCATTCTCAGTTTATTAGAGTCAATTTAAACTCAACAAAGTATCAAATTATAACATGTCCTCCAGATAAACAAATCCAGCTCTTTCATTATTGTTTACTTCTGGGACTCATTCTGTTGTGCCTGTTTTCTGAATGTTCAATTCTTTTTATTTCATTATAATAATAATAATAATAATAATACATTACATTTATAAAGCGCTTTTCCTGGTGCTCAAAGCGCATACAAGCAAGTAAAACAAAATAACAACAAAAGTAGAAAGTGCTAAGCTAGGAGGAATAAGGGCAAGGGGTTAGTTGATTAGGAGTTGAAGGCAAGAGTGAAAAGGTGAGTTTTGAGGGATTGTTTGAATGATGTGAGAGTGTTGGCGGATCTGACGTGGCTGGGGAGGGAGTTCCAGAGTGTGGGGGAGGCTGCTACGAAGGCCCTGTCACCCCCAGGTCCGGAGCTTTGTCCTGATGGGCTGCAGTAGGTTAGCTTCAGCAGACCTGAGGCGACGGGTGGGGGAGTGTCGTTGGATGAGGTCACAGAGGTAGGGGGGGGGCAAGGTTGTTGAGGGCTTTGAAAGTGAAAAGTAATATTTTAAAGTCAATGCGGTGTTTGATGGGGAGCCAGTGGAGGTCATGGAGGATAGGGGTGATGTGGTCGGAGCGTCGGGTGGAGGTGAGCAAGCGGGCAGCTGAGTTTTGGACATACTGAAGTTTTTTTAGTGTGAATGCAGGTGATCCAAAATGATATTGTGCGGCACTCTCCCGTCTGGCCACAAAAGGTTATTTTATTTCATCTTTGTAGATCTCGCATGGAGGTTGATAGTACTTTCCTCTGCCTCGTATTGTTGCTTAACCCTGTAAAGCCCAAAGAAAAAAATTAGAATGTATTTGTATGACCTTTCAGATGTTGTTGTAGGGAGCCTCTGGAACAGAAATGAAAGAGTTTTCACATTTTGGTACATTTTTAGGGAAATGTTGTAATATTGCAACGTTGGACTTAGGTGGGAGCAGAATTTCTGTATTTCTACTCACATTGTCTGAATAAATATATTGAACAACTAAGGGTTGATTTGCAGGATTGATTGCTGACTTAGCCCTGTATCAGTATAGCATGAATAATAATCAGTCTTATTTGTTATGAATAGTCATTTATTAAATATGAATACAATGGTAGTCCCAAAAACAGTTCCTATCGTCGGAAAAGCAGAGACTGACGTCACACTTGGTGCATCGTGTGTTTGTGTACCCTTTACTGCAGTGTCTGCAGCATCCTCTCTCTGTCTTTTACATTACATTACATTACATTACATGTTACTTGTTAGACGCTTTTATCCAAAGCGATTTACATACTCAATACTGTGGGCAATCCCCACAGGAGCAATTTGGGGTGAAGTGTCTTGCCCAGGGACACAACGACATGCTGACTGCTGTGGGGTTTGAACCTGTGTTGGGGACTGGCTTCAGTAGAAGCTGCTGGGACTCCCGCTTATTGTTCACTTTATTTTAATTTAAGAGGTCATGTATATTTAAGTTACATTTATTTTTGATTTATGAATGTTCCATTCAAAAATGTTATTAAAAAGGCATGTACACCTTAAAAGATGACTATTGAGGTCTATTGTCAGGAATGTTAGTGTTATATGAAATAGTGAATTATACTGCAGTGGAATTTGCAGTCTACACAGTGTTATATTTTCACCGCTCAGTGTCAGTAAATATTGTGCAGTTAGTATTGGGCTACAATAGATGCAAGCCTGTACAGGTAGAGTTATTGAAAGCATAAATGAGTCGGTTGGGTTCTGGAGGTGTGGTTACAGCAATTGTGCTTGGTTGGCGTGGCCTGTGTCTGGTGGTGGGGCCCAATGTGATATCTTTTCATGGGGCCCAAAATCCCTGGCGGCGCCCCTGCTCGTATCCCATTGACAATGCCTTCATCAAAGTCACAGATCATTCCAGAGATTCCAGTTCTCACCCACTTTCTCCGTTTTGGATGGCAGCAATCACATCCATGCACTGAATCCTTTGAATCTGAATCCTATTTACATTGTACACTTGAGTCACACAATACTACCTGGCTTAGCCTATTATCATAATAAAAGGAATACCTACACCCACACATGCAGGTAAACCAGTTCAACACAATGCTGTCTGGCTAATGATAACCGGCTAATTATCATACTAAAAGGGATACATCCAAGTGTCCCAACACATTTCAGAAATAAATGTTTCCGTCAAAATCACATTTGATGAATGTACTCCACAATAACTAAATATGTACATGTTCTAGAATCTAGACATTGTAATAATCACAAAAACATTTGAGGCATTTTACATACTTGAATCTGACACATCCAGTCCAATAAAACAAAGAGATGTTGCTCGTTTGAAGATTCGGAAGTTGTGTGAGTGTATGGCCAGAGGGCAGGACCTATAACCACATGTACAACCCAATAGCATTGTGAGGCTGAACAAAAGGACCGTTTGACTATGTGAATGTAGTCTTTAAAAAAAAAAAAAAATATGTACTGACTTTTTTAGGATAGCTTAAAGTAATGTTGTACAATTACAACAGTGGGCCTTACAGGGTTAAAGGCACACCAGCAAGAGTACATACCTGCAACGTTTTTACTTTTACAGTAATGCCTAATCTGTTCATTTTAAATTGATGCTACGTTATATTTCAATATCACAGCATTTAGCCGACAGCTGTAGTGCGAAGTTGCAAATTCCAATTAACATTTTTTTTAAATCAAGTACATATTGTATAATGTATAGTATAAAAAGGTGTACTTAGCCAATGGAAGGAAAATAAACTACAGCCTGGTTGTAGCTGCACCTGGAAGTAACAGTCACGTTTTATATACAAAACAAAGAGTGAATAACAAAACATGCATCAAAAATTATAATCCAATCACATAAGTTATAGGAACTTTTTAGCCTTTGCAGACCATTTACATGCACACAAAGCTATTTAACGCACTACAGGAAAGGGAAAGCCCAACATGCGTTACAGTGCCTCTTTAAGTTGAGTCCTCAGACTAAAGGATACTGAAAAGCCATAACTTTTATTAATGCTGTTATTTGGTCGAAAATAACAGATACATCTTTCTGGAATCATGAGACGGTGACACATCATTGCTATAAAGTAAAACTTTAATTTGGTATATAGTTTCTGACGTCGTTTCTCTTGTTAGTTCACTGGTCATTACAGGAATGGAATGCCGAAAGCTATAGATTAATCAACAAGAAAGTGCACACGTGTTAACTTTCAAATTCAGATTTATACATTATTATAATTAATTTCTAATACATTTTTCTCTTTATATATATATATTCCCATTTATGTGTATATAAAACAATAAAAACCTCTTAATTATTGCAAAATTGAAATTGACACATGAAGATGAATAAAACAGACAAAGAATTAAAGGGAAACATAATCCACTCTTAAGTCAGAGCTTTCGGACTGAAAAGCTTATCAGGCCCATCATGCAATACATCCCTTTTCCCTGTGATGTGTCACCTGATAATAACCATGCAACGTGTACACTACATTAAAGCCACTTATTGCTCTCTTCAACATCGGTGTTTTGAGATAAAGGTCCAGCTTTGTTAAAGTGCTCGTTGTGGTGTGAACATGTGGAGAACCAAGAGGTGAAGGAAGGAAGAAAACAGTCTTTGGGTGGAGTAATGACACTGTGGGGTCATTGTGGGATGACGTGTGTGTGTGTGTGTGTGTCATACTGTAATTACCACCTGTGTAATTGGAGAGGGTCAAATGGTAATGTAATTGTTTGCCTTTTACTGCTAGGCCAGTCGAATCCTACAGTACTGAAAGGAGTGTTTGCATGTGTCAGCAGAGCGAATCATGTAACCAAATGAGTGAGAACAGTTTTCTGAGCACAGTGTAAATGCAGCTAGGATTTTGTGTCTGTGTTTTTCCCAAATTATTTTTGTAAAATAATGTTGACGTGTCGTGCCCATATGTACATTAAAACAGTTTCCAGTTGAAGCGATTGATTTTCCATTTCATACTGCCTCCTTTAAAGATCCCCTCCTGAAGCGTTTTCAGTGTAAGTCACGGGGGACAAATAAGGTTTGATTCAAAATGCTCACAAAGATAACATGAGCATTCAACAAGTGTACGTTTAGCAAATAAAAGTACATATGAGGAGCTCTTTTCCAAAACGCTATAAAAGCCAAATTGAAAATGTAGTTTGTTGTGCCATTTTTGCTGTGTACTGAACCTATTCACTGCTCTATCAACGTTTCATGCCAAATCGCTATATATCCTATATATATATATATATATGCTATATATATATATATATATAAATTTAATATTAACAAAATGTGTGGGTCTAGGTAAAAAATGTCATTTTCCTGACAACTATTAAAATGGATATATAGCGTTTTGGAAAAGAGCTCCTCATATCTTCCAAAAGGGTAGTACTGCAAAGGGGGGACTTTCATACTAAAGGACATCTGCTTGGTTTGTTCAACTCAGACTGCTGAAGCCTCATATGTTCACTTAGACTTAAAAATGCCTTTTCAAACAGAATGAAGACTTTTGAAATTGAACCCCACTTTTCTCTCTAGTATGAACAGGTGAAACAGCCCAAAAAACATTATTTTGATGTACATGGCACAATGATTGTATTACTTAAATGTGAGAGTGTAAAAAACATGCAAGAACCTCAGTGTGGCTTTCTGAGCTGTCTGCATGCAAGCTGACTGTAGCTGATGCCTTAACCTTTCTTTTCCAAGTGGAACAATCTAAGTCTTACTAGCTGTAAATGCTGCCTCTTTGAACTCCACAGTTTAAAGTTTGGGTGATAAATGCATTTTGAGTACAGTTAAACACAAACATGAGAAGAAAAAAAAACCACAGTTAAGCCTAAAAACGTTTGTAAAGCACATGGAGTGATGTAATGCACATGTGTCCAGATAAAGCATTTGACAATAAAAGCACGGTACATGTATATCCATGTGTAGCAAAAATAATTAAACAACAAAGCAGTTGAACAAATGAAGCACACAGTATAGAAAAACGTAAAAGCTGAAGTGAATGCTGGTGAGGCAACAGTGTTTGTAGTTCAGTTCGGATCACTCAATGAACACAAGTGCCAGACTTAAAACATTTCAGCGCTGTGGAGAGACATCCAGTGTAGCAAAACAAAGGCAATATGACATGTATATGACCTTATAATACATGAATACAATGCAATAGGTTCTTCTACAGGCTGTACCGTATGGCTTCAGATTAAAGATTTCCTGAACCAAACATTCCCCCCACGAGGTTTGAGAATGTTTGCCCAAAGAGATGCATTTGGTTTGAAAAATAATAGTATGAAAATATTGATTTTTTGAAATGATAGTCTTTGGAATTATGTAAAGTAATCAGGGATTTAATTGTCTGTTGTTTTGAGGATTGCTATAATTCGAAAAGAGAGGACTTTGTCCCCTTATATTTGATCACATCCCCCAATATCTATTTTTGGGAAATGGGCAACAAACTGACTTTAAATGGAAGTCAAATGGACGATACTTTAGAAATACTCAAACCAGCAGCAAATTAAACGACCACTCACAGACGGAGAGGAAGAGTTATCAGAGCTTTGAGCTGCGGCAGGATAAATGAAAGCATAAATCATACGCTGCGTGTAAATATCTCTGTCCTTTAAGCAGTCATAAAAGCAGGATTTAAAGATGGGGGGGGGGGGGGGGGGGGGGGGGGGGGGGGGAGCGTTGCATGTCATTCAACTTGTCACTTCTGGCTTTCGAACAACCCTTCTCTGTTTGAGCCAATCTCCGGCACTTCTACACACGCGCTGACATTTCAGACAGAAAATTCAATTTGGACCAGACAGGGAAATTAGATGCTTAAGGCTCTGACCCCCCCCCCCCCCCATCTCTCAGCTGCAATTATCCGTTTAGGAATTTGGAAGCAGCAGGGATAATAAAAAGGGACAAAACACCCTGCGAATACGCTCATACTTTAACATTTGCACATCTGGATGTATCCTCGCTAAGTGAACCATGGCAACAGATGCTTCAGAGAAGAATAGAGCAAAACACTTCTGCGCGTTCCCCTCTGCTCTTAATGTGAGCCTTCAGGGTGAAAGAGGATCAGGAAGGTTTCAATGGTCGCCAACAGATAGTGAGAAGGATTGTGTTTCAGTGAAGTTTGCTTTCATTAGGAAGTTCTTTGGATGGCCTGTAGGAGGGAGGAACTACTCTCTTCCTGCAGTGAATTTATATAATAATCACGGCCCGTCCACACAGCGGCATGCTTTGAAAGCTTCACCATTCACTTTGAATGGGGTGACATCACTTTTCGTCGAACTGCATTGTGGGAAGCGAAGCGGAGCGTTGCTGGCGTGGCTCGCTGCAAAAGTTGAGCAATGTTCAACTTTTGACGCCTCGGCAGAAGCGTCAGCCAATCGAATCATATGCCGGTACAAGCTCTAGCCAATCAAACCGCGTGCTTGTGTGTCAGGGGCGGGAGATTCATGTGATTGGTTGTTGTTCGAGTTTCAGACACGCCCGCCGGCCAGCTTCAACGCACGCTGCCGTGTGGACGGACCGTCATTGTGTGAAAAGACCTACTTGTTCTCCCGTGCTTTTGCAGACCACGTATCAGTCTGTGGTTTCCAAATTGGGGTTTTCTATATTGTTGTGTTTTAAAATGTATCATGTATGAGGGTTTTCACTTTTACATTCGTTTATTTTTATCCTATCTTTTTTGTCTAAATGTATTTATGCTGCTTTTTTATATATGTTTTGATGTACAGCACTTTGGTCAACTCTGTTGTCATTAAATGAGCTATATAAATAAAGTTGGATTGGATTGAAGGAGTACTTGTCGGGTTTACAATCAGTTGTTTGGGCTGTGACACAGAAGACGTTCAATTGGACACGAATCAACAACTCATGATTGATACGATACTCGAATTCACTGAGCAGCCGTGTATAAAAGATATTATATTTGACACACTGTAAAACACATTCATTAACGTATTCCTGCCTGCAGATAACTTACAAACTGTTTTTAAGAATGTTTATTTGAATGCCCGTGTTGGATTTTAGCTTTGATTTTCGCAGTGGTTTGCCTCAATGTGGTGCAAGATTACAAGACTTTAGTTTTTAAAGGGAATTCATAAATATAGGTTCTCATAATTCATTTACATATTTGACACATCTTTACTGCATAGAATGACTTGTTTTGCCAGGATATGCCTACATTCTCAAGAGGTGTAGAGGTGTGGATGGATTGAACAAGCTACCCTTCACTTGTGTAACAATCTGAGCAGTGATGGAGAGCACAGATGCTTATATCAAAAAGAAAAAAAGAGAATGCAAATAGGCAAGAAAGTGAATATGAATTAGTTTGATATTATAAAACCAGGTATAAGTTTAAGATATAAGAAGTGTGAAGTTAGATGGACACTTATTCTTTACATCTATATTAAGAGCGACATCTACTACACATAACTCGACCTTTAGTGAGTTTTAAAGGGTGTTTAAAATGGAACATCGACACCGAAACGTGACATGATGACAACATGTGATTTAACTTCAGAAGACTGGGGGAATCAAGCGTGATCAATGACATCAAAACATCTGTGCTGCATCACTTTCTGTCTCACAAGCTTCCCAAACACGCAGCTTCACTCTACGGTCGGAAAAGCGAAATCCTTGACACAAGAGTACACCGAAACTCGGTTCCAGATGAGAACCGATAAGAAAATGCCGGGTACCGGGTACCCATACAAAATACACAATTTCGGTTCTGCTTAACGGTTCCTAAACGCGGTAGACCCTGTATTCCACCGGGTCCGTCTGCGCCGCGGTGACCCGGTGGAATACATAGCGGACTGGCCACCTTTGTGTTCTGGAGAATCACAGAATGGCTGATCGTCAGCGGGCCGGCACCGCCCTTAATTTTTTTTAAACGGCATCATGTAAGTTGCGCTGACAGACGACAGAGGTCTACAGTTGCCCCGCAGCTCCAGTACAGTTCACGAGCTCAGTCACTTCATAACACCAAAGATGGGTCGCGGTAAACGCTCTGAAGTGAGGCTCCACTACACTAAAAAAGAAAAAGACAAGGCACAGTGTAATGCCTGTTAATAGCTTGCCACAGGCATAGCTCAGTTAAAATAAAGCACAGCTATTGTGTAATACATTTGTATTGCATGTATATTTTTTTATTTGTAAAAATGTCAGTTAAAGCTTAAAAGAATAAAGATATTTTTGTTATCTAAACGTTTGATCTCTTTCTTTTACAATTTTGGAATCGAAACGGGGAATCGATAAGAACCGGAATCGATAAGCAGAACCGGAATCGGAATCGATACATTTCAAACGATACTCATCCCTACACAAGAGTAAGGAATGTTTCACATCCAGAAAACCCGATAAACAAGGCTGCAGTGTCTGTAAGCACGACTGAAGACATCTACACAAACGTGATTTCAAACAGAACCCCTGAAATAAATAGAAGTTTAAAATGCACCGAGTGAAAGGTTTTACATAAAGTAAGGCAAAAATATCTGAACCTAGCTACTATTTAAAGTTTGAATATCCAGCCATTTCAAGTGACAGAAAGAAAGAAGAGTTTCAGTGAGATGTTGGATTCAAACAAGCACCTTAAACCCAATGTTTGAAATGAAAGGATTGGATGAAGCCGTTTGCTTTGTTTATCAAATGTAGGCCCAGAATGTCTCAAATAGAGACAGAATAAAAAAGAAAATCATGAACAAACAAAAAACCCAACACTTATCCAGTCATTAAAAAGGAAGTAAAACTAAACTAAAAATGGACTCAAAGTAAAAACGACATTGTCTGACACTAAAGCAGTCCAAGCCTTTGGTTATGCATAGTTCTTTGCTGAATGTCTCAGGCTATCAACCATAAGCTCCACCGTCTCTCAGATAGCAGCTGTTCGCATCCGGTCTTAGAAAAATAAAGAGCAATGATAAAAACAAACTAGTGGCTCCTTTTGCTTTGTGTGTCTGGTTTTCGTACAGCAGTTTTGGCTTGATTGGTTTCTGAACCAAAGAGAATATTTGGAGCCGTGAAGCAGCCGTCTCTCTGATTAGTGATGGGGGGGGGGCGTACCCCTCCACATCCAGCTGGATCAAGGCAGGAAGGGCTGGTCCTCCTCCTCCTCGTCGGCGCCGGGCCCGGGGTCGCTGAGGCACCTCGTCAGCTTCTGAGGATCTTTGCCATTGGCCCCCTCACCTGTTTTGTGAGGCCTCATCATCAGGCCCTGGTCCTCCTCCCCCCTCTCCCCTCCCCGCTTCTGGCCGGCCCGTCTGAACTCATCCAACACGTTGACGGAGTCCGGAGACTGAGGGGAGGCCAGGTCCACCTGGAAGGTCGGCACGCTGTCCGACTCCGGCTTGGCTCTGTAAGACTGAGGGTCTACAGGCAGGAGGAGGACATGTTAGTTAGCTTCATGAAGAAGGCTTTAAATACGTCTTCATTCCATGAGCGTGCATGAAAACACAAATAATGGTGGGAGAATGCAGTCAACACACAACACAAATCAACAAATCTATCAATGTACAATCACTGCACACACACAGGACAACAGGGGGCTTCAAGACCTTTCCAAATATTCACTACACAACAGAAATAATGCCACAACGATTTACGATGCAGCACATGGAAATGATTTCACCTCTAGTTAAGGTTCAGTGTGTTGGATTGAGTGACATCTAGTGGTGAGGTTGCAGATTGCAAGCAACTGAATATCACTTTGCTTTTCCCTCATTTTGCAAGACAGAGGTGTGTGATCCGCAGAGTGAAAATCTGTGGTATTCTCTAGGACAGTGCTTCTCAAAGTGTGGTCCGTCACTGCCCCCTAGTGGTCCGTGAGTATATTGGTAACATTTCATATTGGAAATAAATAAAAGTTTTCCGCACTCGCGCGGGAATATCTCCGCAATCGAGCGAGCTTAAGTTTCACTTTCGATTGCATGATATAGCCCAGCGCAACACCTTCGTCAAACATGTTGCGACCTGTTTGTACCATGTTCAGGCGATTAGTAATCTGTTCTAGAAAAACGATGTGTTTTTTTATTGGTTAAGTGGTCCTTGGTGTGAAAAAGTTTGAGAAACACTGCTCTAGGACCTTCACCTCACTCAGAGGCCATGCTTACAATAATGAATATTTAAGAAACAATGAAATTCAGACAGACCTTAGCACTACCACAGAATATATAAGTTAACATGGACACAAATACTGTTCAGGTGGTTATCTACTAATGAAAACATAGTTATTTCTGCCCATAATTCCTTACAAATCCCACACACTGAACCTTTCAAATGTCCAATGGGAAGCTGACAGTCTGTAATACATCATGCTTGACTCTAATCTAAACAGCAGGGTTTGTTTCTCAGCTATAATGAATCATCCATATGTGGCCATGTCATGAGATCGCTTTTGTTAGTGATGAATAATTAATGAATGTTACCAAGCAACATGATTGACACATGCATGTTAGGATCGCTGCTGGGTTATCAAAGTCAAAATGAAGCTTCTCTACACTCACTACATACCTGGACCAGTTTTGTTTCCCTTTTGCTGCTGAGCAGGTTTGAAATCAGTATCTTTGCCTAAAATGAAACCACACACGGGTTTACATGCTGGCAGCCTCATGCAAAACATATTTACATCAGGGGGTAAATATCTATTTCTGCAGCAGTGAACAGTCGCGGTGCTTCCAGCTGTGTTTATTGGTTTGTAAAAGACTGTGAGCCCGACAAAATATCATCGCTTTGGGTGTCGTCAGCGACATGGGAAACGTTCTGCTATTGTGGTGCCTTTTAGAATGGAGTGTTTGGCTGCAGCTAAGATGGATGAGTTTACCTGAGGACAGTCTGGCTCTACACATGGTGGGGGAGTCGGGGGGGGCAGCAGGCACCGCCAGGTAGTTATTCATGTCTTTAATCTGGGAAAACACAGGGGAAAATATATATGTTTTAAAAATAAACACACAAGCCCAACTAAAGCGTTTCGGAGATTCATCATTAATCAATATCTTAGAGGCACTTCATTAAAACTACGTGTTGCTTTCTCGGCAGGAATCCTCTCGAGTCTGCACCGGCTTCTAGCACATTTCATTTTTTACCAAAAAACAAGAGTCGGTTTTCATTATGTAATTACCGGCTGATGGAACAGAAGTTTGTGTTGGAGACACCCAACTGCGTGAATACATCAGCCCCCATTTGTGTGGAGGAAATGAATTATGGAGACTGAAGGTGGACTTTGATTGGAATATAAATCATAGTTTTGGCTGAATCATGTAACTGCTTGCCGGTACAGAAGGAGAAGAGCTGCTCTTCCTCCGATTTGGATGTGTTTGACTTCATCTTCTGTTATTCACCACATTGAAAAACAGTGTCTGTGTACCACACCTATCTTATTACAAATAGTCTCCTTTGGCGTTGGCTAATCAACAGAATGTGTTTTAGCTTTAGCTGTGCGTGTGTCAATCAAATCAAATCAAGTTTTATTTATAGAGCACATTTTAAAACGATTTTTGGTCGAGCCCAAAGTGCTGTACATACAATAAAAATGCTTTACAATAAAAACACTTTACAACAAATACAACAGCACAAATACAAAATAACACACAGCGAAATGTCAGGAGTCGTGCTGTCAATAACATTTGACACACAGGTTGGTGCCTCAGACTGATTGTGATTTGAGGCATTACCCTCACAGAGACTGATAATATAATAATAATAATAATAATCATACCCTCTTCTCCAGCTCGATCATCTTCTGCTTCTTGATGAGTAAGTCATCGAAGCCATCCTCGAACGGATCAGCCACCAGAGTGTGTCTGTTGTAGGAGCGCAGCTGAGAGGAAACACAAATAAAAGAACTCAGTTTATTCTGTTCCCAAGATATAGTCCTCACTGCTCCCTGTGGCAGCTTTTGACATTCAACTGATGTATTACAGATGTAAGAAGAGGACTGGTATACTCAAATAACCTTTAGAATAAAGAAAAACGCTCACAGAATAACAAACCACAATGATAATTTAATGATTAACGGATAGAATATAAAATAGAAAGTTGTGGCACTGTTTGTTTCTGTTTATCTCAAGGCCCTGCAGAAAATATGTTAAAAACAGTCCCTAATGACCCGAAGGGAACATTGATGTTTTAAATCAATGAGAAGTCTCTCGTTAAATCAATGACAATTCTTCGGTCCCTAAAAATTTAAGTTAGAATTGGTTAATGTATGAGTAGAGCTACTGATTTAATTCTAACTCTGTAAAATCAATACTATAGTCTAGGGCTGCACGATATGTCGTGTCGTGACGATAATCGCGATATGCGCGATATTCACATCGCAGGACGTGCGATATTAAGTAGGCAAATTTACTCAAACACGTCACAATTCTTTTGCTGCTTGCTACAAAAGGAAAACTCACGCAGCTCTCATGTCAGGGGTACTTGAGTGAGTGACATGCAGGCTCTGCATGCACAGCAAACCACCAATCACAATCAAATCTCAAAGCAAACGGACCCCGTGATTAAAGGTAAAAACCCTGAATAAAGTTGTTTCATATGTTTCTCCAGGGCAGTTCGGCGCTGCTAACCGAGCTAGCTCAGCTTGTTGCTCTGGTAACCGAGCTAGCTCAGCTTGTTGCTCTGGTAACTTAAGATCCAGACGTCCGTGACTAAAATCCTTCATCCGGTTAAATATAGTTAGAAAAATACCAATTGTAATGGCAATTTCCTATTTCTATGTCCTATATATTTTTGCCATTACAAATAATATTGCACTATACATATAACTTAAATAAACTGACACACCAACAACACCCATAAAATGGCTCCTACACCAATTGTATAGCATTAAAGTTCAAGAAAGGATGGTTTGCGGACAAAAAAACCTGTCTTTTCTTCAATTACTGTATTTTTTCATATCGCTATGTCAGTTTTTTCCAATATCGTGCATCCCTACTATAGTCCCATAGAACCAGTGAGAATCAATATGAATAGTGATATGCTCTCAACCCCCCCCCCCGTAATATAAGGCAATACATCTTTATTGCTCATAAAGTGGTGTTACCCTCAACCGTGTCTTCTGCAGGTTGCTCCTGAGGATCTTCCTGATCTCCTCCTCTCGGCCTTTAGACAGCTGGGACGGAGCTTTCTCTGCAGGCTTGGCAGGAGGCTTCTTGGGCTGGATGTTCCTGAGAAATATAAACACAAGTTAGGATTATGCGTGTTTGTACTACAGACACAGGTGACGCAGACAATAACAAAACCCCAATTATCTTAAAGGTCCCCTATTATCCTTTGGGGTTACCTTGGTTGCTGATTGGCTAATGGTTACACAAGCCAAAAAATCGTTATGACATCATAAAGTGGCCAAAATCTGATCAGCTCATTTTCAGACAGGTTTTTATAGAAATGGATCAGGACAAAAAGAGAGAGAATCTTTTTTCCTGAAACTTTCAGAATCTCTTTACACAGAGGGGACACATGTTGATGTAGAAGAGACATGAAGAAGAGGGGACA
>CALSBZ010000825.1:545711-594600 GCA_943591055.1 Gobionotothen gibberifrons | reverse complement strand
TGATGTAGAAGAGACATGAAGAAGAGGGGACACATGTTGATGTAGAAAGGACATGAACAAGTAGATTTTGCATAATAGGTAATAGGTTTTCTCCTGCTCTGTAATGATCAGACTAATAGCTAGTGGCTTGTTAACTGTGAAGTATCAATATTCTTAATGGCCCTGTTGAATGAATTCAGCTGACAGGTCTGACCTTATCTGTTCTCGTGTTATCGCTTCATTTGATAGAGGTAGAGTAAAAAAGAAAATATTATTTATACTGGGATCATCTAATTCCCAACACTGCAGATCTCTACAGATGTATCAAACTATCTTCAGCTTTTCAGGCTTCATACACTTTTTCACCAATGATTTTCAATGACTTTTCAATGACTTCTCCAGGACCTTTACCTAATTTTCCATGACCAAAACAATTACTCGTTCTCAGCGGTACGGTACCACTGAAAATGGTTTATTTTAACATGGAACAGGAAAATAAGGTCTGCATATGAAACATGTTGTGCTTATCTAAAACAAATCGGCTTACTAGCTTCTACACGCTAAAGCAACTCAAATCTCTCACCAGCAAAATACCTCGTCAGTTAAATGCCATTTTACGTTTCATTACTATACGATACAGTATTTATTATCATTATAGTATTACCATTTTGGCGATTAGATAAAATATAAATTATATTTGACGCAACTTTAGTTACATTTCCATGACTTTTCCAAAACTTCGGGAAAAATATTGTTTTCCATAACTTTCCCAGGGCCTGGAATTAGCATTTTGAATTTCCATGACTTTTCCAGGTTTTCAATGACCGTAAGAACCCTGGCTTTTACTTACATTTAGTAAGAAATAACCAATGCACACATACTGGGTGTTAAGACTGACCAACGCTAATAATTCCTCACTGACTAATTGATACTGCAGATGTGTGTCATGAGGCGTAAACAGCTGCTTTTTTTTAAAGGTTACAGCATAAAAGCATTCTGAATAATGAAAAGCAAAGACTCCTCATCTTGGTGCATTCACACATGACAGAGGACACGATCATTCAAATGCTGTTAATGTAATACCAGCTGCTTAGAACTAACATCCATTAGCCAGTCTCTCAATCAAAGGTGATTTTAAGAATATTTAGATATGGAAAAATTGAATAAAACGTTCAAAATAAAGCCCTTGACGTATTATAAATCAAACAAAAGACTATAGACTGTGGTATTAAAAGAGGAAAGAGGAACTGTTACTTCCTGTTCCATGTAAAGCTTTGACAGAAACTACTGCGGTTAAAAAGGGTCCAGATGATGTTGAAATGATTATTACTATGCATTAAGAAGACCTTTTACTTAATGAGAAAACACAAAGTATTAGAAAAAGAAATAATCGACAATGCAATGAAAATGGTTTATAATTACAGTGTATCAAATTGCTTCTGTCAGCTGTTTCTGCAGATATATAAGTTTCAGCTCATTAATTAGCAGCCTAGCCCACATTTTTGGATTTAAGGTCACTCTCAAAGCTTGTTTTAGCTGAAAAAGTATAAAAAGTATACTGGGAACTACCTGCATAACATACGGCAATAGAGAGTGACTAGCTATAGATTCAGATATTTCCCCAGGAGTTTGTAGAGACAAGAATCTGAGCTAAAAGTGAGGGAATTTTGTTTAAATAAATAACTTTTAGCTTCCAATTTAACTTTTAAAACGTGATGACATATTGCTGCCCCCAAGTGGCGATAACAATCAGTAAAGCTTTAAGAATTCGGGACAGTTTGGTATTCTGAGAGGGTGACAGAAGACAGAGTGCAGAGATGGCACAAAAGTACACACATCCTTTACTCAAGTAGAAGAACAGATACCCGTGTTTCAAAATAAAACTTCTTTACTCAAGTAAAAGTAAAGACGTATGGGCTTCGAAATGCACTTAAGTAAAAAGTACCCATAACTAGCAGCTGTTTTAAAGAGTACCTGACCTCCCTTTATATTAATAGAACAATAATGTCATTGTTAGCTAATGAATGTTTCGATGCTGAGCAACGGCAACGTTTTTATTGGTCCCTCTTCTTTAGAGAAGACCAGGAAATGATGGATACACGGATCAAATCAATAGGCACGCGATGACTCTAAATAATAATGATCACGCCACCAAACACACATTCAAACTAAAGTAACCAGCCTGTGTTCAAAATGTAAGAAGTAGAAAGTACAGGTATTTGTGTTAAAAATGTAAGAAGTGAAAGTAAAAAGTCGTCAGAAAAATAAGTAGTGGAGTAAAGTACTGATAACAGAAACATTTACTTAAGTACAGTAACAAAGTATTTGTACTCCACTACTTCCCACCTCTGACAGAGTGTGCTCACACTTACTGCATGGAAACAGTGGAAGGCATAGCAGACGGCATCTTGAACCCTCCTCCGCTCTCCACCATCTCAATGGCCTGTTTGAACTCCATCTTGTGGTAGAAGGCGATGAGCTGTGGCTCCTTGGAGCGCTCGCCTGCAATCAGGCACTTCTTCACATACTTCTTGTTGAAGCGGTTCAGTCTGGGAGGAGGAGATGAGTTACAGATGAGAACAACCACAAGGGAACATCACAGACATTGAGTAAGAACATGGCAGAGAGGTTGTACATCTCTAATGCATATTGGAAGAAAACTAAAAAGTGGCAAATAGAGAAGCAGGTTGTTTCAACTTAACATTATGAAGTACATGTTGAACGCACAATGTAATGGCAATAAAACAATGACACCATCAGTGTTAACATTGGTTACGCCTCTCTACAAAATGCATTGCAATTCTGCCAGCTTTCTTCTAATAATTGTAGCTAGCATTAGCTCCTAAAATCTCTTAAACTTGGTAGATGATGTCATAGACTTGTTTGCATATTGGAGTCATATATGCTTAGCTCAGTGGTTGTGTCAGTGACAGCATAGGCGAGACTGACTGCGCACTACGTAAGATGAGCCGGAGATAGACTGCGATTACTCTGAGCAGCGTTAACGGTATAATCCATACTTGTCCTTCCAGTGGTGGTGTCCATAGTGTCCACAAATGTCCTCAATTCCAGTCAGGAGGTGGTCCAGGAACTGGGGAGAAAAGAGGCAAAACGTTTTTTAAAAGGAGACTGACAAACTAAAGACTCATCTGACCCTTACCTTCTCTGTGGATTATTTTATTTATTTTTTAAAAACAGACCTAACAAGATACATAAATGTCCAGTAAACTAACCTACAGTAGGTCTAATAAACACAACTTCCCAGGGTCCCATGCTACATTTGCTTTGGTACAATATCAAAAGGAATGTTGACAAAGACTGTGAGAGCCAGTATTTTGATTTGATAAGAAAGGCCAACTAATTGTGACGTCTGTAGTCAACGCACTATAAAGGACTACAATTCCCACGGCGCCTGTGCTAAAGCCACAGTGATGGGCAACCTGTTGAGAGATGCCGTCGAGGAACAGTTTTTAACCGTACCGTAGGCCTACCTTACCGTACACGTACATACAAATCGTACAAGTACCCTTTAAGTTTTGAAGTTATAAGCATTATCAAGAAAGAAAGAATACCTACGTTGTTTGTTATTTTATTTGAGTTTTGCCGATTTCTTTTGAATATTGTAAAGGCCTATTTTCTTTGTTGCATGTGCAAACGTTTGTTATGTTATTTTGAGCAAACACATCGCAACCTCTTCTAAACCATCGGAGGCCAAGCAACACTTCAAACTGTGAGTAATTTAAAGGAAAGAAACGAGTTAGAACTGTCTGTTTAAGGCGTCTAGTGGCTCGATGGAAAGACAAGGAAGGAAGCCACGACAAAGACTTTCTATGTACTTTTTCTTTTTCCGATGTTTTATATGTACAGTACTTGGAGACAAAATGTTAGTTTTTTGCTTTAAAAACCATAATGTATGATCACCAATGTTAATAACTGTGATTACAGGTACACTAAGGCACCACAGACATTACATTTGCATCACCACGGTTACCATTCCTCCAGTAATACCCCCTCCCAGCCAACATCATGACTAACAGCAGCAGGTGAGCAGCTATAAGCCTGAAGTGGTGGGAGAGAGCCAGAAGCACCCAGCTGACTGATGGGACCGCGCTCATTAGCAGTGGCTGCACGCCTGCTCACTGGAATTTATAAATGCATTTGTTTCTCAGACCGCAGCCCTGGTGCTCTGACTCAGTCTGTAGATGCCTGTCTGACATGCAGCGTTACTATGGAAACAAGTCATTAAGCGGAGACACATCATTTACCTCTGCTTGTCAGAAGAGACTGATATATGTAACGGCTGCACAGCGACGAGGGTGGGGGGTGAAAAGGTCAGTTTGCAAAAGAGGCAACTTTATGCAAAATAGTCCAGAAGCTCAAGGGTGGGAATATACAGCATAATGTTAGGATGCTCTCCTGGTTACACTGATACTGAGTCCTGGGTGTATTCCTCTTTAACTACAAACATCTTGACATCTCCTACTGCTTTTATATGATTATATGTAACTATGGATTCATTTTCTTGTCAATTGATGAGCTGATGTATTGATTTATCTTCTTAAAATTCAAGGTAATGCCTCCATATATGATATTTCTTACCTATAAAAACAAGATATTCAGTTTAATATGACATAAAACTGAAATTTGAAAGGTGGGAAACTGCATTTTGTACCTTTCACATCCTAGACTCAGTTATAAATACATCAAGTCAAATCACAAAAAGCATCTGCAGTATTTTTGTGGGACAGGTATGAATTTGGTAAATAATTTAATAGTCTCGAAACCAGGTGACTGGGGCGCATTTTATTTCTGATGTAATGCTTCGGTGTGAGCAGCGGGAGTGCGTCCTCAGGTCATATCACCGGTGGTTTATGGTGGAGGAGAAGCCATTAGGAGAGCCTGCTCTTCTAGCCCTGAGCACTGATGACTTACTGCAAAGCCTCAGAGAGGTACAGTGTGTGTGTGTGTGTGTGTGTGTGTGTGTGTGTGTGTGTGTGTGTGTGTGTGTGTGTGTGTGTGTGTGTGTGTGTGTGTGTGTGTGTGTGTGTGTGTGTGTGTGTGTGTGTGTGTTTATCTGAGCTCTATTTATAGCTTTACAGAACTCGGGACTTGCAGATTAGAACCAACAATTGTGTGTGAGATAGTGTGTTCAAGTTCAAATTAACTAAATGGTAAAATGTCAAGAAATGTTAATTCTTTGGATTCATATTTACCATGCTGGAAAAAATGTATATATATTTCCATGCTGCAACTGTACACACTATATAAGGTGTAGTACTACCACACAGCCAGTAGGTGGAAGCAGCAGTCAGCATTTGATGGCCTGAATGGCCTCAGAGGCTTGTTACTGGAGGACTGCTGCTATTAAATCTGCTTTTTAAAACATTCATCCCTTCGCATTTAGTTGTTCCAATTTGTTTCAATCTATACATTTGAATCCACAATTAAGTTCTTTGGTGTTTGCATGTTGTTGTTGTATGTTACTGTTCTCCGTTTACAATCCGGTGGTAGCTCATTTCCCCTTCTTGTGAGTGATATCGTTTTGAGTTTGAATCATATGTCTATTAATGCTTATGTCTGTGTGTTGGCTAAATAAAATCAAACAACACAAGACAGTAAAGGAGAATGCGTTGCTGTTGTCAAACACGGTATCTCGGTGACAGATCAAAGTAAATTGAATTCATCCACCCCCTATAAAAAGGCTCTGGGTTTTTCATATGTATAAACCATAAAGAAATCATCAGCTTCTGATCAAGAAGACTGAGGATGTTTGCAGGGAGAGGTCGTACCTGGGTGTGGATTTCCTCATTAATGGTCCGCTTGGCCTCCTGTTTCTTCTTCACCGCCAGCAGCTCCACCAGGGGCTGGATGGTCATGCCCTGTACGAAGGAGGAGAGAAACATTATTCACTTCCTGACCCTAGCGAAAACACAGAAATAGGCTCTTATCAGCAATCTATCTAGTATTCAGGAGTGAAATGTGACGAGTGCATGTGGATTTATAGTGCATCTGTAATGTATTGTATCATTTCTGTGTGGAGAGGCTAATATAAAACATTCAAATCACTACTCTGAGTACTGACACATCTCTCCAGGTTTATAATACAATTGAAGATAACTAAAACAGATCCACTATGCTTGTTTCTTCATTCTTTCAAGTCAAACCTAAGCACAGTATTGCCCCACTTCAAAGTGATGTCACAGTTCCCGGATGTTGCAATGGCGTATTAACAAACGGCAGATCTTAAAAACAACTTTTCACAACCCTGTTGATGTTGCAAAAATAACCTTTTACCCCCTCCCCACATTTCAATTTAGCCACACAAAACATGAAATAAGGATAACCCATGACATTTATTCCTTCTCTTTAAACATGGAGAATGTTAATATGTCAAGTTTATCCCATTTCTTGAATGTTCTAAGTGCTGCTTCAGGCCAATCAGTGGTATTTAACAAATGTCAGAATAGAGTTGTGAGTCATGCAGTGGCATTAAAGAAAACTTTTCTAATAACCCAAAGAGTAATCCGTCCATAGTGCCGAGTGTTTGCGGCCTGCCATTTAAACCCAAAGCAGCAGAAGAAGAAGAAGTGACGTCAGCAGCTTCATTTGCGTAATCCTCCATCAGGGACTTATTCCGGTGTGAACGCGATTTACTAGGACAGTTCCGGGACTAAAGAGTTTCGGCGGGACTAAGTACTGGGGACTAAGTACGGCAAAGTACTTGGTGTGAAAGCGGCTAGTGGTGCTCTAGGAGGAGATTCAGGTGATAAGGTGTGTGTGTGGGGGGGGGGGTACCTTAGTTGGATATTGGCTATATTATATTATATTATATATATTCTCACACATACACACACTTTTAATGCACTTTATATACTATTTTTATATCGATATTTTTAACTATTTATTCCCCCTTATGATTGTATGTTGTCTGTCCTATTGCCGTGTTTTTTAGTGTTATGTATTTGTTTGTATTTTTTGCACACCGGGACAGAGTTGCACTCTGAATCTCGTTATACTCTGTGTATAATGACAATAAAAGCCTTTTTTTTTTTAAACAAATGGTTACACAAGCCAAAAAATCGTTATGACATCATAAAGTGGCCAAAATCTGATCAGATCATTTTCAGAATCTTTTTTCCTGAAACTGTCGGAATCTCTTTACATGTTTATGTAGAAAATACATGAAAAGTGGATTTTGCATAATAGGTGACCTTGAAATAACTTCACAAGAGGGACCTCCACCTCCCCTCCCCTGGTCTCAGCATCAGACAGTGTGATTAAAACATGTTTCTGATCCTGCCTGAGGAGAGAGAACATGTCTTCAGGGTTTATTTTCTCTGCTTCCATTCTGGTTCGACTTGACATCCGAGTATCTTCCTACAGTTTCACTAAAAGATGGTTCAGCTGACAGGACCGTGCTGATGCAGTTCATGGTGCTAAATATACATAGTACTGGTATGTATGGAACTACTGCCTGTTTGTCTTTATCTTGCCATTGTGTACTGTTTTTGTATATTATGTTGATGTTCATTCTGTGAGATACAGGAGAAACGTCTCTACATAAAACCATATTTTGTATTCCTTATGCACCCGAGTTACATTTGAATCATTCGTTTGTTCACCTGCCTGTTTGGCTATCAGCATACTTTAAGTAGAAGCTGAAATTATATTTTCCTAAACCAGCTGAAACTGACAAGAAATAGACCAAGAAAGCCTATCGACTTGATGTGTGAAATTCATATTTTTGTTCTATTCAGGGTAGCAAATTAACGGCTTCCTGAAAATACACGAGCGTTCCTTTGATGTCTCATCCTCAGCATGACCATTACAATTAGGGAGATTCACAGGCCTGGAAGAAAGGGTTGCAAATAAAATATTAGTTCTGAGATAGATTGTTTTTTTCCAGTGATGCGAGTGGAAATTCAAACTAGACCTGCTAGGCAAATAAACTACACCTAAAAGGAACTTTTTTGCAAAGCAATATAGTTGGTGATGACAATTGCAAATAAGTGGGTAACAAACAAAACATGTGAATAAATTACTGTCTATTACTTGGAATAGTGCACCATACAACCAACAGTAAAAGACAAATTCCGGGGTTAGATACATTTTGAAGCGTACGGAGCCCCCTAGGGGACATGGAGAAGAAAAAATAAATTATTTGAGAAAAAATTAAATAAAAATGTTGCAAACCTTTTCATTTAGCTCAATGTACTTCCTGGTCAGTTCGGCTGCAACGGCAACACAGAAACTACAACAATGGAGTGGTTCATCAATTTTACTTTGTGCTTGGCCTTAAATATAAAGATATAACATCAGTGCTTGGCAATAGGCACGGGTTTCACACATATATATATAAAGGGTTTCACATAAGTGAAGACACCTCAAGAGAACACTCAGAGCGAGCGAGGGGACATGCACATCCCTCTGAGCTGAGTTATTGACAGATTCGAATTTCGCGGATCAATAACTCATGAACATAACGTTGTAAAAATACAAACAACATGACTTTACAATGATAGCAAGGTAGACAACGAGCTACAGAGTCGTTTTTATCAGAACAGTTCGATACGTGCCCTCATCCGAGCTAAATATCAAGAATTGGTCACAATCTGCAGCTTGAGGAGGGAGAGGAGTGCTTAGGGACCGTCTACAAACTGCAACGGGGTTTTGCGCAAAAGTATTGCGAGATCTCGCAAAGGGGTTTTGCGAGATCTCTTTCACATTTTTTTTCTTTTTCTTCTCCATGTCCCCTAGGGGGCTCCGTAGAAGCGTGGGTATCTCTTTGCATGGTGCATTGAATGTGTTCATAATAACATTGCATAACTCTAGTTGCACTTGGACAGACTCTTACTAAGGCCAATGGTGGATTCAGGTGTTCCTGATGTTCCTATATTCAGTGTTAGGAAGTCGGACTGTGTTGTTCATGAGCTTTAAGTCGTAATGTGGAAACAACAGACACTAGAAAGATGTTTAAGAAAACACATTTCAACTTGAGAGGGCGTTTACATGGATTTAACCAGACACTGCATGAAAGAAACCTAAACTGACAATATGCAATGTTGACGAAAGTAAAAGATGATTTGTGTATCAGCCCAGTAATTCGGAACTGCTCCAAAACGTCATGGGTGCCAACCTGAACCATGCTTCATCCTTCAACCAAGTTTCATTACAATTGGTGCGCAATTACACAGACAGACAAAGAAATACACAAAGTTTTCTCCTTCTAATGTTTGTTTAAATCGGACTACATAAACTGCATATTCATACCTGAACAAAGACGGTGAAGAAGACAACGGTGATGATGGCTGTGAGGAACATGTCCCTCATGGGGAAGTGATCCTTTTTCAGCAGGTAGCCGAGGGAGAAGGCGATGGCTCCTCGCAGGCCACCGTAGGCGATGATGAACTGGTCCTTGGTCGTCAGCTTGACAATGCGGAACTTGTTGATCACATAGGTCAGACCAACCACACCTGGGAAGGACAGTGAAATGAGAAAGTGAGATTGGGTTTGGGACTTTGAGTGTATGGTACCTGCAGAGATCAAAACATGTTCTCTCCAGAAGTGCTTGCTAAAAAGTACCACATTAAAGCTTTCCCTCATGATTCACACAGCAGGTTTTTGTTATAATTACAACCAAAAAAACCTGCTTAAAAATACATGACATAGCGAATCCATTAAAGTAATATCTGCTTTTGCCCCATAAGTGATGTGTGGTCATGCTTTGCTGCCCATTTAAACCTATCTCTACTTGCAGACATGACGTTATTTAAATTGAGTGCCAATCACCACCAAAGTATGCCATTGAAATGTAATATCAAATTGAAGTACATGGAAACCAATTGCTGCCAGGAGGATTTGAAAAAACACTTAAAGGGGACCTATCATGCAAAATGCACTGTTCTACATCAACATGTGTCCCCTCTGTGGAAAGAGACTCTGAACGTTTCAGGAACAAAGATTCTCTCTCTTTTTGTCCTGATCTAAATATAAATATAAAAACCTGTCTGAAAATGATCTGATCAGATTTTGGCCACTTTATGATGTCATAACGATTTTTTGGCTTGTTTAACCATTAGCCAATCACCAACCAAGGTAACCCCCCCCCCCCCCCTCAACTTATCACCTGAATCTCCTCCTAGAGCACCATTGTGTTCTTTTTAACCAAATATCTCTCAGAGGGGCGTGGGGAGGGGCTCCTTATTTTCATCTAAAGTAACAGACAGAGAATCAGCACTTTTGAAACAGGGCTGAAACAGAGGGGATTATGGGATGCTTCAATGATCTGTTTGGTGTTTGGAGCCAAACACTTCAGAGACATGTTTTGTATATATCTGAGACCTATAATATATTGATGAAAAACAGTATCACAGGGGACCTTTAAATGTAGGGTATGTAAGATACAAGACACTGTTCATGTGATGTGAGTAAGATGTGCATGATAATTGATTGCAACAATCCACAGTCACAGATGGCATATCTTGTTGTGTTTGGAAATGTTGCTCAAAGCATCATCAGCTCTCTACAAAATAAATGAAGGGGCAAATTCACAAAACGATTGCACGGCTTTTGCAGCCGCTTAACCTGCACCAACAAGACACAAATAAACGATGTACGTCTACAAAGCTCTCCTGGCTGAACTACCAAGAAAAAACATAAAATCATATGCATTTAAAAGCAAAACCAGCCTGTTTCTATCAAAAAGATCCTCGCATAAAACAGTCACATTTTACAATGACCAGATCTAGTGTAAAATTATATTGTCTTCAGTAGGGCTGTGCAATTAATCGTCCTTTCATCTCGATTACGATTTTGGCTTGCAACGATTATTATTTTTAATTATTTTAATTATTTATTTTATTATAATTTTTTTATTGTGTTTTCAGTTGAATTATACTTAAAGTATAGAGTAATCAACTGTTAAAAACATACTGTTCACATTTTTTTTTTCAATAAATTGATGTTTTCAAAGTAAATGGATAATCGTTTTTAATAATCGTGATATCAATTATTGACCAAAAATAATCGTGATTATGATTTTTGCCATAATCGAGCAGCCCTAGTCTTCAGAGAGTTTGTGGTTAATGAAGCTCATAAGGGGTTAATAAACTTGACATACGAGAATGTAATGAATATTTTTGTCATTAATAATGTATAATTGAAACCCAACAACATATGTATGGTCTCCAGCACAGAGGCAGATATGATGATAATGAAAGAAGAGAAGATAAATGAACTAGGTCTGACTTGGGCCAGGAAAAAGAAAGTAGCCCAAGCCCAGTATGACTGGACAAATGTTTACTCGCTATCAGCTCTTATTTTTGTGGTGTTGCCCGTCAGTATTGCAGGACTGAAGGTACTCCACTATCACTCTCTGTCTCTCCAGCAGCACTATTAACTGTGGCAGTGTTTCCCCTACCATTGTCTTGGGCGCTGTGCTCCCCCTGAAATTCAAGGTGTTTTTAATTGTTTTAATAATACATATTTATAGCACCAAATTGCAACTAATCTATCTACTGTCACTTTTCACATTGAACATGTGCTCTTTTATTAAAGTGGACCTATCATGCTATATTTGAATAATATAGTGTAGGACCATACCTATATAAGGCATATATATACTTTTTATTTTTCAAAATACCAAACAGATCATGCATTTTAGCCATTCCTCATTTCGCTCAATTTAACACTGTCTTTTCATGGGCTGATTCTGTGAGAACAGCACCATCTACAGGCCTGGCATATGTACTACAGCGTCTCCAGCGCCTTCGAACGGCAATGTCCGTGGCTGTCTCCTCCTGATTGGTGGAGTTGGCCCAATAGCCGTAGCGCCACTTCTGTGACGTCATAGAAGTGTTCAAATCTGGATCAGATCCGTTGCAGCCCCTTTTTAAGAGATTTGGGTACGGAGGAAAATAGAGAGGGTTGTGTTTTCTGACACTTGGTGAGTTCCCTGGAACACCGGGGACACATATTCATGTATAAAAGACGTACAAAAGTGCATTTTGCATGATAGGTCACCTTTAAATAAACTAAACACTTTCATTTTAAGTTATGAGTTTAGTGTATTTGACCCTAAGAAACACTGATGCATTAATCAATAAGGATAATCCACAGCTCTTCTCTCTGCTCCAGAGGATGTAAACAAATAAAATATACCAACAACACCCCCCCCCCCCCCCCGCTCAGACAGCAACCCCCCAAAGCAGTAAACCTAGGGGAAACGCTGTGTAGTATGACAAATCACCAGCAGAAGGATTGTGACGCTGTGTGAAGTCAACATGGAAACCCTCGTTGGCGCTTCCCTTACACGCACTGACAGCTGTGTGATGAAACATGGAGGCCACATCAACTCCTGTCAGTGTTTCCACTTCCCTCTTTTAGAAGTTCCTTTTACTCGCATTGATTTTGGGTAAATTAGACCTTACTTCAAAAAGATGCATTTATGCCTTTTGAGAATTGCTTTTTGATTTGCATATAAGCTCTGTTCATGACAAATCAAATGCACTTTAAGCTGGAATCTGAAGAGACAGCTGTTTAAATCTATCAGTGAAAGCAAACCACATCAAAAATATGTTTTATGAGTTAACCCCGAAAAAGATGTCAGATTTAAAACATGGAAACACTATTTTCATTTGAGGAAGTTGTGAGAATCACTAGAGCTGACCTATGACCCGAGACACCAGACACAGAAGGACGGTGACGGTGACGAAGGTCCAGTTCCATTGGTGAGGTCCGTCCACCGTGGCCACTCCCAGGAAGATGAAAATAAGAGTCTCGCTGACGCTGCTCCACATTTTCAGGAAGTACTTGACGGTGGTGTGGGATTTGTGGGAAATGTTAGCTTCCACATAGGGTCGCATCGTCGCTCCACATGCTATTAACCTGAAAGGACAAGATTCAAACATTGACTTCTGGGAAATATCAACAAACATCTATTTGGATAACAATGTTTCCAAATGTGCTAATGCTTGGATGTCTGTCAACTCAAATGAAACACTGTTAAAAAATCAAGATGAAGTAGGATTCATATTTAAAAGGCCAAGGAGGAAGTGGTGGTTTTACTTAAGACATCATCAACAGTGACTATTTTTTCACTGATTTTGTAAACATGCGACGTAAATAAAAATGTCTTCCTCTTTGTCTAGGGACCACTTCTCTATTCCATTCTGGACAGGCAATGTGTCTATGTCAACAATTTGGAGGCCCGAAATGAACGCTATTCATGTCCAGCAGCTGCTCAGCGGTCACCTCATTCCTACTCCATGTCAATATTGGTTTGGTTTTCAAAGCTGTAAGGCAGGGGTGTCAAACTCAAGACCCGGGGGCCAAATCCGGCCCGCAACTTCATCTTATGCGGCCCCGCAAGAGCTTGCAAAGAATACAATACGTTAATTATACGGTTACATGCCAATTACAAAAGCATGTTGCCCATAAACTACATGTCCCACAATGCATTTAGTTTTGTGACACACGCACTGAAGACACTTCTAGACTTCTGCTTTCAGACGTAGTTCATTTTGAAGTTATTACCCTATCCGATAATAATCCAATGCAGAGGCAATAATGTAATATAATTAATGCTGTCAAAATTATCGCGTTAACGGCGGTAATTAATTTTTTGAATTAATTGCGTTAAAATATTTAACGCATTTAATGCATGCGAAGAATGGCCCGCCCCATACATCCCACCAGTGGCAGCGCCAGGGTGGGGTATAGGCTACAGCCATACCAAGAAATGGCTTAGCCCCACCATGAAAAATGATAGTCCGCCAACTCGCGGAGTAAATTGCACAGACAGCAGTTAGTAAGATTGATTTCAGTAGCCACTTGTCTGGAAATACCGAAGACTAGAAAAGGTTTTGAAAACTTTTGTCACGTAGTGATCGTCTTCTCAATAGAACATCTTTGATAATGTCTTCTGGCCAATCAGAATCAAGATAACGGTGTGGTGTTGTTGCAGGAAGACCAGGCTTTGGAAAAGATTGTCCTTGAAAATAAAAATGATTCGGCCCCGAGTCAGAGAGGGGACTCTGTATATCATCACTCCCTGTCTGCAACATCAATAACTCCTAGCACCTGAAACTGAAGAAGGATTGAAACGGCAGGAGCTGATGAGAAACAGCATGTCAGAGAATATTGGGATTCCTATAAATCAAGGTTTGGTTAAAGTGACGTTGGATCAGTTCAATTTCTGAAACCACAGGGGATACAGAGTGTAATATGCCACTGTGTACAGCTGAGTTACTGTTATAGGGCAATGACTGAAATAGATTGTTCTTGCACTCGGAAGGCTGCTATTGACCGGGACATTTCATCACTGAGGAAATATCAACATACTAAAAACATGTGATCCAAGAGGGATATCACTGAAACAGCTGGAGTATTTCCTAGAGCGCACATGATACGCTGGACATGTGTAAGTGCGGATCTAAAGCACAAAACTACAAGTCTTAACGATTCTAGGACAAACAATGCTGACTATGCATGGTCTCAGAAAAGGCTTTAAAAGATGTCTTCTGAATGCATACACTACACATGTATTCTGATTTGTGCCATACATGTACAAAATGTAGTTGCAATCCTTCCAATAGTTGCTTAGATAAATGCTGCTTGTGTCAAAAACTATTAAAAACAGTCAACTGTGGTTAACTTATGATGAATGAGATGAAACTCATTCATTTACTCTAGAAATGTCTGTGTTTTTTCGATGAAATTGAGTCAAAGAAAGAAAGGTGATTATCCTAAATAATTGCACATTACTTTGGAATAGATAAAGTAGATGCAAAGGAGTATCGTTATTTTTTGTATTTGAGTATTAGAAAAAATATAACACTGAATATAAACAGAACATTCTGAAAAGATGTAATTTTTACATACAGTACAGTATGGCCATATAACAAACACCCATACTTACGCCATGATTCCAGAGAGGTGGAACACCTCAGCTGACAGGTAGGCCATGTAGGCGTACACAAAGACAAACAGTGGCTCTATGACGCGCACATGGGAGGTGAAGCGGGAGGTAAAGGCGGCCAGGAGCCCGTAGATGACTCCAACTAGAACGCCTCCGATTGCAACCACCAGGAAGGAGATGATTCCCAGGAAACAGTCCAGCACCGTGACTGTGCCGGCACCTGAGTACTCCTCAAACAGGTGGTATAACACCTAGGAGAGGATGAGGAGATGAGTGTGAATAGTTATTAGAAAAAAGAAAGCAACAGGGGGATGACAGTATAAACAAAAATCTAGGTCATGTAATGCACCTGTATTGATTCTCTGACTGTGATCAAAAGAGGAAGAAAGATTAAAGACGTCATGATGGAAATGTGAAAACAGGGTGAATGTCAAAGCAAACTCAAATCCACAACGTGTAAAGAAATTATAGATTGGTTATAGATACGTTTCAAAACATTTAAGGTTTTCACACTTACTTAACATGTTTTTTTGTACATTTAAAGGCCGCGCACATCCTTTAAATGTTCTGCAAGTATTAGGAAAATATTTCTTTTACCGAATAGATAAGATGGATGCGTTATGACACTTTCTGTATAAACCATTTCGCTAAGTGTCTCACTATGGGAATATATGTATGACAGGCATAATGTGATGCCAGGCAGGATGATCATGCAGATGAATGCCAAACGCTTTAAGGCTGATAAGCTCTGCTCGCGCTCTCTGTGGGTCCTCGACTCAAACATGCCTGAGCCAATGATGGCACAGTGCCGTCCAGCTTGTTAAAGCGTGCATGGAAGCCAAACTCGTAGTTGAATATGACCGAGAGACAGAGGCCCACGGTGAATGAGCAGGGTTATGGAAATACTTGGCGAAGTATTAATTTACATAAGTGTTGTGATAGTTCATGTCAGAAACAAAAGGTTGTGGAAACTTAAGTCAGTGCCTTGCAAAGCTATGGTGCTAGCGCTTGTTGGTAACTTTATACTGTAGTGGAGCCGTTTGTGAACAGGCTGCTGTGCTGTGAGCTGAGGACAATTCAGTGATGACAGACTAGTCAGAAGCTGTGTGTTGACAGCTTTAGTCCAAGGTTATAAGAACTAAATTAACTTTTAATATGGAACTAAATCTGATAACACACAAACGAAAGACGTCTGTACAGCACTATTTTAATTTGTGTCAATGAGAAGCCCTCTTTGTAAAAAGGGTTACAAAGGGAGAATATCTTGACGTTTCTCTTGCACTATTTTATCTGTTTTATGTCCTATATATTCATGTTGCACTGTTGGAGGAGCCTGTCACTGAAGGTTTTCATTGCCATATGTACACTGTAGCTAATGTGCACATGACAATAAAGCCTTGAAACTTGAATCTGAATCTTGAGAGCTGAGTAATAACTGACACGCAGTTAGGGCTGTTCTAATAATTCAGGAGCTTCCCAGGGATACAACCAAAAGGTTTACATCCCAGCATATCGCATATGTTCTTGACAGAGAGATGCCTCTAATCTACCAGGCCCAAAGACCCTTGTCAACAAGACCACGCATCTTATTGCCAAGGAGGAGATGATCCACAACCTCCAGTGAAACAACGTAGTGCATTATTCTATGTTTTGGTTCATATTTGTTTCTAACTATACAGGATGTTGAGAAATGAGACAGCACCTTAGGCCAAAACTGAGTTCTGAGACATTCCCATTATATGAAATTCTTCCACCTTCTGAAAAATGTCACCAGATGTAGAAAAGGATAGTTATTCCAGGTTTTGTATTGTTTAAAAAAAGTTTTAGATTTAAAGATTTTAACACGATATAGGGATGACGTTGTTTAATCATAACTGGGTGTTTGCAGCTTATTTATTTAACTGGTTTGTTATTTTATCTTTTCTTGAATATCATTTACCTCGGTTATGTATTTGTTTGTTTATTTATCTGTTTATTTATTTGTTATTTCATGTTTTGTTTTTTCAATAACAAATGGATTTTTTTAAGAAAAAAAGAAATACCGTACTTTCCGGACTATAAGCCGCTACTTTTTTCCCACGCTTTGAACATCGCGGCTTACACTACAGCTTCAAAAAAAGCTTGGAGCTGGGCGTGTCTGAAGCTTGGGGATTTTATTCGAGCCCCGCAACCAACAACCAATCACATGAATGTCCCGCCCTGTTTACGTAGTGTTAACATAGCTAGCAAGCTCAGCCACGCTACCCACAATTGGTGACCGACCAGTGGGTGCGGCTTATATTCAGGTGCGCTTAATAGTCTGGAATTTACGGTATATATGTTAATAATTTAGTTTTTGGGAGAAGGGGTGGGATTAAATAAGTGTAAACTTCTTCCCACCCCTTCTCGGATGTGTAATTAAGTCGATTATTTGTTTACACATAATTTAGAATCAGTAATATTGTTTTATATCTGAATTTTGTATTGTATAATAATTCTCATGTCAAATGTTTGTCAAAATCAAATTGGAGAACTGACAAAACAATAAAGGCATTGTCTGATAAAAGTCTGCTGCCAGCCACACATTTCCTGTCGCGGTCACTCACCACAGTGACAGCATCGTTAAGCAGAGATTCTCCAAACACCAGGATGTGCAACAGTTCATTGATGTGGATCTCCTCAAACACAGCCAGCACGGCCACAGGGTCCACAGCGGAGATGATGGAGCCGAACAGCAGGCAGTGCAGCAGCTCGATATCGTGAAGGCTGGAGAGATTGTTCGGCTGGATCTGACACACAGCGTACAGCAGACCCCCGATGAAGAAGGCGTTCCACAGGGTCCCCACCACCGCAAACATCAGGATGGTGCCCAGGTTCTCCATGAAGGGCCGGATGGGCAGGAAGTAGCCGGCATCGAGGATGATGGGCGGCAGCAGGCAGAGGAAGAACAAACGGGAGTCCAGCACTGGGGGGACGTCTTCTCCAGCTAGTTTGATGAGCCCCCCCACAAGCAGACCCACGGTGATCAACAGGCAGCCCTCTGGCACAATCCCGGACAGACGAGGTACCAGGTGGAACCCTGGGAAAATGGATGAGACAAGCAGATCAAATTCAGTGGCATGTTTGGAGACCTAGAACAGGAAGAAGGGAATGATCTGGAAATCAACTGCCAGATCCCTTGCTTTTAGGCCTCAAGAGAATTTGTGATTAAGTGGAAGTTTGTTTGTATCCGTCTGAGTGATGTTACGATTAACTGGAATTGTACCTATTGGTTTTCTGACTAAATGAAAAGGCTAAAGTAAACTGAATTCTGGCCAACGACAACATTAGAAGAGCAATGAGCTGTGACATACCACACTTCTGTGAGTACTAGCAGCACCCTTGTTACAAATTCTAACTTCTGCAGAGCTCTTGGGTGAAAAGAATAGCTAAATGTATGTGTTGGAGCTATATATATATATCTCTTTATATTATTTAATAGTTTAACATTTATTTTCTTGCTGTTTATAGTGTTTATTATTATTATCATGTATTTATATGTATTCTTAGTTAGCTTCATAAGTTAAAGTAGTTTATATGCTCTTATTTTGAAGGCATGTTTTGGGCACTGGGTGATTAGAGCACCTGGTGTAATTGTATATATTGGAGACAGGTGGAGGTGGGAGCTAGAGCACTAGTAGGAAAACGGTTTTTTACCAGGGTGTTTCAAACCAGCACAAAGGAAAGCCATAGGAAAGGCTTAAGGAAAGCAATATGGGAAACCTGTTAATTGTACCTTATTATTGGGAATAAAATGCACAACGGAGAATCTCGTCTGGACCTGGATCATTGCCCTGCGTACGATCCGCTAACTAGTGCCTCAGCGGCTGTTTTATTTTAAGTTAATTATCTGTTTAGTTATATATGATTTTGGCCGCGACAGTATGTGACATTTTAGCAAATCAATGATAATACAGCAGGAAATGTGTATTCTCCATCGCTAACGTTTGTAGGAAATGCAGAGGGAAATACTTCAGATGTCTGTGTAGGCTGTGCAGACATGTCAGAGCTTGCGTGATGTCTTTTGTTACATTTGACTACAACCTGAAAAAAGCAAGTTTTTAAAAGAACTGATATTCTAAGCAGTGATTTACATAATAACAGTGGTTCATTGTTATATATGTAGGTTGGGGAAAGAAACAAATGCACTGTATGCTGATTAGTTACTGGTGTGACATAGCTAAAACAATGGCCTTGTGAATTCTTGAAGGAAAAAATGGAAATAATATGCAAAATATTTATCGTATACAGATCTCACATGACATGTTCAGCAAGTCTAGGCTGCCATGATCCTACATATTTAGGACTTAATAAGAACAAGCTGTATGTGAAAAGAGACCCTTACAGCTTCTATGTGTCCTCTGAGACCCACATAATAGAAATAACCTTGTGAAATGATCTGCTATTGCTTGAGGCTGCTTGGCACACAAGTTACAGCACAAACATCTCTGTGTGGATTCCTGACAAATTGTTAATGTTATGATTTACAAGCACTTACTGCCGGACAAATGACAACGGTTGCTAGACTTTAAAAGGCCCCCCTTATTGTCTGACAAGTTAACATGTGAACATAAATACCCTCACTCCTGGGCTGCTGTGAAGTTTCACATGAAAATATAAAAACACAGCATTTTGGAAGGGGTCCCAACACTGGACGGGTTGTCGCGGGGAGGAGGTGCTGCCGTGCTGACATTTATTGTTTATTATTGACATTTTTGTTTTGTCTATTTTTGTATGTCGGTTTGTCTTCTGTCTGTGTGGAATTTTGTTTGCCCTGGTGTTAAAGGTAGGGTAGGTAATTTTGGAGAAACCAGCTTGAGTGCGCTAGAACTTGAAAGTACACAACCGGAAAAATCTGCCCCTTCCTTCAGACTTCCTTACAGAGCCCCTCCTCCAACACACACGAACGCGCACATGACCAATGAGGGCACCAGATAAGTTTGTGCACAGATGGAAGGCTGACAGGCAGGTAGGCCATCCAGTTATTTTAGCCGGCTCAGATGATTGGTCGTGCTTTTTACAGCGCCACGGCTTCCACAGATGACATTTTTTTTATGTATTTATTGTCAAAGCATTTAATGTATTCATTGCTATCGGGATGTTAAGAGCATTCCATGGAATATAACTAAAAGTGTTTCTGAAGTGAATTACCTACCCCACCTTTAAGCAGTATTTACATTGTTACCTATTTTTCTATAAAGTGAAGATTTGTTTACCTACTTTTGATACATGCTCTGAGATAATAACTGTATGCTGTTGAAAAAACCCAATAAACAAAGTTTAAAACGAAATATATATATATATAAAACACAGACATGCTATATGAGGTGACGGGAACTGCAGCCTGTTCATAAATAGTCAACAAAAGAAGATGAAGACTTCAAAGAGAGAGCAGCATGTGTCCCATAGTGAGAAGTCTTTCCGGCTTTATTTACTGTACACTACAGCAGCCCACTGACATCTGTTACTGTAGCAGCTGACTGCATGCTGCGTTAACACCGAGACACAAACAAACAGAGAAATATGAACCAAAATGTGCTACATGCTAGAGCTGCTCGATTATGGCAAAAATCATAATCTCGATTATTTGGGTCAATAATTGTAATTGCGATTATTAAATGCAATTATTCATTGACTTTGAAAACATCCATTTATTGGAGAAAAAAATGTGAACAGGACGTTTTTAACAGTTGATTACCCTGAACTTTAAGTATAAGTCAACTGAAAAACAAAAAACAAAATTAAAAAAACAAAACAAAAAAGTAATAATAATAATTAAAAAATAATCGTTTTATTTCGATTACGTTGTTTTCGTAATCGTTGCAAGCCATAATCGTAATCGCGATTAAAATACGATTAATTGAGCAGCCCTACTACATGCTCACACAGGCTAAACAAGCTCATAGGGGTAGAGAGTGACTCATAGTAGATTGCATGCTATTCAATAGATACAAAAAAGAATACAGTCAGCACTTTAAATAATTCTGCCACGTCAACAACACTGTGCATTCGACCTTTTTTTCCGATTTCATAGTAAGGGAAACATAGCTCATGTGAGAAATGGCCCCTGCTTTGCATTATATTCAAAAAAGATTTAATGACCTTGTGACTGACACGACAAGACCTGTATTTTGCAATATGGGTGTGATTATATTAGAGATGGAAATAGAGGGATTATCATGTTGATTTGATGCATGCCAACAAGTTGTTCTTCACATCCGCCCGAAGCAACAGCCACTACCATGTAAATATGTGTTCCACCCACCCCTATCATTTTAGATGTAAATGGCGAACACATTTGTTAACCCTTGAAGCTGTTGCAAGCTAAAAGCACACAGTAGCACAAGGTAACATATCAATAAGCAGCACAGCCAAGCTGAAGCTCCTCAGGACAAGAATGGATGGTGCAGTGACAGCAGCAGCACCATATGGCACAGGAGCCACGATGGTGGGGGGGGGGCACGACTCAGGCCTGCTCCAGTCTGCTTATGTTTGCACAATGAGGGTGGTGCTCAGCTAATTAATATTCACTAATGAGCACATTGAGCACTTTGCTATGTCATGGTCACACCTTGCACAAATGCTGCCAGTAAATTAGCAATTAAAGTAAACGGGTAATTTATTATCAAGACATACAGGAATTATATTTAACCTGTGTTTGATCATTTCAACGTAGCAGGGTTTTGTCATTGTAGCATGTGAAACTTAAGCATCGTGGGAATAGAAGACATTCAGAGTAGGGGGATGTGTGTTTTTACTCAGCTTGAGGACAACAGTATTAGTGTTTCAGCACACAAACCTAACAAGTGCATGTCTGTGGATTATGCAGCTGCATGCCGCTGGAGCCCTGGTGCTTTGAGGAAGGACAGTAAAGAGGTCTTTATTTTCAATGGTCTAAAGAGGGCTAATTTCCCCCACGTCGAGATGTCAGAGAGCAAGTGCTCTTTTCATTGCAATGCACTTTATTACAAAACATGCACCACCCACTACTCTACAGAGGCTTAGCAGGAAGGTGGTTTAACAAAGATGTTCTGTGATGGCTGCTTCAAACACAGGAAACAGAAATGTTTTGTGACTGTCTTTAAACGCTTTTGTAGCAGGATATCAATTCAATAGCTAATGTTGACACTATCCAAAGCCCTATGTTATTTAGAAAAGAGCATCAATCTGCTATTATGAAAGCTAACTTAGCGCTCTTATGTTCACAAAATCTTAACCCCCTATAGACACTGTTACATAATTAAGAAGCTGCATCGAAGTGTTTGAGACATCAACACTGCAGAGATCTGTGTTCGGCGTGGGGGACGCCGGATCACACAGGTGGGCCTGCACAGCTCCAGCAAGCTAATTGGCTCCCAGCTGAACAGAAAAAGATAACAATGACAGGCCTTCAAAATGGAAATTATACCCATGGTAGTATTTTTACACAATGATGCCATTAACTGAGAACCAATATCAGTTTATCACCTTGCTTTGTTACAAATGCGTGTAAAGAATTGCAAAGACATTTAATGATTTCAGTTTCTCTTTAGGCACGTATATGAGGTCTGCTACCCTATCCATTTATCATTCTCTTTAACTCTGTTATGAGTTGACCTCAGCCTGTTCTGTTCAGCTGGGAGCCAATTAGCTGATGTCAACGCATACAACAGTGTGACATGGGAGCCAAAGAAACACGATCTGCAAACAAAGAGCAGTTACCTCTACAAGTCAGACCCCGAGGGGCCTTGTGCTCTACATTTCTGTGCAAACATGTTGCATATGTATGACATCGGGCTGCGGGGTTGCACTGCTATACACAGGAAAGATAAACATCCTCTGTAACAGCTGACTAATGGGATGGAAACTACTGAGAGTAACTGAAGGAGTCCAAGAAGACGGTAACTTATTACATTTACCTAAGAATAATTGATGGTGTGTTTTAATCCTAATAGACAGACACAGAGAATGTAATGAAACTAATTCAAATAAATAACTTAACGAGAAACACATGCTTAATTTCAGCAATACCAACAGGGACTACATCGAGTTGTAGACTATGGGCTCAGAACAGTCTTATTCCCAAGGCCGGCTCCATGGACCTGTCAGCTCCGGACAGCGCAAAATGCGTACATGAAGCGCTACGTCATGAACGCAAGAAATCATACCCTCGTGGGGGCGCGCTCATGTGATTGGCTTAGAATTGAGGAGACATCTGATTGGCTATAGATAGAAAAAATTACAAGTACGAATCGGCTGACCGTCAGGGGAGTCTCAAAAAACCCACACACGAATGCACAGCGATCCGTGCACAGAAAGCGGTTTGTGTTTGCAGGTTCAGAGCTTTGAAACGGAAAACAAATATGTGAGGATCAAAAACACATATGTAAAACTTTTTTCTGTATTTGGATTTTATTTACATGTATATGAATCGGAACACAGTGTGTGCATTGAAAAACACAAATGTGGATCCGGAAATACAAGTGTGAATCCTTCTGTGTGCATGTGTGTATTATGAGACTGTCCTGAGCCCATAGTAGACAGGGTATAACAAATCCATACACCCAAAACTTGATCTGCAGTGAGCCACTGAGGAGCCAAAGGGAAAACTTCTGTTCAGTAATGCACAATGTTTCTAAGACTCACGATAGACCTACCCATACTTCAAGGCTCTAGAAAAAGAAACAAGTATAACTGGATCCAGAGGGTGGCATCGAAAACCAAGAGGGGCTATTATTAGAGGAGAAGGAGTCCCATGATCCCTTGTCTTAAGTGTAACCAGTGACATTAACTATAGGACCTGAGCCAGCGTACTTTTGGCTCCGAGCCTTCACTCTCTGAATCATGAGCCATGAATAGAAGCCACGGAGATCTGGCATTAAAAGTACAATCAGGCAATTAAAAATGAGAATTGAAAGTCATATGGAGAGACTGTTAAAGGCAAACCGTTTCCCGTCAAGGTTACCGTGGCAAATTCATAGCAATGCCTCACATTTCACAAATAAATACAAATGTGGTATTTAAGTCTCAGGCTCGCCCCAGCAGAAGCTGTTTAATAACACTGAATGACCAAGCTCTGCAAAGAAGCCATTTAAATATAACCTTCAATAAAAAGATGGGCAGTGTAGTCCTTGAGGAAGTAAAAGGAGCACACAGGTCATGACTGGATTGATTAAACGGATTACTGCTGGAACCTCGAGCATTGGCTTCAACACTGGATCAGAGAAACACACTCTAAATGACCCATTATCATCCATGGAGGACAAGGAGGGACAAGTGAAGATCGTGCATGGTGGGCAACAAGGAGGAGATCGAGACAAAAAGCTATTTCAGTCTTCTAAGGAGGATGGAGCCTTAAAATGTCCAACCTAGGCTGGTGGATAGGTGGTGACAGTTAACCCATTCTTAAGTCTCTCAAGCATGACTCCAATAATGGCCTTCAGTGCTCATCAAGTGAAAAGCCATAAGAGGGGATAGGATAAGGAGGGCCGTACACTTCAAAGAACAACTGACAGCACACAACTTCAGTGCTGTCAAGACATATGTTTGAAGGAGATGTACTGAGTAGAAGAAGAATGGTAAGAAAGGATTTTAATGCCAGCAGATCCTTGAAATGTAAAATCAGGCGGTTCATCCTGGCTGATTGTCAATAATGGCAGGCGCTGTGTCTTTATCCCCCCTGAGAGTCTTTATGCAGCAAGGTTATTGAAAAGCAGCAACGGGTAACAGCTCTTTCACTTCTGAATGTGTACCCAGTGTCAGCACCGCCTGGTACTTGCTACACACAATCATTCCCAACGCCAAGAACTGTGGCCTGTTGCCAGGTAACTAATTGTACACGGCTAGCAACCAAAACACGCCGGACCAAGTAAGGACAAAAGAGAGAAAACGTTTGTGATACGTCAGTGATACGTTTATTTCATTCTTTTTCAAAAAGTCAAGATGTTATAGTGGTTGGCTGGCTTTCCACCCACACACCATACTGTGTTTACAGAAACACATTTATTTCAATGTGGTGTTTGCATGACCAACAGGACTCTTTATACAAAAAAGGTCATTGTGAGTCATTGTTGAATGATTGGACCCACATGGCTGTGCTCCTCGAGGTGGTTGTGAAAGACCAGTGTTGGTTTAAATGATGAATAATGGCCTGTGGCTGGTATATTTCTTTATGATCCCTGTCGCCATATCTGCACAATACTACCGGCTCACACAGGTTACTCCTCACATTATTAATAGGAACGTTTTATCCTAAGTATAATTAAAAAGCACATCAAATCAACACAGAATCAAGCCACACTATACTCTGGAAAAGCACAAATAGAGAGAAAGTTAACATTAGTACAGATACTCGCTTCACCTTTATACTGCAAGTTGTCTTGAGACTGTCTCATTTCATGGAGACCTCAAATCCGGCATCTACCCATGAAACAGAAAATGGCGTCATGGGCAACCACCACTAATTGCTAGAATATTCTTCGGCTCTGACGCCTAAAATGATGATTACTGCTTGCAGCCCCGTGACGCATGCACAGAATGGCGGACAACCAAACCAATCAATATTCATTGTGGCTTTAATTGACTTAAATGTCTTGGACGTCGACTATATATAGAATCATCTCATTAAATATGAGGCAAATACATCTATTTGTAAGATTCTTAGCATGTACATTTCTTTCATTAAGAAAACATCTGTGCTAAGCCATAATCTAAAAAACATATTCAAGATAAAATGTGAAGCCCGGGAAACCTTTGCTCAAGCTTTGCCAAGAGTGTGGTTTCCAACGATACACCTCTAATCTTTCCTTCACGGGCTCTATTGATAAGGTAATAGTATGGCCCTTATCTCTTAGTGGGATTAACGAATCCTGTAACTTTGGACTCTACAACAAATGTACCTTAATTTTCTTAAGGAGAATCATATGTTTTGTACTGTAGACTCAGGATTAAGTCAATACTTTGTTTATTCTGGTGAGCTGCTTTAAATGCACATTTCATCAACAAAACTGTTGATTGAATTTTGAAACAAAAAGGTAATTGTAGCAGGACACACTGTTCTAGAATCAGTTTACTGGTGGTTTATTGGTTAACCTAGTGATACTGCATACGTCTCCCACCCTTGTTGGAGTCAATTGTGTACTATAGATAAAGCAATCTATGTGTAGGTGTCTTGGTGAACCATTTACTAGGCAAACACACACGTTTAACAATTGCAGCATTGATGAAACTGTGTTATTAATGCTGTAATGGGTCTTAGACTATTGTTTTTTCCACCCGCTGAGACTTAATTAGGATCACAACCATGTCTGGTAATTCGAACGACAAACACGATCTACATCTTTGCAATTCATTAGGTGCAAGAAATAAAACAAACCAATGAATTCCAACACAACAGACAGTGAGTTTTCCCTCATTGGGGTAAAACCAGGTTGCAACAATATTAAACATCGCTAAGGAAGTGTAAGACTACGTTCCCATTCAATATGTGCTTTATTTAACGTTCACAAAGAACCTCTTTCTCAGTTCATGTTTTCAAAATCTGCACTTATACGCCCACTACTAAACCTTTTGACCTGAGTGAACCCACGCTGTCCCAGGAATTTCCTGATCTACAGTATGTATAAAGGATTAAACAGAGAAGAACAAATAATCTGACAGTTCTACAAAGACCTGTAGGTACTTCTACTTTGACTGAATAGCTTTCTCTTTAAAAATGTGATTATAGGATACACAGTTATTGTTGTTTTGTGCTGTAGCTACCAGAAATAAGAATACAAAAGGTCTGTTAATTATTAACAAAGCCTGCGATTATAACAATCAGTTCAGTTCTTAATTTGCACTCCCAAAATGTTTGTTTAACAAATCCATATCAAAGCCTCACAAAGGATCTAAATACTGTTTTTCATTTACTTTGCCTCTGTTTAGCCGATGGTCTCTCTCTTTTCTTTACTCTAGGAATAAAGGTTTCGGTTGAAGTTTAACTCCCGCTTCAACAAAAACTATAATCGGATAACAGCAGCTCTGTATCTAATAGTGTAACACACACCTTCTCTTCAAATTGTTTGGAGAGTTTTGAATTATAAATGGATGCTGAGCCTAACTGTACTCATAATACATGTTACAAAGCTTAGCTGGAAGTAAAGAAATACTGGTGGCAATCAGCTTCAAACACACTGAGACAATTCAAAAAAGGTGTGTCCTACTCCCACACATACTAGTGAATATAATCAGATCTGACCAAACTGAAAGGTCAACATTCAAGTCGGTACCTGCCTGGTGGATAATATTTGATCAGTCCATAAATTATTATAAGCATCACACCCTAAAACAGTGTACTATTCATTCTAATGAATGAGTTTCCTTTTGAATATTACAGGAAATTAAATCGTTCATTTAGATAATAGCTTGTAAACTTTGATTATTCCTGATTATAACAGACCTCTACCTTTCAACACACCCTTCTCTTCAACACAGTGGATCACTTTATGAGGGTTTTATAGTTTTGCAGTGTCAATCTGAGCTTTCATGCCATCCGACCATTGATAAGGAAATTGATAACGTTAAAGAATAGTTATTTTTGTATGATTCTGGCATGAAGCTTAATTACAGGAGCCAAAAAATAAGACATTTCATAACTATAAAAAGGACTTTGCCAACTTCTTTGACAATGTTAGGGCATATTCTAAGAGAAATTACATCATCTAGGTTTTGATTTATATCAAAAATATTTTGCACACCGGGAATAATCAATCCATGAAAAGTATTCGTGTGAAAAATAAGGACAGAAAGGCACCCTGACAGCGTTGCTTAAGAAATACATTTACTGTGGCTGTGCATTTAAGCTTGAAAAATATGAGTACCATGAACGCGAATAAGACGCTCTGCCGAGGCTGAGCAGTGTAGCAGTCACATTAAATTACCCACAGCCCATTCTCAGTCATCCTTGGAAAATCAGAGGCTTAAGGTCACTTATGTCTGCTGCTGTCAGCGGGTAAACTCCTACTGCCTCCCTTCTGCTTGCTGGACTTCCATCATTCCTTAACCTCACCCTCTCCTTATCCTCATCTCTCATTTTCCCTCAATGCCCTTGAGCTGCATCCTAACAGAGAGCCAGTCGAGACAGGTGGCCCCTCTTTGCCCATCTGGTCCCTGGAGACCCTGGGCTTCTTGCCCAGTCAGTAAGGCAGTATCTTCCCTGGCTACAGGCTGGTGCTCAGTCATGGCCCCGGTGTCACAGGCAACTGACAAGCTGCTGGCTCTCGGAAAAAGATAGCAGATGACAATGCAGTGTTTTGTGGGAAGCACAATGCAAAGAGGCATAGAGTGAGAAACAAGGGCAGTGTATTGAAAGTAAGAGGAAAGAAAGGAGAGCAACCAGGAATGGAGAAAGAAGGAGCAATAAAGCGTGAGGACACAGAAGACACCGAAGCAACAGAGAAAAGGGAGGAGCTGGACAGAAGTAGTAAAGTTTGGCACAATAATGAAGTCGCCCAACTCAAATGTCATTTTTGAGACATATTTTATGACAATGCCTCAAGGCTTTGGCTCAAAATAGCAGAAGGTTCCCCTTGACAACTTGCCAAATAGTTGCTATTCGACATCCAGACTGCTGCACCAAGCCACTGTGTCATCACTGTTTCTACAAGTAAGGACAGCACTAGCAAAAGACCGGGACCTCTGAACATGAGGCTGACAGATCTGATGAGTATAGCTAAATAGATTCACCATTGAGTAGCTGTGTAAATTGAGCTATTCTGGTCCAACATGTTATGTCAGCATGCATACCAGTGGCATATTTAATTTGGTATTAAGAATTCACACTGCAGGGTGACCTACTGGGCAGAGATTATCCTGTAACTCGCAAGAGATAGGTGTTTTTTATTGTGAGCCCAATAAAACTATATCAGTTGAATTATCTACATTAAATCAGAAATATTTATTCTCTTCACCATGTGCTTTTGATCCAAAGAGCAGTCTGGTAAAACAGACTCCACCTATGTTTGTTTTTATACGCATGTAATTGTGCATCTGGACAGCTGGCTGCAAACATGCCAACTAACCTGCAATGACTACACACCTGTAGCCAAACCTATAACCTAACCCCTTAGCTAGCATTTCCTGGAAAGACTGAACAAAAATGTAGGGCTTCAAGCAACAATGCATGCGTGACATTCACATGATACTCACCTAATTTCATTAAGGAAGCCAGCAGGATCCATAATGAGATCTCAAAGGGGGCCTGTATGTGATCGTAGTCGAGAGTGAGCACAGGGAATGCCTTTTTAGTGTAGTTAGACTTTCCCCCCTTCTCGTGGGGGTTGTCCACATAGTCATTGGGGCTGGTATTGGGAGAGCTAGAAGCCCCGAGAGGAAGCACGGATCCCTGCAGTAAAACCAGCACGATCAGCAGGAGCAGCCCCCGCTCCGGTAAACTCTTCCCGGCCGGGCTGTGTGAATCTCTCCTCGCAGGCATGTTGTTGAACGAAAGAAGGCGATGTTATTTTAAAAGAAATGAGTGGGTTAAAAGTCCGCTTGAAAACCAAACTAGTTCAAGGAAGTTCAACAGAACTTCTTTGGCTTAAACCGAACCAAACATCCATTCTGTCAACTAACTAGCTTCACTTTAGCGTTGTTGCCTGTAGCCAGGTAGACAGTGACACAGGCCGTTGTGAGGAAGCAGGAAACGGCGAAATGCTGGATGTCTTTTATGCAGACAAGTGTGCTGTAAAAGAAGCAAGCCTTTCCTTTCTTTTCTTACAGCGGCGTTTCACAAGTTGTGTCAGTGGCTATGAATGTCCTCCTTGGTGAAAGATGTCATTGTTGATGCTGGAGGCTCAGCGGCATCCCCCTCCACGCCTCTTCTTCCCTCTGACTGTCCGAGAAACACGTCCGTGAGGCGGCTGCGGTGCTCAGATACTGACCTTGAAGAGAAGCCACGCTGCTGTCACATTGCATTTTTGCCGCGTAGCCTATGTAATTCAACTTTTTGATACAAGTGTTCGTATATGCGGCATTCCCAGCACCGTGTTCAGGGGAGGACAAGAAGACCTCGGTCGGGGCTCAGCCCAGAGGGAGGATGCGGTGGGGGGGGTCAGGGTGTGATCTCTGCCCAGCCTTCAGTGGCTTTTCCCAGGTTGTCAAACGAAGAGTGGCGACTGGTCTTGTCTGCGTTGTTGTTTAGCTCCATACAACCTTCAAAAAGCACACCCTTTCGCGGAGGTTTGGTGGATAGGAGGAGGAGGAGTGGTAGGGGAGTGGGATGGACGACTATACTGACACCTATAGGAATGGAGGGTTAAGGTGTATCATCATGAGTAGCCTAAGACAAATGAATAGCAACCCAGTAACAGCTGTAACAAATTCTTCAGATACACATGAATTCCTTCTTGGGATTTGCTTTGTCTGGTTGTTATAGGCAGTAATCTGATACTGTTGAATTAAAATGGCTCCGGGGGAGATCAAAGGTCAATTACAGACCACAGCCCAGTCAGAGCGTATAGTATATTTTACTCAAGGACACTTAAAGGTGGGGTAGGTAAGTTTGAGAAACCGGCTCGAGATACACTTTTTGTTATACTCCATGGAATGCTCTTAACATCCCGATAGCAATGAATATCTTAAGTGCTTTGACAAAAAATCCATACAAAAATGTCATCTGTGGAAGCCGTAGCGCTGTAAAAAGCACGACCAATCATTTTAGCCGGCCCGGCTATAGTAACTGTATGGTCTACCTGCCTGTCAGCTTTCCATCTGTGCACAAACTTATCTCGTGCCCTCATTGGTCATGTGCGCGTTCGGGTGTGTTGGAGGAGGGGCTCTGTAATGAAGTGGCAGATTTGTTCTGGCTGTGTATTTTCAAATTCTAGCGCACTCGAGCTGGTTTCTCCAAAATTACCTACCCCACCTTTAACTAGAGGAGCCTCCTGTTGAAACCTTCTGTCAGTAAAGATTCACCGTTGTCACATGATTAAACCTACACTAACCTGCTCATTGTTACTATTGGTGCGGTTGCTCTGCTAAAAACGTTAACCATTATGTTGGTTGACTGTAAGAAGCCAGTTACATAAGTGTCATCATATGGATCATTCAAACAGTCGGTATAGCACTAATCACATACATATAACCATGGAAGTGTGCCTTTTTCCTAATCTCAGATGATGGAAATTATGCCGGGGGACATCAGATCGCTCCATGATCTGAATACTTCATTAAGCATTATGTGACCCAGCATTATGAGCAATGATATTCGCAATAACAGGCTGAAGAGTGGGAGTGCATACATTTACAAAAATTCACTTTAGCTGGAATTGAAAACAGGTTATACTCTGGCTGTAAAAATCCTGAAAGGACATTTCGCTCCAGGGCCCCGAGTGCAGTTTCAGCCCATTGCTCAAAGACACACCCATGATTTATTGAACCAGGAGGATTATGTTTAAAGATACAAACAGCATACTAATGAGTATTGTTTGTTTTTTGTTTCCTGGTGTGTGGGAGTGGCCCTGAAAAGTACTTGAATTACAAGTTCAAAAATTATGACTCAACATGTGCTTCTAGTGGAAGCACACCTTCCACATTTAGCAACGTATAATCTATTCATCCATTCAACAAAGACCTGAAGTAGGCCTGCTGTTTTAGAAGGGTTGCTTGTGTTGAAGTGACACTTCAGGCTTATAAAAAACAGTAATGTTGACCTTGTACCAAAAAAAGAGCAATCTTTGAGAGTGCTTAGGTTTTTTTATAATGTAATGTGGATGTACTGCTTTATTCTGTTGTGATAGTAAATGGAGTACCCTTGGGTTTTGGATCAACTGTAATGAGCATGTTTTAATGCACCAAATTATTACTCAAGAAAACACTTGGTATACACATTTATATTGAAAATGAAGAAGATCAGCCTTTGTAAAGCTAATTTTTTTTTTTTAAATCCAAACAATCTGTCTGTCTCTACTGTGATGCAATGTTTAATAACTTGTGTGTTTCTACCTATATGTATTCTCAACTGCCTTAAGTCCCCAAGAATTGCGCCAATAAAGAGACACAATGATTATAGTTTTGTGCTCAAATAGCTGCTCTCTGGACTTTAAGACAAGAGATTAGCCAGTGAAGACTACACTGTGAGGCAAAACTGCTAAACAAATATGCCTTAGATAATGTCTAGTCTTTTAATAAGATATGGTCAGTGTTGATAACAGTGTGCTGCAGAACACATACATTAAACACAGCCACAGTCAGAGTTCAGGCGACAAACTGTCTGTGCAGTTAGTCATTTCTGTCTATGTCTTATCACTCTTTATGACAGTAAGGTGTTTCTTTGTTACCACCTTATTGCTGCATGATGTTCAAGGGAAACTTCTGATAAATCTGAACTGTGGTGGATGCTATCTTCTGTGGTGGGTGCCGACAGCCTCCTCTGATAAACACGTCCCAATTTCATTTTATACACTAACTGCCATAAGTGTACAATGATTCAACAACAGTCTATGAGAGACTTCAAAGTGCCACTGCACATTCAACTTCATAAAATGAAAGCATAATTTGTCTCTAATGATTTAAAGCCTATTTGTTGGTGCGGCCCCACCACCATTTTCAAATTCACAGAAGACATTTTGACACGTTATATAATAAAATGCATGGGTGTAAATAGTGAAACTAGTAATGGCTGCATTTCATTAAGCAGCTCTAGTTTCAGTATTCTGGTTTGTTCATGCATACCCTACCACATTTTCATGGCCTGTTTGAAAACTTGAATAAAAAAGAAATAGTGGTCGTGTATTTAGTAAGAACTGTGCTTTTCATACCGTGCAAAGTAAAAATGTTCTTTATTATTCAGCTGTGAGTATACCATCCATTTCTTTTCTGCACTGCCTTGTTCAACAAATAACAACTCTAGATCAACATACCTCCAACATTTGAGGGTTTTTAGTATGCATACTGATTGTTGTATTTCATTATACTGACACTCAACTGAGAGGCAACAGTATCAGGCCATTGTAGCAAAGAAGGCAAACATGAATGATGTATTGAATAACTTTGTTTTGAGGTCAGCATTGTTTCACTGATCAACAAGACAACAACAATTTCTTCATGCTGCATGAAGTAAAGGAATATGATTTATTTCACCAAGTCTGTAATCATTAAGAGGACTAGCAAAATTCAATATTTTAGAGAAAAATCTCAGTCAAATGACAGCTAAATATAAACTTCACATTTTTTTGTTCAGATAGGCCAGGTTAGTCATTTTAGTGACCAACAGAAATAATGTGACGAGAGCCTACCGAACGGAAGTATTCATGATAATAGTTACACGCTTGAGATTTGTAACCAAATGCCATTACAGTACAGTATGTCCGCAGACTCAGCAGCACTTAGCGCTCTTAATTTGCACTTTAAGATGCCCTTTTAAGGGGGGTACTATTAGTTATTCTGATGCCATGGATATTGTCCCTTTGATCTTGTAAGTTTATTGTGCTGGTGTCTTTTTCTGTTTTAAAGATAATGATCTCATGATAAACAAAGGTCAAAGGTATCTTTCTTTCTCCATGAGAAAGGAGAACAACTATTTCAAATTTGCTTCCTCATTAATTTAATTCTATTCCTATCTAGGGTTATTGCTGTTCTTATCAACTTCACACAGTAACTTTGCAACAGAACATGTGTGCCAGACCATTCATTTACAAACCAAATGCGCAAATGAACCCCCATACAAAACAGATGGTAACCTCAGTGAAGTCCATGTTGGAACATACATGCATAACTTATTGTACATATTCTCCTTCAGCTCTGTTGTGGTACAATGTTATGCCATGAGCTTTGCTGCAGGAACCAAGATGTCTACAACATGATTCCAATTGTCATGAAAACCTTGGAGAAAATAATATGGGGCGTGATGCTGTGGTTAGTGGTCATGAAGTAAATTACTCAGGATGACAGAGCTAAACACATGCCAAGACTACTTTTAGCAACAAATAATATGTGCTTCAAGGCTAAATGAACCCAAAAGCCCCATGGGTTCAATGCTGTGCTCAAGGCAGCTCAGCACCCCCAAGCTGAGGCCATTTGATCAAAGATAAATTGTACTGTTACTAAAATAAATCCAGCCCGAAGAAAAATAAGTTTCATGTTGAAAGCTTTGTATCCATCCAAGATCAGGCAAAACATGTTATATTGAACTCTTTGACCAAGCAAGGCTTATTTGCTTTTAGGAGGCTTTCTTTCATATTCGTTAAGCCAAAGAAAGTCCATTCTAAGTGAAGGAAGACTAAACTGCAATTATAAAAAATCAAAGCAAGTACTCTACCAGCTCACTCCCTGGATACATGTCTACTTTGCAGTTCCTATTCCTGCCTTTATCGGCATGGAGTTAGTCACTGTGTCTTCTCCCACAAACCATGAGTTGTGGAACAAAACAAGTCAATTATTGCCAGGCAGCAATTCAACCTACAGAGAAAGAAAGCTAAATGCAATTTATACTGTTTCACATTTTAAAACAAAGCAATTGAAGAAGCTTTGTGGCTTTTTCGGTTTGTCTTTACGTAAAGACTGTAGAGTAGAATCATATTCAGAATAACACAGCTCCGACAGGTAGCATCAGGGTTAATGGCACCCTAAATCCTGCTTTACCTATACTTCCTATTTAACACAGCTCAGAATCAAATCAAATCAAATCAAATCAAGTTTTATTTATATAGCACATTTATAAGCGATTTTTGGTCGAGCCAAAGTGCTGTACAGAATAAAAATAGCCTACAGTAGGGACACTTTGCAGCAAATACAACAGCACAGATTGTTCAGAGTATCAATATGAGAAAAACTACACCCTCTGTCCTTAGACCCTCACATCGTACAAGGAAAAACTTCCGCGCAAAACCCACAGTTTTAAAGGGGATACAAAATGGGAGAAACCTCAGGGAGAGCAACAGAGGAGGGATCCCTCTCCCAGGACGGACAGACGTGCAAGAAATGCGGTGTGTAAATCGAAGAGATAATACATTTTACAGCATATAGACCGAGTGTTTAGGAAATGCGTGTGTCTGTAATAAGAAGATGAATCCACGAGGATGTCAGCCACAATCCTGTGGAAGCCATCAGGGAAGCAGCATGACGAGACCCAGGCAGGACCGCAGCGATAGGTTCAGCCACAACCCGAAGTTCACGACTTAGTCCAGAGCTCAGGATAGAGGATCATATAATCATTATTATAAATTAATAAACCATACACAGAAACAAACTGCCTGAATCTCTGATGTGTTCCTGGCTGTACTGTAGCAGCATGTCTTCTCATCAGAGGTTAGCCGCAGGATCCAGAGCTGTCAGATGATGATGACCCAGCATGAATCTGGGATAAAACCTTCAAAAACCATCAGATGGTGACATGACGCCACCTAGTATAAGCTGTGTAACTGATGACAAGCTCTGACAGAGCGTCTGTCAGCAGGGACTAATGCAAAAATATTTTTGACGGTTTTAAGCACACTCAAAGCACCCTGTGGCAGAGGTGGTTATTTTAGGATGGATGGGCAAACAGCCACTTTTGACTGAAGCATGGAAAATGTCCAACTCTCTTCTCTCTTTCTTTCTCTCACAGGACCCTTGGCCACAAACTTCTTCAACCCCATTTTCTCCCAGCCATTGCAAAATGTCACTGCTCTAACTAATGCCAGATCACATCATGCTTAATAAGTAGACATTAGATCCTGCAGACCACTGGTGTCCTCAGGGTATAATTGTCATCATCTTAGATTAAGGCAAAGGGATATTTTCATAATTATGGCCATGTGGTCATTGCGCGCCAAGAGTCAGACACTGATCCACAAAATGTCTCTGGTGTAATTCGGTGGCTGCTCAGAATCTTCATGACTAGTTTAACACAATGTTTACAGCAGCATAATTAGGTAAGAGCATGCACTGTTGAAAGCAATCATTGTGAAATTATCAACAGTTATGATGTGAGCCTACATAGTTTATCATAATCAATCTCAATCTCAATCTTTATTATTTATATAGCACATTTAAAACACCCTCAGTTTACCAAAGTGCTGTACAGGCAATAAATACAATATCAAATAACACAATGGGAGTAAAATAATAAAACAATAATTAAAAACATGATAAAAAGCACAATAACATATACAAACACATACAAATGTAAAAGTGAAATGTTCAACTAGTATTAAAAGCCAAATCATAATTTATATAGAAAATCCAAGTACTTGAACCAATAAAAACATTAAAGGCTATATAAATGCAAATAAATACTGAGTGTATATTTTCCAAGCATTCACATGATATATAAGATAAGATAAGATAAGATAAGATGGTACTTTATTGATCCCAATTTGGGAAATGTTTGTGTTGCCGCAGCATAAAAGACAAGGCATTTTACAATGAAACAAAACTAGAAATAAACAAGAAAGTAGAAAATATACATGTTGAATTTGACAAGATATTATATGTACAAATATATATATACATAAATATATGACATGATATTAAATATTAAATATTGAACAGATTATATAAATGTAAAATGTACAGTGTGGTTTTATTCCAAGAGAAACTATGGAGCAGAGAGTTCTCTTCCAGCCAGAGGTGATTTGTTGTACAGAGTTATTGCAGTGGGCAGGAATGTGTTCCTGTATCGGTCCTTGTGACAGTGGAGCTGCAGCAGTCTGTTGGAGAAGGAGCTCCGCTGTCTGTCCAGCTGCAGGTGGAGAGGATGGCTGGGGTTATCCATGATGGACAACAGCCTGTTCAGTGTCCTCCTCTCCACCACAGCTTCAAAGGGGTCCAGCTTGATGCTGATGACAGACCCAGCTTTCCTGATCAGTTTATTGATTCTTCTGGTGTCATCGGCTCTGATGCTGCCCACCTCTTTTGCAATAAATCAGTACATTTAAAAAAATGAAAGTTCACCAGGCAAATTTGTATTTGAAAAACAAGATCACATTCATATAATTGCATACGTAGCACATGGACAAAATAATGTACAAACATTTTTACCAATATACACATTTAAAAGTCATGTACCCCTCATTATTTTGTATTTGTACAAAGGGTTTAGGATAAATTGCATTCATATAATCTTGTGGCGCCTCTATTGATCTATTATGATAAGTATGGTTTGTTGGAGATAAGGTCACACCAAATAACATAATAAAAGTATAAAGAACACAACAAAGAACAAAAGGCACTTTTACTGAAAGCAAAATGAGTGTAAAATCACAGAAATGGTCTGATGTCTGCCGCTCATTCCAGCTTTTAGCAGTCTTAAAGTTCCATGTGTATGAACAACAGTTCACATTTTGGGCACACAGAGTTAATGTCTCCCTCTATGTGGATTTTGTATTGCCTCAATTCTCACATATACAGTATGAGAGTGAAAGTGTTTTGTTTCTCCTTTTGAAATATGCACAGCCACTTAACAGGAGGTATATTGTTTCTGATAGAACATGTTGTGCACTGTTCAGCGACCCGGTTTTTAAAAGATCTGGTGGTGTTACTTGTGAATGCTAATCCACATGAGCATTTGAGCATGTAAAGGACACTTGCAGTAGAGCATGTCATTTCCCACCCATGTGGAGGTTGGTGAAACGAGACAGTTTTATGTGTAAAGTGGCATTGTTGGCAGTGACCACATGGGTGCTAAGGAAATGTGAGGGTCATGGAGGGGTTAGTTCGGCTCCCACCATCCTATAGCGTAAATCAGGGGGCCTCCTGTACACCACCCTGATTCAGATTTTCTTAACAGTCCATTTAGACTTTGACATTGTTATAAGGCTGCAATGCTTAATTGGAGAACTCTGTTCATCACTATGAAATGTGGGTGGGTTTGTCTTGCTCTCTTCAATAAAGGTCAATTAGTGGGGTTTATATGTTCAAATTGCAAGACCCACCTCAAAGATGGTGAAATGCATTTTGAAATGACTGGATTAGGACAACAATTGATGAGAAATAAGGAAATTAAGCAAATAAATAGGGAAGTTTCAAAACCAACTGAATGAATGTGGTTTTTGTGAGTTCTTGGTTTCACTGTTTAAGTTGTGATGGGTAAATACCCACGACCTCTCCACTGCAGCATTAGATTAATTATTAAGTAACAAGCTGCTGTCCCTCCTCTCATCTCCTTCCTGTTTCCTTCCCTGTCGCCCTCTTGTCTCCTACTAATGAGACTTAAATAAATGCAGACTACTCACTCAAATACCTCGCGATGATGCAGCACCGCCTCCTAAAGTCAACCACATGTCATTGCTTGCAATTGTGAAAATGTGGAAATGTGCATGTAGGACTCTCTGCCAGTAGGTGGTGCCATCAGCCTGGACATATAAAATAACAGCATGAAGGTCAAACTCTGTTCACAACTGGTGGAAACATGTATGTAGATAGTAAGGTAAATGGGTCTAGAGACAGTCTATGGCTGGGTGAGAAGTACAAATAAATAATTATATAAAATAGTCTTCATTGACTGTCCTCGTGGTTTAGTAATGGCTTTGATTCCTCTAGTGAGGAGCAATTATGCACTTTATATCTAAGAGGTGTAAATCAAATTAAGATGGGAGCCATGTGGCCTTACTCAAAATGAAAAATCACATGTTGTTTTCACTCACACACACACTCTTACACACACTTTTTCAATAAAAGTCTGTTTGGTGCACAGGGCCAGACTTTGCTCCGAGCTGTCAGGTCGAAGTTTCCAAGGTGTTCTTCTCTTTTTGTTCCACGCAGACCTTTTGGCTCCGGGGCGAACCATAACTCTTACCTCATTACCATGAAAGGTGCGCTCGCTCAGCGATTCTGCCCAGGTCACATCTGGCACCACCCAGAAAGAAAAGACAAGGGTGGAAGGGGGTGGAGAAGGGAACCCACTTTGTACTTCAAAGCAGGCGGTAAAATCTGCTTGGAGGTATTTTTTACTGTATACACACATGAAGTTGTATTTAGCATAGATTGAGCACTTGATAGATAAGGCATCTCACATGTCTACGACGGTATTTCCTAAAAACTACACATCTATTGCATTTTTTATTCAGATTTATTTGTACATATTTTGTCTTATTTATTCCATATGTATATTTCTCTGCTTCTTCAATAGTATTTTCCCTATTTTACATCTCTATATCTTCCTCTATATGGATGTTTTTTTTCATTTCCTTAATTGCATTGCTTTTGTTATACACCTATACATCAAAACTATTTTCTTGTATGTGAAAAACTTAATGGCAGAAAACTGGTTTCTGCTTCTGATGTTGTATGAATATGTTAACTGCCCTAATATGCCAGAACCAGATACCAGAATTATCTCAAGGAAGGATTATTTATTGAGCTGACTAGTTTTATGCCACAATTTGTCAGTTTTTTACTTGACTTGTAGAGGGCCCTCTTAATTCCAAAGTGATGTTTGCTGGCGAACATCTGCTAGAGTTATGACTTCATACCCAAGGCCGAGGATGAGAGGGAGACAGTGAATGGTTTAACTCAGGCTGCACCAGCCAAGGCCAGTTGTGATATGAGCCGTATATCAGTCTACAGGCTAAGGATTATTAACATACAGAGTGTGAAAGATAAAAGAACATCTCATCTCTCTGTAATCCAAATACATGCCACCATGGGCATTATCTGCTGCTTTCCATACTCTTCGCAGATCCACACTACACCCACAAACACATACACATTATGCCACTCACACAGTTGTTGGGGTTTAACAATGTTATGACTCATAACCGACAAGCGCGAACACAAATCATCCTTTCAGCTAGGTGCAGCCGGCCAGGAGGAGATGTTCCAGCATGTACCTTGACATGGCGGCTCTGTAATTCACCACCACAGTTTCCATGTATAATTTACCTACACAAGAAGTTCCTCTTTCATGTATTATTAAACGGAATAACCCGTCATTTGGACTCTTCACTGTTTTCACAGCGCTGACTGTTTCAGAGAGATTGTATGTAATAGTGAATGAAGACATCACTAGGCAGATGTTATAATGTGTGAGGTCTCAATTGAGAAAAACATAGTGATTTTTGTTTAAAAATGCATAAAGCCTCTACATTGTATTTGGTTAAGTGAATGGAAGTGAGTGGTTTGGATTTCATGGTGGCCAACCCAGAGCAACGGCCCAAAACACTTACATTAGGAGAAACGGGATTGACTTTCAAAAGTGACACTTGACACAAATGTGTCAATACACATGTAAAGAAACATCTTCACCAATTTGACAACATATGCACAGAATTTAGAAAACAACCCCCAACATAATGAAACATGCACAGGGTTTACTAAACCCCTGCATTTAGCAAACACTGCAAATACAAAACACTCTAAATAAAAAAACTCAAAAGAAGAAGCTCAAAACACAACAGAAACTGGGATACTAAAAACGGATGCACACAGCTGGGACGGTAGCACTTGTTAATATTTGGGGTTTATAGTTGGGCAACTTACCTAAAATGTAATACGTATTGGCTCATTTTGACAATGTCATCGCGGTTGTAAACTAGCTAGTGTGGTGACACCATATTGGGAACATAATTCACTGTGTTGTTGTTGCTACACTGACCCGTTATGGGAAACACCAGTAGCATTAGATTGTTCATTCCTGCTAGCTATTCCTACCAAGCAGACGTATTATTATTACCTGTCATGTCAACCGGTAATAAAGACTGGAATTCAATCCTAAATACTCCGCCTCCGACTCCCTTGTACCGGCACCACACTGGTGACCCTGATTTTTCCGAAGAAGTATCTGGAAATTTAACGAACATGACTGCTGTATTCGTAAAATTGCCGGAGTTCTGGGAGCATGCCGCGGAGGCTTGGTTTGGCGCATCAGCAGCGGCAACTGTCCTACATATCGGAGTTCACTACGGACATTAAGCACGTGGCCGGTAAGTCGAATCTGGTCGCAGATTGCCTCTCCAGAGTCGTCATCGGTGCCGTCCAGTTGGGTCTGGATTATAATCGCATGGCGGCTGACCAAGTTGCCGACCCCGGCGTCCAGGCTCTGAAGCTGGGGAGCACAGGGTTGGATCTGCAGGACGTGGTGTTCGGCGACGCGGGCATTACTCTTCTCTGCGACGTCTCTACGGGCCTGTCGCGGCCTGTCGTTCCCGCCGGTTGGAGGCGTCCTGTTTTCGAAGCGGTGCACGGACTGTCACACCCCGGTGTCAAACCTTCCGTACGCTTGGTCGCGGGGAAGTTCGTTTGGCTGGGGCTGAAAAGAGACGTGAGGACATGGGCAAGAGAATGTGTGGCTTGTCAACGCGCTAAGGTGCACCGCCACACGAAGGCGCACCGCCACACGAAGGCCCCGTTGGAGCGTTTTTTGGTGCCTGAGAGGAGGTTTGATCACGTGAACATCGACCTGGTTGGTCCTTTACCCTCCTCTCAGGGTTTTTCCTACCTCCTCACCATGGAGGACAGGACGACCCGTTGGCCGGAGGCGGTGCCTCTCATTTCGACGTCGGCCGCAGACGTTGCCCGGGCTTTCATCGCAACGTGGGTGTGTCATTTTGGCACCCCGTCAGACATTTCCTCGGACAGGGGCTCCGAGCTCTGGAATGCTGTGGCGGGCGGTTTGGGGGTTAAGCTGCACAGGACTACCGCTTACCACCCTCAGGCTAACGGCCTCTGCGAGCGCTTCCACCACTCCATGAAGGCGGCCCTCAAGGCGGCCCTCAAGGCCGGCCTTACGGACGGTAACTGGGTCGACAAGCTGCCTTGGGTGATGCTGGGCCTGAGGACCGCACCCAAGGAGGATCTGCAGTGCTCTACGGCGGAGATGGTCTATGGTCAGCCGTTGAGAGTTCCAGGGGATTTCCTCCCTAATGCTACAGCTCCCTGGTCTGCCACGGCTCAGCGGGTTGTCCTACGGGACACAGCGGAGGCTTTCGTTCCAGTTCCGACTTCTCAGCACTGTGCGCCAAGGTCTCAGGTTCCCGCTGAGCTACGCTCAGCCAAGCACGTCTTCATACGTCACGACGCACACAGAGGCCCCCTGCAGCCCCCTTACGATGGACCTTTCCGGGTCTTAGAACACGGGGACAAGCACCTGGTGGTCGACATGGGCGGCAAGGCCGAGCACGTCTCGGTTGACCGGGTGAAAGCTGCTCACTTGGACGTTGATCAGCCAGTGGTGTTGGCTCGGCTGCCGAGACGGGGCCGACCCCCAGCTTTGATTCCTGTCAGGCGGGGTGAACCTGTTGTTCCGGTTCCTCCTCTGACGGAGGCCGCACAGGCGGAAGTCGCTGTCCCTACTCCGGTGCGCAGGTCTCGTAGGGGCAGGCGTGTTGTTCCCCCCCGCCATAGAGATTTTGTTTATTTGTGAATTCTGGGGGGGCTTGTGTGGTGACACCATATTGGGAACATAATTCACTGTGTTGTTGTTGCTACACGGACCCGTTATGGGAAACACCGGTAGCATTAGATTGTTCATTCCTGCTAGCTATTCCTACCAAGCAGATGTATTATTATTACCTGTCATGTCAACCGGTAATAAAGACTGGAATTCAATCCTAAATACTCCGCCTCCGACTCCCTTGTACCGGCACCACACTAGCTTACATAGCTAACCTAGTCATTTATACGCTACTGACAAAACACTTACATTTATGATACAGACCAACAGTGGCAGAGTATAATTGTATGTACATTACACTTTAAAATGAAACATTTGAATAATATCACCCTGCATGTGTGATAACGTTGAGCAGCAGCCTCCAGATTCAGTCTGTTCCCAGCTGGAATTCATTTTTGTCCTGCCCATCATGAGATGTTTTCTGATAGGGCAGGGAAACTATAATTTACATAGTGATGATTTTTTTCTGACTAAATGAATGTCTACCCCCACACCGCCACAAACACACACACACACACACACACACACACACACACACACACACACACACGCGCGCACACACGCACACACACACACACACACACGCACACATGCGCGCACACGCACACACACACACACACACACGGTCTTGGGTCACTGTCATGATACAATGCATTTCTTTCTAAACACTGCTACTCTTAAGTAAACTGTCATTTACTTTTGCTTTGCTAAATATGTCACCATCCTCTGTCATCCTCTCTAATCAGTCCAGCAGTTCTCCGTTTTGGTCACATAACCGCTGCCACTGTGTCAGCTCAGGATGACGAGTCAATACCAGAGATCACTGCCACTGTGCCGCGTACTGAAACCACATGAGAGAGACACAGTGGCCATTGAGTCTATAAAGGGAGCAGCCCGTTGCACAGAAAGAGCCACAAAACTCTGTCTTCACCCCGTTTTCAGATCAGGAAAGACAAAAATAAAAGTCATCATAAAATATGCAGGGGGCTATTTTTGGGAGACAGCGTGTTTGTACTAAAGGGAGCAATGGGACCTATTGGGGCATGCCTTAAACTGGTTTATAGACTCACTGTTACAATGTGAAGACTTGTTTTATGAGTAAGAGAGAATGTGAAGCATAACCTTGTGAACGTACAGTGTATGCTTCATGGACAGAGACAGGAAGAGCAGGCCAGCACAGCACAGGGCAGCAGAGGCCACATCCTTCCTGGCTCTCATTGTGTCTCTGCCCAGTGTCCTGACTATCTGAATTAAACTTCCTGAGTAGTAAGTCTGTGGGAGTAGCCACGGAGTGTTACATGTAATGCACTCATTCTAGATGAGCTCTGAAAGTCTGCTTATTTCTGCATTTTAATCAGAATACCTTTATTCGTCCCACAGAGGGGAAATTTACATTTACATTTGTTGCAGCAGAAAGGAGCCAAAGACAGCTTAATGTAAACTAAGAAGCATGCATAAAAAAAAGTTTATAAAATTCCCTTAAGGCCTGTACACGTAGAATCTGTAGCTGTCAGATGTGTTGAAGTGTATACAGTACAATTATTCTCTCTGAAATGTAAAGTAAGTAAAACACAAAGTCAATTCAAATAAGAACCTCAAAACTTCAGGAAAAAAAAGTATTTACTTCTCTCTGCTACTGCCAAAAAGGTTTGAAATGTAAGAGTGTTTTACTAAACTGCAATCACAACCAAATAAGTGTGTGCGCTAACTTACATTTTACAGCACATGTGCATGCCTTTGTGTTGTCTGTGTTCCTGAATGTGTATTCACCCCTGTGGCCCTCGAGCAGTACAGAGAATGTCAAGAGGCTGCGGAGGCAGCGGGGAGGCAGGGAGCGTGACTCAGCGTGGACGGTGATGAGACAGGACAGCTCTACAGCGGCGGGCACGCTGCTACATCACACACAGGCTGGATCTGAATATTGCATTAGAGCACTGTCTTAGCGAGCCCCCCAGGCTCTGTGGAGCTCCAACTCAGCCTCTTTCTGGGGGAAGGTCCACAGAGACTCATCCTCAGTTAACACGGTGACCCTGATAGAGTTGGACCTCTTCCTCAGCACATTTTTTGGGGCATTTTCTCTTTTATTTCACAGTGTAGAATTGGGGGGAGGTGAGGAGGAAAGTGACTAGGAACGAAGGTCCAAAGGCTGGAACTGAGGACTTTGCTGATGCATGAATGTGCATACTCAGCTGACAAGGTGCTCCTACCCCTCTGTTTTGTCAGAGTTTCTCATAGTTGAGTGTGAGCCACAGTTTGCTGACGTATGTCTATCTGTCTGTGTTAATGTGATGACATGTAATGTAGGTGCTACTGTGAGGAAAGGAAAATGAACTCCTGTTTCATTCATTCTTTCTAAGTAGCGGCTGACCTCAGAGTTGGAGTCCATGGACAAAACCAAAAACCACAAAGCCCAGTGTATTTAGAGCTGTGTAGGGTGGGAGCATACAGGCCTGGGCTGAACTCTGCAGGATTGTAGAATGGGGATAAAGATCTGCATATGAGAATCAGGACGATGTTAAGAATTCCTCAGGGGAAAACTACATAAGTATAAGAACATTCAGACACAGAAACAAGTGAATGTGGAAGGAATTCATATTCAAAGATGTAAGATTATTATTATGTAAGAAAATTATTTCTGACAGTATAGGTCGCAGGACACAACACCTCGGAAAAATGTAAAAGACAGATGCCGAAGGCACATCTGTCAGCTCAACGCAACATGATCTAACTGTTCAAAAGCCACAATACATGAGTACAAAGCCCCACGCTCCAGTGGATTCAACCATTAACCACAACAGCTGACATACAGTAATGCTTTTCTAAAACAACTCTATGTTGAGTGTTCATTTGAGTCACAGCCACTAACAATGCCCACTGGAGAGCCAGACGTGTTGGCAACCAGCACGACAATACAATAGACAAACACTGCTCTGTGATCAGCCCTGCCCACTGATAGATTCCAAATGAAGATGTAATCTACTAGACAAGTCTGCATGGAAAACAATAATGTTTACAGGAAGGTGTCTGGAGCAAAAAGGCTTCTGACTGGAATACTTCAGATGACTCAAAGTGCACTAGGATATTAGATGATTAACATCCGATTAAAAATCTGTTGTAGCAACTGTCAAGGTGCTATATTTAATCCCCAAACATCAGAGAAAAGGGCCCTGAAAAGACAGTTACTTGGAGGTAAGCCTTTTGAAATAATTCATCCAGATGTATTTAATCTCCGCCGCAGGAACACAGGAACCTCTCTTTTGTCTGGACCACATCGTCTACGTCTCGATGGGAAAGATGCACTCACAGGACCTTTTCTGAATGAGCCATTGTCTGGAGTCTCTGGTCCACAGCAACAACAACAACAGCAAAGGAAGACGGCAGAAACAAATAACAATTGTACTGTTTTTGGAAGAGGAGAAAAAAGTCAGCGATTGTTGAGTTTATCCACGTCAGCGGTCCTGAGAAAAAGGAGGGCTGAGAAACAAAGAAACATGTCATGGCGCTCGTTTGGGGTTGAACTTAAACCGCAGTCCCTTATATTGAAGAGAGCAGGGCGGCTGTGTGATGTGGTGTGTGCATGTGTGTGTTCTTGGGTGGAGCGGGGGGGGGGTGATAATCTTATTTTATGACTGCATTTTACACATAAATCTAATCCAAGCTATAACAAAAAACAGCAATTAAAATATTTGATGGGCCTATGTCTGCATTACGAAATGGAGAAAGTGACAGAAACAGAAAATATATGCATGTCTGAACCTCATGTCCCTATAAACTCAACTAGTCTTCAATTTGAGTCCACTGCACACTGTGTATATATATAGCATGCTTTTCAGTTTCAAGCTCTCTACCCTATTATTTATTTATAGGGACTCATTTAGGTTCAGGCCCTTTAGCTAATTTAACAGCACTTTGTACATGCACGCAGTAAAAGGCTAATTAAACATGCTTAACGTGCATAGCCCTGTGGGAGAAAAATAAATTCAGACGTTTTCAGATTTGTCTGATTATATTCTTCTTTAATGTCAATGAACAGAGAAAGTATAATAGCAAAAATATGCAGAAACATGATACTGTAGTTCACATTTGATACATTGTGATATAAGAATGCTAGGTATATACATTATGCTTATAGTATATATCATTTGCTTATTTTGCCCGATGTACAAATAAAATGTGTTCAAAAGCTCTTGACAAATACTTGAATACTTATTTTAGGGTTTAACCTTTCAATCCAAATCCAGCTCTTGTTTACCAAGTTATCTGGAAAACATTGCTTGGTTAAACCTGGAAACTCTCAATGATTTAACAAGTCAGCAAAGTTCTCCAGATAATTCAGGAAACCTGCTTGGCTTGAGTCCTTTGCATGATCTCTGTGTATTTGTTAATTTTGAACTTCTGTATTCAATGATACGTTTTCCACGGAGCCTTCCATAGTTTATTCAAGGACACTTGTTGTTCTTGGATCGCTGCTCATGTTACTCAGTCTGTGTATGTAATAAGAGCCTCCGTCTATCACAGTCTCCATCAGATGCACAATTATTGATGAGACCCATCTCTCAAATAAATAACAAATGGTGAGTCACTGTTGGTGCATTTTTTCCAATGTCATATTAACCTGAAATGCACCACAGTGGGCCTTCAAATGTTCACTCTGAATTTACATTTCGATTATTGCTAACCTCAGATAGGAATGTTGTTCTTTAAAAATAACACATTTACTGGGAGGCAGTGGGTTGAGCGTTGGTGTTTGGATCAGGGGCTCAGGTTCAAACCCCACTGCAGTCAGCATGTCGTTGTGTCCCTGGGCAAGACACTTCACCCCAAATTGCTCCTGTGAGGATTGCCCACAGTATTGAGTATGTAAGTCGCTTTGGATAAAAGCGTCTAACAAGTGACATGTAATGTACTGTTTAATCTTTGGGTCACAAGCATGCTATGACTTTTTTGACCATCAAAATATCTAATTCGCTTATGCGAGTAAGACATGTTCTACTTGTAACTTGTATTTTCTTTCACCTCTGACTCTGGGTATGTTTGATGGTCTGTTTTAAGATTATATTCCCAATTTGAAGCTGATTTCCTTCGATTCATTTTTGGAATTTCTGCCGGATCAGTTGCTGTTCGATGTGCAGTTTGAGGGCTGTCACAAGGACCAACTTATTGCCAGGACGATTATCCATCTGTAGGGCGATGGATTCCTGGCAAGTCTGAAACTTTGGTCGGATCCAGGTGTGTAGCTTCTTAATTTTATATAAGCTACTGAAAAATGTTTTAAAAGTATTGGAGAAATATCTTACATTTCTTGTATAAAAAAGAAATTGAATAACACTGATGTTTGCCAAAAATGTTGGGGTATCGGAGTAAGTAGCACAGATAGGCTCATTACAATGTGTGAGTTAAGGGTTATAACAACCTGGTCCAGCTTTAAAGACAGACATATCTAAGCAACAGCCAACCGTGATGCATCGAGCTCAACACAATGATAAATCCACGGTGGAGTCCATTAAAGTTGAAGGGGAAAATATTTGTAGCAGCTTGAATATACCTGGCATCCAAACTGGAATGTCATTTACTGTTTGTTGCCTAGCTGTCGTCATCCCAATAAAAATTAGAAAAAGAAAGTCATAAAAAGAACAAACACAGTTACAGTCAGACTCAGTCAGAAGAGTTATGAGTCATCATTACACAGCTTACTGATGCCTGACAGTCCTCCTCACATCAGCCCACAGCAGTCTGTCAGTTAGAGGCACTTCATCACCAGCATTATCACTCTCATTAACACTTACCTGAAAACACTGACTCACTCACTCAAAACCGTGATGCAGGTACGCAGAGGAGGGTGTGCACTGACTCAATCATGTACCAACGCACATAACAGACACACCCATATTTACACGCATAAAACTGAAGGGCCTGAAGGAAAAGGCGAGCCAATATAAACACTTGCTTTTCCTTCCCACTTTTCTTCTTATCTTTATTTATTCCTTTGCCTCCAACTCTTGCTGACACAGCTGCAAGTCAGTCAGGTTGGACTCCTCATCTGTGTGTGGGTGTGTGTTTGTCCACGTGATAGAAGCTGGAGAGGTTGAGAGAGACAAATTCTTCTCCCTAATGAAATCATTAATTGTCATCAATCTGCCATTTGCTATAATTCACAGGTTTGAAAAGTCGGTTATCTGTGAAGCAATGCTCCTTGGGGTTTCCCGATATTATACGTCTGAACTAACAATGTTCCCACTGATTCATAGGTATTGTTCAGACTCAGGTTATTGTCCTTCTACCAACATATCTGATTCAGAGAATCAAAAAGAAAACATGACTCCTGTGACCTCAAGTTAACAAGGAAGTGAAGCAATAACAGGGCTGCCTTACGAAACACCCGAAATATGATCACTACGAAACATTGTGACTTACAGTAAGTATGTCTCACATCCGTGTCCTTGTGTTTTAGTTTGGAAGATGCATTTTTTGACTTTTCTTGGGCAGAATCAATGCTCGAGTGGGAAGTCATTGCAAAACTCAAGGTATATTTCCACTAACTGCGTCGACAAGTGTAGGATTAAGGTGTCAAGTAGATAAACAAAGCCTGATACTAGATGCTGAGTGTGTGTGTGTGTGTGTGTGTGTGTGTGTGTGTGTGTGTGTGT
>CALSBZ010000825.1:522833-536651 GCA_943591055.1 Gobionotothen gibberifrons | reverse complement strand
GTGTGTGTGTGTGTGTGTGTGTGTGTGTGTGTGTGTGTGTGTGTGTGATTCTGTAACCCTGCGGACCCCGAATAGTTGTTTTACACAATAACTGTGGCCATGCGTGTGTGTTTCTTTCTTCCAAAAGGCTTCGAGGCATCATGGAGTGATAGAAAGTACATGACAACCTCACTTCTAATATTTGCCAGATTTCTTTTGTAGGTATCCTATTCCCTCATGTTAGATAACATGTGTAAACAGGAGCTGCATGAAGGGGCCTTCGTGCCTGTCTCTGAGGAAATTGCTTCAAAGATGGATTAAGGCAAAAATGCTGAGGTATATGAAGAAAGATGTAAAACGACCACAGCTCTGCCCATCAAACCCTAAAAATGTGGGTTAGCAGGTACCTGAAGAGTGTTGTTAACTTATATTGGTTAATACTTAAAGGTGGGGTAGGTCATTTTGGAGAAACCAGCTCGAGTGCGCTAGAATTTGAAAATACACAGCCAGAACAAATCTGCCACTTCCTTACAGAGCCCCTCCTCCAACACACACGAACGCGCACATGACCAATGAGTTTGTGCACAGATGGAAGGCTGACAGGCAGGTAGGCCATCCAGTTATTTTAGCCGGGCCGGCTAAAATGATTGGTCGTGCTTTTTATAGTACTGCTTCCACAGATTACATTTTTTTATGGATTTTCTGTCAAAGCACTTAAGATATTCATTGCTATCGGGATGTTAAGAGCATTCCATGGAATATAACAAAAAGTGTATCTCGAGCCGGTTTCTCAAACGTACCTACCCCACCTTTAATGTCATAAACTGCTTCTGTGAGTCACTTCACAAATGTGGAAAATATCAGTTTTCTCATGTAGGGATTTATTGAGATCCTTGACCACAAGTCCCAAAAGATTAAAAAATAAAAAATAAAATTGCTTTTCAGAAAACAACATATTTAGGTCTCAATAATGAAACCAAGATTATTGATAAATGGGAAATAATCTTGTGATGTAGGTTACTTTAACTCATTTAGCAGGACCCCCTACTGTCTTTCAACAACTTTGAGTCTGATCCCTTGCAGTTGAAACATTTCAGATCCTTTTAGACCTCGGTTGTCTCTCTCGCCTTCACAGTACGTGATCTTTCACAGCTTCCATAGGATTATCACCCCAAGTTAACAGGGTCTTTAACAGCTGAATGGCACCAAGAATCATGCTAGGAATTGGCCACCTGCTACCTCAGCCATCCATAGCCATATAGCAGCAGCAGAGAGAGGACTCTTGACACAGGAAGTGCCCTCCTGGGGGCTCAAAAGCTGGCGTCAAACAAGGTTGAGGTCGCTCGCCACCTCGCACACAGGGCTCAGCAGGAAGTGTGGCTTCCACACAAGTCGTGACTGAAGGGGCAGAGGTCAGAGAACGGGACACGCGGATCGTGTTTCTGCCCCCAGATGTGGCAGAGGGCGGCCATGGCTCCAGTCTGGAGGTGCCCCAAATCCAGCGTGACGGCAGAAACAGAAACTTCTATTTTGAGAAATGCCAGTCCTCTAATAATACAGCAGCGTATTGATCTCTTTTTTTTAAAAACCTGCATCTTATCAAGGCTCTGTGAGTGTGCTATTTTTTAAAGCTTCACATTTACACACTTTCTAAACTTGATATATCAGTTTAACACTTTTCCTGCTACAGACATAGCTGCTTCACAGGAGCAGATTTGGCCTGTTAATATGAAATGTTCTGCATGGGCGCCACAGCAGAATAAAGAAAGGAGGTTGCATATGTGTGCATGTCCTATGTATAGATCATGTAAGCCTTAGCATAGCTCTGTTTTGGATTGTGTTTATATTCTCTGTAAAATATTTCCAGAGGATCTGCGTGCGCTGTGCTTCCTCACTCTCCTGTCGACCCTGTCAAGAATGATGAGCTTGAGAATGAGAAACAGGTGTGTGTGAAATGTGTGGAACACTCCTTTATCTCTCTTTCACTCCCCCCCCACCTCTCTCGACCTCTCTGAGACGCTCGTGTTGGGCTGTCTTTTATGACAAAGGGGGGTGAAGGGAGGAGGGTGAGAAGAGAAAACACAGAAGGAGAGAGGATGGACGCTGAGAACCCGCAACACAGAGCTGCCAAATGTGCTTTTTATTCTTTGACTTTAATCTAATATTGTAGAAAACAGCTTGAACAAAAACTGCCCACAGCCAATCAACAAACACGTTTCAAGCAAGGCTGCAATTCTAGAGAACAATAAAATAAGAATAACATTAGAAATAGGTAATGTGATAATATTTTTGTCTCAGTTACATGGATAAGTTCTGGTGTTGTTTAGATCTGACTGCATCACATGTGACTATTAACAACATCAAAGGTATAAAGCTGCTATGTGATCTGTGGTCTGTGGTAGGCTAAAAGTCTGCCAAGATGATGTGTGAAGTGCAGAGTTACGATTAATTAATCAACAAAGAGAGAACAATCTGATTAAGAACAATGACCCAATCAATTTAGTCAACAAAGTAATCTTTAGATCAATCAATCTGCATTAATGAAGATACTTTAGAAATACTCAGTAGGTAACTTACTTATTTAGTCATAAATCATTCATTAAATTAAACAATAATCTTTTTGAAACTTTGTCTTGGGTGCCATTTAGCCTGAACCTTGGCATGCTGACATTAGCATTAAGCTAAAGCCTCAGCAAAGATAGCAAGACGGGTGTTTTCAGTGGTATTGTTTCGGTAGGCCACTATCAGGCATACTGCAATTTAATAAGTTGATAATAAACATATTTTAGCTTCAGGCATCCTCATATTCTTTCCAAAAAATAAGGCGTAGGCCAACAATTGCTGTAGGCTAGTCACAGCAGTAGTATGAACAAATCACGTACAATAATCATGCAAAAAAACAAGTACTAACATGAAGTAAAAAATATTCCTAATAGTTGAAGTTTATAGCAGTCATGGATTTGTTTTAAGACTTTCAAACATAAACCATTTCTTTATAATTTCTATAGATTACTATTAACATCAACTATGTGACTTTAAACAGTAGCTATAGCCAACTTCAATTAGGCTAATTATTTTTAGGCTACTTTAAACTACATGTCACTTCGTTTAATTAAACTTTCACCACTAATATGACTATCACCAACTACTGTTTAGGCTATTGAAAGCTAGTAAAGGCTACTTACAGGATTCTTGTATTTTGTGATCTTCTTGGGTGATTTCACCTGTTGTAAGTCTAGAAAGAAGCTCAGCTAACTGAAATGTGATACTATAATAATGTTTAGGAAACCAGATGACTTATTATGATGTTATATTTGACACTGTCCTCTGCCCCCTAGGCCACAGCCCCCCCCCCCCCTCAGCTCCGTGCAGGATGCATAGGAGTCAGTTTACACACAGCCTAATACCTGCCCCCCCTCCACCCCACCCCCTCTCCTGCAGGGACTCCCTCTTTACGCGCCGCGCAGCGTGCCGTCAGAGAGCCAGCAGGGACCGCAGAGCGCACAGCCGTCTGTCACAGAGCACCTCCGCTTCATTACGGGATTTCAAAGACAACAAGAGTGGATAAACTTAAGCGAACAAGGTGAGAAAACATTTGTAATGGTTCCGTTATAAGTCGATGTGTGAGCCTAGGTTATTTTGTCAAGTTTTCCGGGTACCGATCAGGTACATTCGGAGTTGATTCATGCGATCTGTGTGATAATGCGTGTCAGTTTCCCTTCGTTCAGCCCTCAATATGATACAAATATATAATAGCTTTTATCAGTGAAGGATTGGCAATTGATCGCGCCCTCACTGAACCTTACGGCACAGCTGAAATGAAAAATAACCAACAGCCTGGTAACTGAAAATGACCCAACACTGCTGTGGCAATGAGTGTGGCACTCACTGGCGATTCTTGTGTTTATAAAACCGCTGTATATTATTTTTTACAAGTTTAATCCTAGATCTTATTTACCTAAAAAGTGTGCCTTTTAAAAAATATACTACTACATCACTTTTAGTTTGTCTTCTTAGTCATGCCTGATATCTTTATGGTGTGTTTATGGCCGGTGCCCTCTAAAACAAATCCTCATTGGCAGTAGCCTGTATCTGTGATGGATGGCAGGCTCTTAGCCATAAACAACACACCAGGTTTATGGATGGACCCAAAAAATGTTTTCAAGAAGTTGACAAGTGCAGCAATTTGTCATCCGCCATGTAAAACTATATGTGGACTGCCTGGTTTAACTCAGCCTTGAAGCCCAGTCAGTAATAGGTGCATGGTATGGAGAGAGGACTGGCCACTGTGCTCTGATTAAAGCAGATACAGTTGACCTGGGGCAGCAGGTTTATCCCATCTTAACTTTACGCTAAATATTTACATCTGGATGAAATCACGGCACAAATGAGGCTCTGGCTTCCAGACGTCTAATCATGGAAGAAACGTTTTGTAATGTTAAATTAAAGGAGCATTTTTTTCTACCTCCAATCAGTGTATTTATGATAAATGCATGCCACGTTTTGTAGTAGGAAAAACAATATAAGCCTAAAACAGTGTTACCTGAGAACTTACAAAGGAACACAAGTCAGTCGGGGGATCACTATGCAACCCACCCACCAACTGAATAGACTGTAAAGACTGTCTCCTCCATGGTGACAATCACATGCCCTCGGGGTCAACTCCACCTTGACCCACCTCTACTCCTCCCTCCTCCTCCCTGATGTGTTTCATGCAGTTCAGATCGGTGTGGGGTCAGAAGCATAAACAGCTTAGGATCCAGACTAAACAGACCGCACATGTCCTGTAAACACGTTCACCCTGAGATTCATAGGTGTGCACATCTCGGTTGGCATGTGGGCAGCAGCAGGAGGTTTAATTCATGCTTTTTGATGCAGATCATGAACTGGCAGGGATGAAACTTTACTTTCCCGAGGCAGAGGTGCTCTTTTATTTCCCTGCTTAGGACAAAGCAGTGTCAGAAAATAACTGACAACAATGTTTCAAGTTTCAAGGCTTTATTGTCATTTGCACATTAGCTATAGGCCTAGTGTGTAAATATGGCAATGAAAAACTCCTCCAACAGTGCAACATATATATAGAACAAATACAACAGATAAAATAGTGCAAGAGAATGTTTTGAGATTGCATTAAGTTGCTGAAATGTCCCTTTGGCTCAGCACCTTAAGGAGTCTATTTTGTCTGAAAAGATAAACTTACATAAGATTGTTTATTTCATAGATGGGAGTGCTTACCCTTAAGGTACTTGTAAAATGTAATGCATGACGTACAATGAGTTACTCGAAGGTAGATTCATGCCCATTAACTTTGTACCTTTCCATGATGCAACTTTTTTTTTGTTGAAAGTTGAAAGCCCACAAATCTGACCCAGCTTGCCTGAAAGCTACTGTGAGTCATGGATCATAAACACCTACAGCCAGCATCAATCCTTCATATTGCACTTGTTTAAACGCAGGATACAAACATCTCTCAGACTGAATTCCTACCTGCAAAATTACTGTGTGGAGCGGTCGTAAACAGCCCCCCCCCACCCCCTCCCTTCTTTTTCTCTCCCGAATCATGTGGCAGTGCGCTAATTTTGCAGCTGTAATTCGGTGTGTTTGATGCTGATCCCAGCGGAGCAGACGAGAATACTTCCTCCCCTCGTAGAGCGGAGCGCCCGGGGGCACGGAGCTGCTCGCTGCAGTCTGCGTCTGGGCTGTTGACAGGAGGCCTGACATCATTAATATGACTAAATGAAATGTAATTAAGGTCTTTGCCTTCCCCGCTTTGCTCAGTGATATTATAGATGATGATGGTGCAAAGCCTGGAGAATTATGTGACTTTTGAAACACTAAACTTATTCATGAATATTCATGCACCCAACACTGTTGGTGTCTAAGGAGAAGCCAATCAGCCACCATATCATTGACCTGTGCATGATCTAGCACAGCTCAATGATATGGGAGTTTCTTAGGAGATATAAAAGCACGTCCAGGGCTTTTCTTAGTCTTTTATTTTCCAATGTTCTCCCCTCAAAACAAAGCAGTTTTGAGTCTCAACAAGTGTATAATCTGATCGGTCTAAGCCACATCAATTCTGACTTCGGAAACGAGCGGAAGCCGCACGATATTTCATGGTTTTAGTTCACAATGGGCCACTCATGTGTTTCTTATCACTTCAGTTCAGCTGTACCGCAGTCACATTCAAGACATCGTTTTGCTTTCCTGCAGTCTTAAAAACATCACATTTTAAGAGCACGGATGTCAAACATGTGTTATCTTTAATCCCCTTTTTGTTGCATGGTTACGTGTCAAGACCCCCAAGTTATGGCGAGAAGCTCCAGTTTCTAATTAGAGATGAAAACGTACCCTGCTAATGACATCATCCCCCCCCCCCCCCCACCCCTGGCGCTGTGTGTGTGTGTGTGTTGCTGAACGGCAGCTGGTTTAAGACATTTGAGGATCACAACAGTGTGAGACTTCAAACACTCACACAACCGTGAGGCTTATAATTTAGCTTTATTGCTACTCATGGCCTTGTTTGGGCCATTGTAGAGACTCTCCCTGGGAACTTCCTTTCTGACCGTTTTCAGGAAGCACAGTTTTGAAAAGAGGAAGAACTTTTCGATAAAAGTCACGGCTTCTCAGTTACATCCATCAACAAAACAGCAGAGAGACATCTCGTGGTAAAGTAATACCTTCTCCTCAAAGGGATTGGTGGCTGAAACAAGAAGTAAGACCTACCATCTGCTGTAGGTACCAAGCTAGTTTTTCTCCTGTTTTGTAAACACCCGAGTGTGGAATCATTGAAGTTATAATGTGATGAGCAAAGACATATTTTAAAAACTGGTTGTAGCTTTTTGGATTGAAACCCTTCCTTGTTGGCTTATCTCTTTAAAGATTTATGATGCTGCACTCTCAAGAAATGCCTTTGAAATCATTTGACTGCGCTGGCAGAAATGAAAATGTGCACCAAATGTTCCTATCTAACTTTGAAGTGAAATGATTATTATCATAATCAGTCTTGTCATTCTCTGAGGGCCTGCTCTTACATCACTTGTATTTCCAATGGGCTCAATCCATAATTCATCGTGGGCAACAAAAGCATAAGACATGATCTGACAGATGTCCGTCACCTGACAGTCCCCTGTGATTGGGCGACAGCTGTGAGAGCAGCCCTTCTCTCCGATTGCTCTCACATCCCCGTAATTGTTCACAGTCTCTGTAGCTCTGCCACATCCCATCACACTCAGCCGCGCTGTGTCCGCTCATCCATGAGGAAGATGACACAGGCCCGGACAATCCCTCCGACGCGTTGGAGGAGGGGGGATTCGATGCAGCTCCACAAACTCTTCCGGCTCCCCCAGATGTTTTCTGATTCTGACAGGAGGCGAGGAAGGGAGGACGGGAAGAGGGATGAACGGCAGGGTCTCTTTTTGGAGGCACTCGGCTCGGGGGGGATGTTTGCCGAGAAGCAGGTCGGTGGATGGGTAATGAGAGAGGACAGCTGGCAGGTTCAGGGGAGGGTAACAGCTAAGCGTAGATGGCAGTGAGGAAAAACACAAGAGCTCAGCTGAGGGTCTTGTGAGTGTGAGAGAGAGAAGCTTTTGTTGTTGTTGGAAAGTTTGGGAGAAATTATGCTTGATTCAAGTGTTGTTTTGAGATGGTTGCAAGAGATTGTATTTAGAGTTAAGGCCCTGAATACCTTTTTGAATCGTCAAAGTGCGATGGGGCATCAACATCAAATATTTGGGCCAATGTTTTGTTTATTTTACACGAGAGAATTCTGTATTGATGAACTGTATGTTTCCCTTTCTATTCTCCCTTGCATGAAGTATACATGACTCACTTGGAAAAATATGACAATTATTTGTTTTATTCTACACCAAACAGAATATAGCAACTGTTGAATGTAGGCTTTGTGGGGTTGTGTTGCAGCATTGTTAATTAAATGTACACAACAAGCAGATAAGATCGTTTTTGAAAAAACTATATATATGAACCAAAGGGTTTTCCCCCAAGCTTTGACTTTGAGTGTATGTTATTTAGTCATTAACATGAGTTGTTAAAGAGGAATACTTCAACTTAAACGTTTTTAGAGGCTTTAATAGCATACTTTACGGTAATGCTTGCTAAAATATATACCGTACTTTCGATAAAACGAAAGTATGTGCCTAAAAAAACAGTATTTAATCTAGCAGCCTGCATGTTCCTGTTTGTGTTGTTTGATAGTTTGTGTGGGGCACTTTATTTAATCAGGACATGAACTAAATGAACCTGATCAAACAGTGTTCAGCTGTGTAGAAAGCGAATCAATGCTGGCACATTTGAAGTGGTAGAGAGTGTGTAGTGACTCAGTGGGTGGGGGGGTCGACGGGGGGCGACACTACAGTCACAGACGACCCAGTATTTGGGGACACAGCACAGCTGGAGCAGCTTTAAGCTCCAACCAACCCCAAACAGTCCTGTCACACTGCTCACAAGTCAGTGCTAACCTTTACTGCTAACATCAGCAACATGTGCTGTGAACAATTCTGCAAATGTTGTGTGAATGTCTTTTTGCAGCCTGGTGTGTCTGTGTGAAAAGAGGGTGGAGTTACACAGATGTTACTTTTTTGTTGTCGCTCTGTGAGTTCTGTATTTCTTTTCAAGTGTCACCCAACCTTATCTCTGGTGTCCACCTTTTCATTCATCTTTCTAAAACGTAAGTAGTAGTGGTTTCCACCCCTCTATATGCATATTTTATCCATCACAGTGTAGTGTGGCTTTAACTTGATTTCACTCAACTCAAATGTAGGTACACAGGTGTATGATCTAACACCACTCACCATGTTATGACATTTTAGTTGCTCTTTGCCAACATCCAGTGAAGCATCTTTCCTCACTTAGTTGAAGCAGACATGTGCCTGGCAGAGTGAAAAATGTGCCGACTTGTTGAAATAAAACATCTGGCATCTAGCCACACAGTGCAGTCTTTCAGAGCATTCTCACCAGCTGAGAGCTTAATGAGGGAACGCACTGTGGGAACAGGCCTTAATAATTTAAGACTCTAGGAGATTGAGGGATGTGCCCAGATTTCTGCCTATGCACTGAGCTGTAAACACTGTATAAACAACCTCAGGACAGGCTTGTTCAGGGGAGATCTGTGTGTGTTACCCTGAGTTGCAAAGTGCATTCCCAGTCCATTGCTGCTCTGCACACACTCAGTATACTGTAGGTCACTGCGGTTCGTACTGCTGGTCACATAAAGCGGGCTGGCATGTGGAGGGAGCACCAGCAGTGGGCTTAATTTACCAAACAATGCTGTCCAGAGACAAGGCCTTGATATGATTTAGCCCCGATTTGGACACTGTGTGTACACTCTCTCCTGCTCACACTCTCTCTTACTGTCTCCTCCCACACACACATCCACATGACAAACTGCACACCTTGGTTGCTCTATATGTAACCTACAAAAACTATTTGCATTCGTTTTGTGATTTATCAAGCCCAGGGAACCATGCTATAGTATGTGACCTAGTGGCCAGAGATAGAACTGCAGGTCAGGTAACATGCAGAGTTTCAGAAAGGATTTTGATATATACATCTAAAAGACACCTACCTCCATATTTTCTCTTTAAGTAACGTTTTTAAAAGCCGCACTGACCTGTAGGCTACTACTATACAATGAACAGACAATCACCAATAGACTTTTTGACACATTTGAGATGACAGCCTTTTTGGGACTTTCTGTCAGTAAGCTCAATTAAATAATTATTTTCCCATAATTCATGTGTGCGGGAAGTCAGGCAGGCTCAATAAGAAGAGACACTAATGTACATTTATTATGGGCATCTAAGTGGTAGAAAGAAACTTTGTTGACATATTCTTTCAGTGAGTAGCTCTCATTAGAATGGATAAGATGCTATTTTAGGACACCTTTCTTTAGATCCATGCCCCACAGATGAGTGATGATAACATATACTTTTTTGAGGATCCATGTATACGTCATCTCCCTGTAAGTGCACAAGTTCAACCCTGAATAGTTCACTCATCGACAGTGAGGTATCGCAGCCGGGCTTAACATTCCTGCTCTGGGAGGCTGGTTCAGGTGTCTCTGTGTTACAGGGAGGATTATTAGGTTTCCTGGCACATTGCACCTGGTGTAGACATCATGTGAGTGACTTCTGCGCCACTTAGTCAAGCTGTTAGCTGAAATTGGAATTACATTCTAATGATTCTCCTAATTCTCATTACTGAAACTCATTTTCAGTTTTCAAATCAGACTTTCAAAGACTACGTTTGAGTGCTTGTTATTATCTTAAAAACTGTATAGCTAAAAAGTAAATATTGACTCATAACATTTTATAGGTCAGAGCGGTTTAATTATCAACAGTGCCGGCACTTTTCCTGGACCCTTGTTTGAGAAAGGAACTTGCCCAGTCTGTTGATAAAAGCGAGGAATAAATGTGAACATGTTATCTCAGCAGACGCTATCTGTGTTAGCACTGCATGGGCGTTACAGTGTTGATAAAGTCCTGACTTACAGTAAAAGGGCTGCTTTAGGTCGACTCTGTCTGAGCCACTAAAATCTCATTGTTAAAGTACTTAACTCTGATTAGTGGAATACAGCCAACTAACAATTGCTTTCACTTTTGATTAAGCTTCGGATCAATCTTTACTTTATTTTGTTGTAAAATGCTCTTTTTCTCACTGATTATTAACCAGCTTGCAAGGCAGTTGGCTAATAATTAGCTGTTTTACAAGCTACTTAGCTGCTATGTGTGGAAGTTATCTCGACTTGATTTATTGCACAATTTTGCCTTTTGAATATGTTTGTGTTTTCACTTCTTTATTTATACTTCCAACAACTAGCGAGAAATTATTTTGTATAGGTTTTGGTTGATTTTACAATAAGTGAATAGACTTAGCTGATTATTAGCAAGACTTGCTAATTAGCCTGAGTTACTTGTCTGCATACTGATTCATTAACTCTTATATTTTGAGGGGGGGGTTTTATGAGTAGAAGGAGATCTCTTCATATGTCTGTGTTCTTGGTATTTTCTATCATCTTTAACTCATGTTGACGTGTAGTTTCAAAGACACAGAGCATGTTCCTCAGAGGGTCATATCTTATCACTTTCCTTTCAAAGTCTGCGCCGGCCTCAGCTGTCTCTGGGCTGATTTGTTTTGAATGACAAAAGAGCCGCAGCAGTGAGTTAAGAGCCTATCTTATCCATTTTACGGTTTGGGAGGAGGCTTAATCAGGGCGGGGGTCCCCTAAGTCATCCCAGGTGGCCCTCTGCCTGTGGAGCCAGCCCCTAGGTAGCATCTCACCGTAGATCAAGCGGCTAATGCAGCTCAAGGCCTCACAATGTTGATAGGATTTACAACTGGCTACAAGGCCCTTTTCAGGGACAGAAGCCTATGTCCTGTGGCTCCGTCTCTTACACTTTATTGTCACCATGTTGTTATTTGTCCCTTTCCCCTTTCGACAAATGAGCCGGGTCAAGACCTATCTGTAGACAGAGGAGGACCATTGTTGTGCCCTAGTAATAATGCAAAAGAAAGGCTGGTGTGTCCTTTTGTTTGGCTAATAGATGAAGACACCTCTTTTTCTTTGTCCCATAACAGACTTCTTGAGGTCTGTGGTGTCGGTTAATGACGAACAGGATCGAGTCATAAATCGTGGCTAATTAGTGCGCTTTATGTTCACACTGTAGAGAATCAATGTGCACAGATGCTTCACCGTGACATAAAAAAGACTTGGTTAACGTTTGAACATTCAGACATTTCAGCCCATTGCTGATCATTACTCTGTGTCATCATTAGGAGCAGGGCCAGATGTTAGTGTTAAGAAAGTGAGATTTTCAGGAGGGAAGAAAGGAAAGGCGTTAAATGAGGCCAGTTGGCTCTGTCGGCAGCAGATGCCTCTCATCTGTCCAAAGATTAATTTGACAGGTAAGCATGCTGCATTTATCCCCAAGCACTTTAAAGGTGGTCCTTGTGAATTTATGAACCTCTTATCTCCTGTTTATCACGCTGAATACATAATTCACTCTGGGACCTGCCTTTAACCTTCTAATCCGACGCCAGCTGTTTTTCCTTTTTGAAATGCTAAACCAGATACAGATAAAGTTATTTTTCTGTGGGCTTTCTTGAAGCAAACAAACACTTCCTGCATTTCTTTGGTGCTTATCTTTTTTCTGCGGCACCGCTTTACATCAGAGAAAATAAGCAGAGCTGTATTTTTCCACTGTCGATAATCGATAACGCAATGTAAACATGCTGCTTTGTGTTCTATAGAACTTACAATGCCGTTAATTAAAAGGGAAATTGAATTACACTGTCGCTTCTCTTGACATGTCTCTGTCAGGGTATGTCCGAGGGTCTTGATGTAGCATGGCACAAAACATCTGTTTCCTCTTTAGCTGCATGGGGGCGCCGGGCTAAGCCTCCCCTGCAGGCTGGGCCGTCCGCTTCACAGGGAGGACACTGAGAGGCAGGAAGGGATAGAGAGCAGACAGACAGGCGTTTTAATTAAAGAACAGAGGGATGGAAGGTGAAGGAGAGCTGAATTGGTGATCCTGCAGTCTGTTATGATCAAGATGTTGTAGATTTCCTCAGACATTTCACTTGTATATATTTTCATTCACATAGGCTTCATCTGTAACTATCCAGTAGGGATGCCAGCTATTATTAGATTTTTCGAATATTCGTTACAGTCTCCATAATCGAAAATTATTTTTAAAATAAAATTTCATTTATATATTCTTTTATTATTATTTATGTTTTTCTTTTTTTTCCTGGCCTAGTTTCAACCAAAATATAGACTAATGCTAATAATAATAATAGTATTAATAATTGTAAATTGCCATTGGTCACACCACCAGTTTGTTTTACTGTAAACTTGGAGGAAGCCAGCAGCGCAGGCGAATAATCGATTAATATTCGCCAGGGCTGTCCGATTTTCGAATTTGATCATGGTCAGTTTCTGGCATCCCTACTATCCAGCAGCTTGTCATGTTGTACAATCTATTAAGTGTTATTCACAATGGACTGACCTTAAGCTCCACCTGTAACAAGGCTCACATAGAGCAGTATTGTACATATTTAGTTGTAAATGGAGCAGAGTGCTTGTTGAATCTTTGAACAGCCCAAAAACATATTATCCCAAAATCAGATTTGGGTGGAGGGGACTGTTTCTGATGTTTTTTGTAACTTCCTGTGACCGGCAATTCATGTAGAAAGAGGTGAGAAGGTATCCGTTGCACTTCTTATTTTAGCTGTTGCACGTGTTTCACAGCTACCGAGCGAAAACCAATTAACATAGACACTTTTTGTGATAAAAAAAGAATAAGACCAATAAGATTAGACCACTAGTTCCAAAAAGTTTGGATGTATGAACCTTTATAGGTAAACAATGCCTATACACCTGACAACTTGTCATATTTTGCTCAAGTTTCTAAACTGTGAACAGATTAACCAAAATGTGTGTTTTACTTTTTTGGATTGTTTGAGTCCAAAATAGGTTCAGTCCTTTGTTGGTTATTTCACATTATGAACCCTCAAATGTGTCTTTCCTTGAGAGGAATAGGTTACTACATAAATAACAGTGACAATATATGATCAAAACCAATTCTCCTGAATAAAACATCTTGTTTGGCAAAAGCTTTTGAAGATTGCACTCAGACACAGAGGGAGTAAATCGAGCAGCAGGAGAGAGACAGGAAGAGAGTGATGGGGCAGGGGGGGAAATGAGAGGGTACCGAGGCCCTGTGGCACATAGTGGAGATGTGGAGAGATGATGAGGGGGAAGGAGGGCAGGGGAAATGAAAGACCCAAGGTGAGGTAGCATAAGGACGGGGGAGGTGGGGG
>CALSBZ010000825.1:502181-522433 GCA_943591055.1 Gobionotothen gibberifrons | reverse complement strand
CATATCAATTACCCCCATACCCCTCAATAAAAGCCAACATCAGGACTACTGACTTGCTATGGCAATAACCTTCTTTAATGCTTCAGTAGCATATCCTGCACCTTTTTCATTTTAAACACAGATGTGGAACAGATTGTTCCGGAAGAAAGGTGTCTAATAAATACCCCAAGAACCCTGACCATACACCGTAACCTCCAGTCCCACTTCCTCCTCATTTTCTGCCTATTTTTCTTGTTTCATGCTCTGTTACCCTTCCACACCTGTTGCTTGACTTCTTTCCCGGAACTCTACCTAAACAATGGCTGACTTTCCTGAAATCTGTCTGTCTGACATCTGGAAAAAAACAACTAGTTGGCTGTTGCCCCCCCCCCCTTCCTCAGTGGTTTATAGTGGCATGACATTTGACATGCTCAAGCTTCTCTGTGAGGGTGTGCAGACTAAAGGAGGTCGAGTTACGTGAACGTGAAATGTCCCCTTCTTATGTGTCAATAGTAGTGAAGTATTTAGTAGCATTAGACAAAAGAGTAACCCCATGGTTAAGAAGTTGTGTTTTAAATTGTGTATATCTTCAATTGCAGCTATCTAATGGGCTTAATTCAAATGAAAGTGAAATATTTAATGCAAAAGAATAATTTTCATAACCTTATGTCCCTAAATTCACTGCTGGTATTTAGGGTATTCAGATGTTTTTGAGTTAGGTTACTCTGGTTTATAACAACTATGCAAAACACTTTTAAACCAGGTCTTTAATTTGTTACTGTCCTTGTTTACCCCCCCTTGGTTTGCTTTGTTCAAGTCACTTTGTTTGAATTGAATGTCAGAGCGCTACAGTGCAGTCGGTCATGTTGTCTTAAGTTTGAAAGTACGTCATGACCTTTGTTGAATGTTATTCTGCCATTTACTATATCATAGTGCTTGAAGACGGTAAACCGTTAAGTGGTGTTTGCTTGTGCTTGGTGCTATCAGTGGGGTCATATGGTTTGTCTTAAATCATGAGACATGGAGGAGGTGGTTCATTGTTTTAGCCCATGTGAAGGAACAGTTAAAATAGCATTTGATAACACTTGAAGCAGACCTGAGGGAACAATAAGCACAACACCCTCCTGTTGTCTAGCACAGCACACAGATTGTGAAGGGAAGTGGTTAAAAAACACGCTCCACTTGGTATATATAACATCTTTAAGTTCGAGAGATGTGTTCTCTGTCTTCACACTTTCTTCACAACATGCTGCTTCTTTCGTAGACATGAATAAGATGCAGAATAAGACAACGGTTATATATTGCCTTTTTGAATCCATAGGGAAGTCCTTTTTTGCCTTGTGCTGACCGACATACACATGCTCTTAAGCTCAGGTGCAAAACTAGAGCAGCAGATATGCCGAATGCACATACATGCACACATACATAGACACATGATAAGTGGGCAGGGTTGTTTTCATGCTATAAATACTCCTTGGGTAGAGCCTTTCCCATTATAGACACGTGCAACCTACTCTCCACTTCCAAATCCTCATATAGCTTGACAACTTTAAAATATATAAAACCTCTCTCTTCACAGAACACATAAATATATAATGTGGCAGTGCATTATGTCATTCCTTATGTTTGTTTTAAAGTGTCGTGTAACCTATTTGAGTGGCTTGTTAATATGAAAAACAAGCTGTTTAACTGTGACTGTGAAAGAGATATTAGCTCAGAAGGGTATTGGTCACACTTTGAGATGTTTAATGACAACAAACTCAGTGTAGTTTTTAACACAGATGTTTATTTAAATCTTGTCGGCATTCAGCTAAACCTACCTGTCAAAAGACTGTTATTTTTAAAGGGATTTTCCCCCTTGAGTTTCTTATCCTGGTATGTAAGAGCAATGGCTTTGACAGACAGAAGAACTGTTGCCAAGAAAAACTAATTAAATGAACAACATTATTATTAAAATGCTGTTAATTAAAACTAGAAAATAATAATAAAATCTCCCTCTGCTTGCCAAGTTTCATTAATCATTTAGGATGTTGTGTTTGCTGCCTTTTCTTTTGGCCAACTGGACATTGTTAAATTCATTCATCTTTCATCCAAAAATATACTGGATGTGGCAATGCTGTCTGGACAATGGACATCTATCATTACAAAAATAAAAGGACAGATTTGAATGAGTGACAAAAGATAAAGAAATGCGTGCGTAGTAGGAAACATTACCCACATATGCTTGTTAATTCATAATTGTGAAAAACTATTCTAACTTCTAAAATGTTTAAGCATGTCAACATAGCCTTTATTTGAACCCTTACAGTATCTCTTTACTCATTGTTAGGAGTGTCAGCTTCTATTAGCATGCTTATTGTATTTAATATGTAATCAGTGCTTACACATGTCAGCTCTGTTTCGGTCATGTAACTCCCTCCAGCTTGAAATACGCACAATATGAGCTGAGCTTTAGGGACCACTGTTCTGCCTGCCATCTGGTCTCTGTTGCTTGCCCTGGAGGATAACATTTCAAAACTAAAACCCACTCTTTCTTTCTCTGTGTGTCCCCTAGGAGTCCACACAGGTGAAGCGAGGACAAGGACGAGATCTGCATCTGCCCCATCTGTCCATCAACGACCCAAGTGCCTTGGTGCCGGCCACCCTCAGGTCACCTCAACCACGACGGGCGCCAAACAACAAAAGTCTTGACCCGGCAACCCTCAGACAACCTGCACAAAGCAAATATTTGAAGCCATTATATCTCATTTCTCCAGGCAGCCGTCACTGAAACAGCAAAGGGTGTTGTTAGGAGACAGAAGGAGAGAAGAAAAAGTGGGGGAGGAAAGAATAACCCTTTCAAAGTGCACCCTGCTTGCTATTTCTGCTGCGCTGTGGGCTGGGAGAGTCTCATTTGGGAGTGATCTTGGCTGACAAAAAAAGGCCTTCCCTGTGCCCGGCCTGCATATCCAAATGCCTGTATAAATACTGGATAGAGATATCAATTTGTGTGGTTTCTGACATTGCCCAACAAAGAGACTGTCAGCTATCTATAGAAAACGTAGGAGTCTGTGGTCTCCTGAATTGCAACACATCTTTTACCTCTCAAAGTTGGTTCGAGAGCGGTGAGAACAGGAATGAGAGCTACCACTTTTTTCTGCACCTAGAAACCTTTGCAGAATCTCTAGACTTGAACCTTCATAGGGCCAACAACTGCTCTCTGAGGGACACCAGAAGCTGTCAGTCATTTGTGGGCTGCAGTTTTGATGTCTTTCCCAGCTCAGTAAATAAACATGAAGCCCCTAACGCCAATTGGATCCCCTTCCCCTCTGAGGCTCCTCAACAAGGGTCCAGACTACCTGCGCAGGACGATAGATGGTGGAGGATATGGACGCTCAATCAGCGCTGTGGAGAGGCTTGAGGCGGACAAAGCCAAATATGTTAAGAGCCAGCAGGTGATAAATACCAAACAGGAGCCAGTGCTGGTGCCATGCGCTACTCCACCACCGCAGCCCCGGCGAGCTTTATCCACCCCCGGCAGCCTGACGCCTCGTCTCACCCCACGCTGTTCATCAAACACCCCCTTCTCTACGCTCTCTGGCTCCTTCACCTCAAGAGATGACAATGAAAATGACGACTCCAGGAAGGAGAACAGACGGACTTCTGTTGACATCGATGCGCATAACCGGAGCAATGTGAACAATGTTTTGCCTCCCAACCCCAGGACTCCGGGCATCAACTCCTTGGTAGCGCCCCACAGTGCCCCTGTACTCAGAAGAAGCAACGGCAAACGCATGCTGAGGCCGGACTCCCTCCTCATGTACAGGCAGAAGAAAGAGTGCAAGAGCCCTGAAGGTGCAGCAGTTGTAGAGAACAATAACAGTGAAGTGAAGGGATACAGTTTTGTCCGTCGCCTCTTCCAGGGCTCCATGAGGGAGAAGGGTAGCGGAGGTGATGGCAAGATCCAGAAGATGGTGATTGGTGAGGAGAAAGCGCCATCACGGGATGGAGATTCCCGCATGTCTTGGACCAATGACAAAGACAATACTGACGGAGGACCGGGGAGCAGGAGGTCGAGTAAAACTGACCATGATCGCAGCCCAGGGTCGATCCCCAGCCCTGGGTTTAGCTCTGTGCTTGAACAGACTAATAATGGATTTACAAACGGTGCCAGTGATGGTATCAACACTGACAACCACTCAAGTGACCATGACGATGAGAACGACCCATGGAAGCGGGCGTCACCTCCACCAACACCCAGAAAGCAGTTTGGGGAGCTGCGAGGCTCCAAGTCCGACCTGCGCTGCTCAGTAGCGTTGTCAGATCAGGAGAATTTCTTTGACTTTTGCGGGCTGGATTTGGACTTGATAGATCGTCTGGGCCGTGAGAACTTCCTCTCCGGGGCCAGCTCCATAGACACACTCTCGCTGGCCCTCCGCAGCGTGGTAGGGGACGGCTGTGGCGGCTCGGAGCCCAGCGAGTTCTCGCAGCACTCAGGAGACGGGCTGTTTCAGGAGGAGCTGGCTGAGCAGCTTCCCAACGGCGTGTCAATCATTGAGAGGAATGCTCGTGTCATCAAGTGGCTTTACGGGTGTAAGAACGCTGCTCGAGAGGGACCCAAAGAGTCTACTGTGTAATATAAGCACAAGGAACCATGTGTGGTGGAGTGCTGGTGTCTGAAGGGTTTCCTCTAACAAGAACTTATTTTTGATTAAACCGTTAAGCATCCTCACCCAAAGAGAAGGAGCAGTGCAGAAATGTGCTGCTAAGATGCATCACAAACTACAAGTGAAGCATTACATCATAACATAGAGTTAGCACTCCAAGGCACACGTTAACCTTTGGTTCCTTGCTCTTCCTGACTCCAAAGACACTGTTTCTTCAAACAACTGCAACAACTGCTATTAGTTATCGCAGGGCAAATTGATATATTGTATTTATAGATCTTATGGACCTTTTGTGTGGGTGTAGAAAGACCTTACTGGTGTATGAAACCAAATGTCTCCGTGTGTGTGGAGTGGACCTCGCTGTCCTCTCAATAGCTTCTTTTCAGTTACAGACCGAACTGAACAGGCCCCTGTGATCCTCACAAGGCACATAAGTGTATGTTTGTCATGACACACTGGACAGTTTAGTGTCCTTGGCACACACACACTCACTTAATGACTAGATTAAAATGGAAAACCACTAAGCTATGTTTTAACTAAAACTGGAAAACTATTGTGTGAGTGTGAAGTGAACCATGAGTACCTCATTTGGATCTGTCCCAGTCTAGATTGTGTGTTGCTTCCTTTTTTTTTTACTCCCTAAACGCAGGCGTTGGAACAAACATGCAAAGGACCCCTGTGGGGTTGTTAATGCACTGAACTGGACAGACAGAGGAAATAAAGAAGATATAGCTTTGACCCTCCACAGAGATTCATCTCATATAACGTTAATCACTGAGCTCGATTCGTGGAAGACAAGAATCCATTTGTGACCAGTCATAATTTTCACCTTGTTTTTCATCTCTAAAGAGGGTGGATTCTCACGTGTTATTAACACTGTCCAATAATCACTTGTGACACACTCATTGATTACCACAGCTCATGTCTATTGAGTGAGTACTGTGAGCTACGTGGTTGCGAGAACATCAGGGAAATATTCCTGTAAGAGCAAAACTGGACTTTTGCAAGCAAATATAAGCACAATTTTAAACTCACTAGATATAAGTAGAAGAAATGAAGAAGAATTCATGAAAATGATCTATTCACCTCTAAAAGTAAAGTAGCTAAAGTTGTCAAAGCCTGCCTTCAAAATATTTTAGTGTCACTTTTACCATCTGGCAGTTTACAGACGTTAACCTTCCCATCTGGCTCAGTCAGTGCCCATCAAAACAAGAAGGGGAGGCAGACGCCCTCCTTCCTCTGATAAGCACAGATCCTACCTCACTTCATCCATCCTTCAGTGACTTTCACTTTATCTCCATGAAAGGTAATTTCCATTGCTTGGCCTGGATGCCACAGAAATATGAACAAGGGGTCTGTGAAGGTATGCAAAGGTTAAAGTGAGAGGCGTTTGGGTTGAGAATGACTGAACTAAAGGGCACAATATTTTTGACCACACAACCATTACTTGCAGCTTTGTTTATGTTTCATTTCCTGTATTCAACATCAGCATGGCACACTCCTGAAATCCCTCCAACCCAGATTTTTTTTGTTTCATATTTCCCTGTTAAAAAACATTTGGTTGCATGTTTACAAAATGGCTCCATGAAACTCTGAATCTCTTTTTTTTATTTGACATAAATATATATATATATGAGAGAGATTTGGTTTTATTCCAAAGATGTTTGTGTATATGATGTACACAGCAAATAAACACAAAGAATTAAATAATTGTGTCGAGGTCATTTGTTTTTGGTATTTTTTGTGTTCTTAATAATCAGCATTTGAATTATAGCAAAAGGTTTTCCTAGATACAGTAAAGTATTTCAAACATTCTTAGACATTCAATATATAGGAAACAAATCCTGAACAATTTAAAAGAATACTCCTTAGATCACAGAAGTCAATATAAAAACATTTAAAAAATAAGCTGTGACTTCTCTAATCGTCTTGGAGGTTAATGGTGGACTGATTCTTGCCTTGACTCTTTGTTGCCGCCCTCCACCACATCTCATTTTTCACATTATCTCAAGTGGCTATAGGCGCTAATCGTTTTAGCATTCCCTGCATGGTCTTGCTCTTGAGTGAGTTGCAACAGGTTGTGTTTGTAAAGGCGTCCTCTGTGTGGCCTGATGCTGTGTCTACACCGTCTGATGGCGACCCTCTAGCCGTCTGCAGACTCCTCCTGACGCTCTTTATCTCGTATCTCCCTCTTAGACCTGAGTCATCTGTTGTTTGCACATGCACCAGCTCTCAATGTTTTCAAATCTCAAGGGGAAATAAAATCTAAAAGTGTTTTTTATCTTATGCTTAGAGGTCTACCCAGTCTCAGAGCTTGAATCCTGAAGGGAAACTCCACTAACTCGTTTGGTCAGTCCATTTATTATTAGTGAGCAGGGAAAGCAGCCATGACACTAGCCTAGCCAAAATATATTTTTTGACATCCCAATAAAAGAAACACGATATAACCTACATAGTTATTTGTGTACAAACGCTATAAAGTGTTAATCGGTGAGCCTTAGGGCCCTTTATCACCTACTTTGTTTGTTTGAACTGCCAGACTTTTCACAGTTGGGAAATCTCCCCTGGACCAAACAGCTGTACCTTGTCATCTGGACAAATAACAGGAAATCGTTGCTGGTCAGTGTAATGTTATAAGAGTAAGAAACTCCTTTTAGGAATATCTAAATGGGTAGCAAGTGCGTGGTTGAGAAATAAGAAGCTACAGACAGCTGCTTAGCTTAGTTTAGCTTAGCACAAAGTCACAAAGGGAAACAGCTAGCTTGGCTAAGTCCAAAAGTAACAAAATCTATTTACCACTTTTTCAAAGCTCACGAATCAACACAATATATATCTCAGTGAAAACTGATTCCGATCAAGAAATAGTCAAAATCTTCTAAATATATATAATATGAACATGTTTCAAATTCAAAACTGTTCCTTAAAAGAAACATAAAGCTTTTTATTTACTCCTCGGGCCTAACGATTACAAACCCTGCTGAAAAAAACAGCATAGACCAGCTTGAGATGGTTGCTGGTTTTAGCTGGTTTTAGCTGGTTTAGCTGGTTTAGCTAGTGCACCAGCTAAACCAGCTAAACCAGCCATCCTGGCCAGCTAAAGTGTCCAAAACCCCTCTAAACCAGCCAACCATTCCAGCCTAATATCTACTGGCTGGCAGCTAAATTGATCTAAGCTGTTTTTTTCAGCAGGGAAATGTCTCCACATCACAAAACCATCACCATGTGTGTTGTTTGGTTACGAGTTAATGTGTTATTTATTCTCCATGGAGCAGCTCAAGGGTTTCATTAGCTTTTCAATTAGAAACTTAAAATGCACATTGTAAAAATAATATGATTTCTGCTGCAGGAAGTACTTTCCCTTTAAATGAACCCAAAAGGGTTTAAGGACATTTAAGGATGCAATCTTGGTCCCGGGGCTCTGTTTTTGACAGTGAGCAAAATGCTTTGTTTCTTCAGATAGCTCTAAAGTATGTAAGTCTCTAGCAGCAACAAGTACAGTGTAATTACACACATAAACACACACCTCCAATTTCTACATCCCTTTACCACACTTCCCTTACCTCCTTTCCAGAGCAGGAGGAAAACAATAGCCCTCCTGTGTCTGCGTCCATGTCAGTTACTGTGACCGGACGGCCTGCTGCGACATCCTGTTTTGGGTTCATAGGACAAGGTTTAAACATATGGTCGTGTTTTGGGTTTGGCCTTTCTTCCACAGTCTGCATGGAAACAAACAGACAACAGCTGTAGACGACAATTCAGATTTTGTATTGTTACAGGGTTGACGTGGTTTAGTTTGGTTTAGTGTCTAGCTTTTCGGGGTAACGTCGAGCTGCTGTACCTGCTTAAGAATTTTGGTGAGCTTGCAGAAAAACCCTGATTTGAAGAGTGGATGTTAAACTGGCAGGAATTCACCACCACTGTAGGCTTTGATGCTGATGATGTGGTTTTCCACTCACATAAAAAATATAACCACAGGGGGTCCAAAGACCTCCTGCTCTACACTTTTGCCTAGCAGCAAATCTTGACCGGAAAGTGTTTGACCCAAATATGACTTCAAAACTGGTTCAAAGTTTTAATTTAATAAAACATATTTTGAAACTTCACACAACTATTTAGAGCACTTTAATCTCCCACTAATGCCATACTGTTTTAACATGTTTTACCAGCAGTTGTGGGTTTACTTTGTTCGTGTCGTTTCCTTACTGCCACAAAAGCAAAACAGACTTTTCTCTAGGGCAACAAATACAAAATGTGATTCCTTTCTTGCCTGGAGTTTTAAAGTCACTGTGGTCTTGAACGCTTCTGGCAACTGTCACAACAAGACTCTTTCAGCGTCACATCGCAGAGGCAGGCAGAACATGAGCTTCTCTTTGGCTAAAAACCTCCAGTCCAGCTGTTTGACAACAACTCGGGTCAAATACTATCACTTTGTGTCCGAGTGGACTCAAACTGTAATGCATTTGCAGCTGGGATTTCTTCCGTGCTTTGAGATGCAATAATGTGTGTCAGGGTTAGCATGGGTTCTGAAGTGTGTCAAATCTGACCTAGTTCTTCAGCGCCAGCAGCTCCAGCAGACTGTGGATGCCTACGCTTGAGAGAAGCTAGCTTCATGACTCAGGGATAGAGAGGCAGTCAGAACACACAAAAGTAGCACAGAGGTCTGTAAAATGTAAGAATAAAACACGATAGCTAATAAGCAGCCATGGCACAGTTTAATCAGTGATGTGCCAGATGAATCAGAAAGCTAAGAGCATGAGGGACTCTGAAGAGGCTGTATGGGAACTGAAGTTACTGTGGAGGACAAGAGATGTGTCCTAGTTCCTTACCACACACGGTTTCTTAGTCCCTAAACACTGGAAAAGTAGCTAAATTAATAACTACATAAAGGTCTTAGCAGCATAATAAATGGGCCTGATTTGCTGTCAGCGGGCACTGTACTGTCCCATATTGTAAAAAAACGAAACTTTTTTTAAAGTTTCAGAAAAACACAAATGCTAAGACGAAGTTGGGCATTTTTCAAGTGTTGTGTCCGAACAAATCACATGATGATTGTAATTTGTCGTAACTTTTTCCGACGGAGCGGAGAGCAAAGAATGAGGGACCTGGCTGAAATTGAACCGGCGACATTGCGGTAATATCAAATCAAATCAAATCAAATCAAGTTTTATTTATATAGCACATTTATAAGCGATTTTTGGTCGAGCCAAAGTGCTGTACATATAATAAAAATAGCCTACAGTAGGGACACTTTGCAGCAAATACAACAGCACAGATTGTTCAGAGTATCAATATGAGAAAAGCTACACCCTCTATCCTTAGACCCTCACATCGTACAAAAAAAAGAGAATATGGCATCCGATGCAACCATCCGTCAACCAAAGCTCTACTTCTTCTTCCAGCTCTACTTCTTCCAACTTTTAGGAAAGACAGTAAAACGTTTAGGAACTTTGACGGCAGATTATGTTTGAATAAAGATAGAGGGACTGGAACGTGAGTTTGATTTGATACAGAAATAAAATGAAATCCTCATAAGTGAGTCCAAGAATGGCTGGAATGATCCAAAGCAGCAGCAGCAGCAGCAGCAGTCGAATACGTTATGTATCACCGTTTCAGAATCCAACAGCTGGCTCACATCTGTGAATCTACCAGAGAATCCGACAAAAGCAAACGATGACTGTGTTGTACCTGCTTATTGTCCTAACCCACCATTTCAGCTACTGCTCCTTTGACTCTGAATACCAGGCTAAATGGCTGAAATCTTAAACCAAACCTTGGCTGGAGGTGATGGGGGAAATCTGCCACGGTGTACCCCCGCCTCCGTAACAAAAACCATCCCTGAGCTGAAGGTATCCTATGGCTGCGTCGGGCCATAAATCAGAGGAATGGCCCTTTTCATTCCCCTACTCTCATGCGTGACCTCCGCTTCCCAGGGGGTCAGGGAGATGGGATGAGCCTCGGGCCTGAGAGAAACCTGACCAGGAGCCATGGACCCCTCTTCAAATAACCACCTGACGTCAGGAAAGACTGCAGCAGAACAACGGTAGCACTGCCGAGGGGCTCTGGTTCAACCCCAGACGGAAATTTACAGAAAGAGGAGACAAGAGTTTATGTGTCAGTTGACCCTTAGTGTAGTACAAGGGCAGGGCAGGACAGGAGACTGAATATTAACCAGTTTTAATTCAGGAAGTATTCCTGCTTTAGCTGATATAAATATTTGACTTTAACCATGGCTGCACAGTTGGTTTGAATAGACCCATGTCTAAAATGCTCTAATTATCATCAGGTAGTAGCGTCTATAAACTTAAACAGTGTATTGAGTTATCAACAAACCTAGATCTATTGTGCATTATCTGTTTTAATATCCCTCTTCTTATTTTTTCTAATCTCAGATTTCAATGACCCGTCTTTGTCTCGTCTAAACAACCCAACAACATAGGGACATTGGACTGAATCATTTATCATGGTTATCCATGGCATATCCAATATTTTGACTATGCATAAAACATGTTTCTCTTAAATACATCACAATATGTTGTATTTCTCAGATACATCCGTTTTTTTTTTTTTGTGACCAACTTTTTATTGTTTTTTTTTGCCCTCACAAAAGGGACTTTTGAAAAGACAAAGAAAGAAAAAAATATAGGGAATCCCTTTCCCATGCCACCCCGTCCCTCCCCCTTCCCACCCATCTTGCCATTTAACAGAAAATCCTACCTGATGTGTGTTAGCAATCGTCTGAGTTCATCTATCTATTATATTATATATATTATTTATATTATAGCATAACAATTTAACCACATAAAATACATTCATACCTTTTTTTCCACATAACATGTCATCTGTTTAAACTGAATTGCAATTAACTCCTAATAATCTACAATTCCACCAAGGTGTGCGTGTATATGTACAATCATCATTTACATGAATGATAGTTTTTTCCTGACTCTTGTGTTGCTTTTGATATTGAAATCTCTGAAGTTCAAAACAGAAAGACAGCTTATTGTCTGGAAAGACATTACTCATATTGGTACTTCGTTTTTTGTCTGCTTTTTCTTTTTATAATGAGCGTCAATGCCATCGTTGTGACTAACGTTAATTCATTCAAGATAGGAAAATCTACAAGTAACGTTAACAGAGCTAACGTCACATAAATACGCTTAACAATTATTACCAAATATGTCAACTAAGTAAAACTACTAACCCATTTTTTATTTTAAATAACTCACAGATATAGCCGAAGAGATGTAAATGGGATTAAGTGGTCTGTTTTGTTATAAATATAAAATATGTTAACATATTTTTGGCAGCCACTGAATAGTACTCACTGTATAGCGCACTAACGTGAGACTTTTATTTGTTGTGACAGGAGGGAGAGACGTTATTGTTCTTTGTTGTGTCAGTGCAGTGTTTTGGATAGCCGGATTAAGGATGTGTGGTCGAGAGTTCAGCCGAGCCGGTCAGCAAATAATCCTCAGTGTTTGTTTTCAGATGCTATGAGTGCAGATTAGCTGGGTTTGCTGCAAGTTGTTCTCATGGAAATTGGAAACATTCTCACTGTAACGTTTGTTTAAGTAATATCCAAACAGTGTAACCCTTACATATTGTATCCTTCCCATGTGGTTAGGAAGAATGAGAAGAATTACACAAACAAATAAGATTTTATGGTGAATAGATTTAAAGAATAGATTTCTGTTTGTTTTGAAGAATGTTAGAGTATAAGAGAAAGTGCCTTTTAGAGCAGATACTTCAGAGCAGATGTTCCTCATGACAACAAGTAAACATGTTTATAATAAAACTATGGAGGTAAATCAAAAATCCACAGTCGGCCACATGACATTTAAATGATGATGTTGGTTGAACAGGGCGGCAAGTACCGATCAAAGTCAAATCTTCTTTTGGTTGCAAACCAATATTTTAGCTATGCACTAAATTCAATTTAATCTGAAACGATGTGGCATCCCAGCATTACTGGAATATAATGCAGGAAAGTGTTTGTGAAGTTCAGTACTTTAAACAGTATGGCAGTTTGAATGTCAGGTGATTCTTCAAATGTGACTTTGAGTCCATATAAACAAAGAAAAAGTTAATAGTATCCGATTTAATCATATATTCCATTCAAATGATGTATATGGTGCCAAATACTGTCTGAAAGCTGTGTAAGCAGGCACACGTCTTGCCTCAAAACGTGATGACCGCACAGCTGTTGATGTGCAAATAACTACTCAGGATTCAAACTTGAGAACTTGCTTTTGCAGAGCACGCAGACTCTATGATTACCATCCAGACATGCCACCCTCAATGAGTCCATGAGTGTGTGCAGATTTTCAAAAATAAGTGTTTTTTCTACGCTGGTAAAACAATTTTGTATCCAATTCTATCGCTCATTTCTTACAGGCTACAATCTGCAGAGACTTATTCGCCGTGAAAGCATTTTAGGTCACGGGGATGTGAGACAGCAGTCTAATCACACAGTCAGATCTATTCCCAGTCATGTGGGAACAAGAACACATCAGGTCGACAGCTGGCCCTCGTTCCCCGTCTGTATCCATGAAAACATTCATCGACGCTTCTCCGGCGCTGATATTCGACTCCCAACGAGGCCGCAGAGTTCATAACCCAAACTACTCGATACACTCTCTTTATTGGTCACTTTATTGCACCCCAACGGTTTCCTTTCACTCTCTAACACTATTAGGTCTTGATGTTTTCACCAAACTGGGTAAAAGCGTCTCCTGGGACCATGTGTTCACAATATGGCCGGGGTACAGCCAATGACAGGCCTTCTCATTTTTAGATGTCAGCTTTGATGTGTTCCACGGCCAGTTATATCTGTTTGGGAAAATGTATGTTTGAAAGGATAAATCATTCACAACTTCAAGTATTCTCCGTCAGCGCCTCCTCCTCAGTTCACACGCCTGAAGTGATGGTAAAAGTCCTCAAACCATGGAGTTATCTTTGGGTCAACAACACAGATTTTTGCATAGAGTTCAGAAGAATCAGCAAGAAGGGTTCTCTTTTCTGGCCTGCCAGTTTTGGTTGTCTGTAATGACTGTAGTCGCTAACCAATTCTAGCAGCTGTAGGTGTAGCTAGCTAGGTAATTAATACTAACTCCATAGGTTGGCTATTATAGTTGACTTTAAATGCATCTATATTAATGGTATCAACAGTCTGCATTGCAAAGTTCCACATAATGTATTTAGCTTTAGATTTGTAGCTTAGCTTTGTGGTAATGCTATATTACTGCTGTACTGCCAGTTAGCAGAGCATGGGGATGTTTGTAGCTCAAATAGAGCCTATAAACAAATGTATTATCCATTCTTACCGTCACGTTCTTTTTTGTTTTAATAGGTGTTTGTAAAAAGATTGAACCATCAGTTGGGAACTGTTGATGCAGGGACATTATACTTCATGTATTCTCACACAGCAAGGGTAAACATGTGGCACAATAGAGAGGCGAAGTCCCGCCCTTCTACTTCCGCCCCATGGGACCTTATTTTGGAGAAATTATGTATTGAAGTCAATGGGGAGAGAAAGATTATCTTTCGATCCCGTTTGAATTGTGCCAGGAATTACACATATGATGTTTGTCAATTAAAAAATGTATTTCCATGTCAAAAAAGTCAGAGATTGTCGTAAAACTGTTGAAATATAAGACTATGAAAAATACGCAACTAAAGACTACAAATCCCAGAATCCCGGTCCCGCATGCTGGCTCTTACGAACCGACTAACTCCCCTTGTGTGTATGTACAGCTCTCAACATGCCCAGACTTGGAGTGATTTTCACCTCTTTTAATACTTTTCACCTCATTCTGAAAGAAAGAAGTGAAATGTGCCAACGTGACGGCCGTCTTGGTGTATGGTGCGAGACCGGAGATGTAGGTCATTGAGCGTTTCACACAAAAATGTGTTACTTCACAGTTTTACGACACATTTTTATTTTTTTGACTTGCAAAATTATCTTTTCAATTGACAAACATCATATGTGTAATTCGTGGCACAATTCAAACGGGATCGAAAGTTAATCTTTCTCTCTCCATTGACTTCAATACATATTTTTTCGGAAATAAGGTCCCATGGAGCTCCCCCGGAAGGGGAGGGACTTCGCCTCTCTATGGAGTAATGATAGAAACCAATGCTGCAAACAGTTTTCGCAGGACTCACAATAATGCTAGTATTTTTATTGAGTGTCTCTCTTGCTAGATGCACATGAATCAGCTTTATTTCCACATGTATGTTCGCAACCTGCAGCTCTTTCTCCGTCCTCTCCCCGATGAAGAGTGTCTGCTTCGCTCTTCATCCTCCACCATCATCAAAGCAAAGTGTTTGACCTCGCCCTCGTCTCCACCACAGTTCTGGGGTTAGCCTTTCCTAATTTAACCCCAGTCTGGTTGCCAGGGCGAGGGAAGGCCCATCGCCATGGCGCCACGCTGGGCAGGACCTTCCCTGAGGATACGGCCAATAACAACCCTCAAAAACCACAGAGGATCCCCACCTGACATACCGTCCTCTGTGGGATCTAATTGCAGTGCATGAGAGAACAGCTGTCAATCATGAGCAGTGTAAGAGGTATGACATATGTGTTTAGGTATTTATTCATAGTTTTGAGATGTTGCTTTATGCTGTTATTGTGAAATCATAATTAAACAAAATGAAACAAAATAAGGTACATTTATAGCACTTTCATTAACAATGTTACTATGTGCTTTGCACGAGAAGATTATGCAAAAAAAACATAAATATTAAATGCAAAGAGGTTAATGTTTAGTCTGAGTGACTATTTGGTAACTATATTCATCTTCAAACTAAAATTCATCACAACCATAACTTTGTCCTGTGACCTTCTGCACTGAAATAGTTTAAGACATCGTCCATTTTTATTATTTATTTTGCTCTTACAGTTTTATTTTCATCAGTATAAAAGCAGTGAAATTGTAAAAAGTTACATCTTGTTATATCCTTTACAAATAAAATTGTCTGAATTACATTTGAATAAAAAGGGCCAACAACAATCAACAACATTGAGGAATAAGTTATAAATATGAATTGCAAGAATAAACTCCCTGAAGTAATTTTATCTGAAGGTAGCTATCCACAATGCTGATCTCAGCTGACAGAAAAGAAACTTGAAAACAAATTATCCGTCAACAGATTGCATGAGAGCTGCCTGTAGACCCAGCGCTGGTTAATGCAGTCTGTTTCCTCTAATTACATTCTTCAGTCCATCAGCATGAGCTCTCAGGACTTATTGCCAAGATCCTGCATTAATGTGCAAAGTCTGGCGAGGAATGCAGCTCCATGACGTGCATACTGCAGAATATTTGAGTTACATAAGACCTATTTACATTTTTGCGATTTATTATTCACTGTAGGCAGAGAAGCTAAGAGGTTAAAGCAAACTCTGCAGTTGTGTACAGGATATGCAGTCAGAGAAATGCTGTGATTTGCACTCAAGTAAACTTAAAGGGGACCTATCATGCAAAATGCACTTTTGTATGTCTTCAATACATGAATATGTGTCCCCGGTGTGCCAGGGAACTCACCAAGTGTCAGAGAACACAACCCTCTCTCTTTTCCTCCATACCCAAATCTCTAAAAACGGGGCTGCAACGGAGCTGATTATTATTTGAATTGTTCTGACGTCAGAAAAGGGGTGCTCCGCCTATATGGGCAACTCTCCACCTATCAGGGGAATGAGAGACCGCTCGAAAGCGCTGGAGACGCTGTAGTACATATGCCAGGCCTGTAAGTGGCGCTGTAGTCTGCCACAAAAGCAGCAAAGAAGACTTCACACAGATTCAGCCCTTGCAAAAACAGGGCTGGAAAAGAGCAAATAGAGCGAAATGAGGCATGGCTAAAATGCATGATCTGTTTGGTATTTTGAAAAAAAAAATTCACAGAGATGTTTTATATAGGTATGGCCCTACGATAAATGTTTCAAATATAGCATTATAGGTCCACTTTAATGTAGCATCAGACAGACACACTTTAAGTCAATAATTTAGAAACTTGTTTTGAAGCTCATTAGCACTGTGTGAAACATAAAAGTATATTCCAATAGCTTGTATATAGACTATTTTGCACTATTTCTATTATATTCTATTTTATTTTATTTACTTGCACTATTTTCTGTTTTATTGTGTTGCACTGTTGGAGGAGCCTGTGACCTCAGATGTTCATTGTCATAACTACACTGTAGCTATGCACACACATGACAATAAAAGCCTTGAATCTGAATCTTTGAATCCTAGCATTTCACTGTGATCAACTTTACGCCAAAGAAGCAGAAGATATCTCAGCAGTTCTCCTTTTGTGAATGATCAACGACAATTTAGTAACACTCTTTTGTAAAGCATTTTTGCTCTAATTTGCCTCAGGCGTTATGAGGCTCTGTCCCATCTTCAAACTGCAAAGTGAAGGCCACAGCTGAATCAGAAGTGATTTGTCTAAAACATGATCCGGCTTTCGGCTTTCATCTGACACCAGCTCAGGGACTGGGTCATGCCCTGTGACAGTGTTGTCTCCCCTCAAAGTGGGGGAGGCATGAGTAATGCAGGTGTCTAATTGGCTAATTAGTGTGTCACTCACACAGGTGTAGAGGTCTTTGAAGGGAACATTTAGTCAGTCCATTAAATATTGATCTATTGTTGAATAAAAGGATTAGACCTGCTTTAATCTCCCATGAGTCTCCGAGAAGGATGTGATGCTAGACAGCCAAAAGGTTAAATCTAGGATAAGGAGTTAACAAAATAACATAGTACACATATTGTATCCTTGATATTCAAATACATATATGCAAGTAGGTAATTTTCTTTTAAATTGTTTCATTTAGTCCCATTTATGTATAGTTGTATTGTTATGCTTTTTTTTATTGTTTGTATTTTAATTTCTTTTCTAATCTACATAACAAATATTGATCTGTTTAAACATTTTGTTTAGCCATATAATCGCTATAACCACGTGTTATTGTGCATTTTGTGTACTTCTTGTTAAGTTCTTCCCACAATAGCTCTTCCTCCTGACAGCCTCCATCAACTCCTCATCACGTGTGTCCTCCTCCACGTCTCCTCGGCCCAGCACCTGCACAGCAGACAGACTCTGACACCCCGGGTTCCCATGTCTCAAATAGAGAGGACCAGGACGTCTCCAAAGAAACGCAGCATGCAAAGGACCTGAGGAATTTGTGTCGGGAGGGAAAGCAAAAGAACGACCAGCCGGAGGAGAAACAGAGCGGCTTTAATGACTCCTTGATGACAGGTGGGGTGGGGGTCTGCGTGGCTCCTGAGGAGTGGAGGAAGAGAAGGATGTAAGACGAGCCATATGGGCTTGTAAGGCTGTGAAAAGATGTCTGCTCTGACCCTGCATGCCTCCATACCTGCACTGATCATACGTGCTGAGAAACAGGGGCAGTGAAGTCTCCAGCTGGGCATCAATGTGTGTTTTTTTCCGACTTGGCTAGTTAAGTTATGGGCCACTGCCTCTGGGTCGATTTGCTGGGCATGGATGCATGATCAGTCCGTGGTGTATGAGGGCTGTGTGGTGGAAATCCGAGCACATAACATTCATAATTGTTCTTTAGATGACTTGAAATAAAAATTCAACTGTGACGGTATACTGTGCTTAAAATTACCTAGGTCTGCATCATACTGATCCTCAAGAACTCTGTGTATTTTTTTCTCAATGCTATTAATTGTACAGATTGTGAAGAGAGCACTATCCCATACAATCTCTCCTCAGAGACTGTTATTGGGTCGTACAGATGTCCAGGCGAAAAGTAACAAGGTGTGAATAATAAAAAAGAGTGTTATAGAGAACATTTTAAATCCTTAAAGTAAGGTTTTGACATTTAAAAATATATATGCCTATTTGTTATCTTGACGTGAGTTAGATAAGAAGAAAAACACCACTTTTTATTGAACTGTGAAGCTGATTTGACTTGCCAAAAAGCTGTGAAATGGGAGCACGTCCATCCGCCCCTCCCTAAACAGACTTTCTTGTTCTTTATTCTACGTCAAAGACGACCAAAGCACTTGCTCTGAGCGCCTTGTATTGCCACAATGTAAAATGTCACTTTGAAAAGCAAATAATGCATAGTGATAACACAGGAAATGACTTATATTTTAGACCGTTTGGTTAACCAGGCTGGCTAATGCTGACTTATTAACATTGTATAGCTTGTTTGTTTAATCCAAAGTATCTCAGATTACCTCATTGTCATCAAAAATATCTAGTACTACAATACAGTGGAAAATTAAGAATATCTTCATATATGTTTTACTTTTTAAAGGGGACCTTTCATGCAAAATGCACTTTTTGATGTCTTTTATACATAAATATGTGTCCCCGGTGTAAAATGAAACCCTCTCTCTTTTCCTCCGTACCCAAATATTTTAAAAACGGGGGTACAACGAGCGGATACAGATTTGCTGCCGATATGACGTCAAATCGGCGGCGGACCCACAGAAAGTTGCTATCAGAAACAATGCCTGACGTGTTTTGGACGTAATCTCGTCTTTGTCTTGACACTCAGAGCTAACCTGTACTGTAGAGTACATGTGTTTAAAAAGCAGGAAATAAAAAAAGGAACTCACCTTGTGATAAACCCGCAAGAGAAAAAACATTTGAGCTCCATACTGTTTTAGAAATAATCCTTGATGTGGTTTAGAACAGGATGGCGTTTTATCACAGCAGAATTTAACTTTATCTCTGGTAGAATTCTGATCAGGCATTAGCTCCGCCTCCTCTTTTTTTTTTTTTTTCAAGCTAAGGACCCAAAATCCGCGTTTCTCGAACAGGGCTGAAACAGAGGGGTATGAGCAGTATGAGGCATGGCTACAATGGGTGATCTGTTTGGTATTTTAAGCAAAAAACTTCACAGACATGTTTTGTATAGGTATGGGCCTACAATATATGTTTCCAATATAGCATAATAGGTCCACTTTAAAGAAAAACAGTATAAAAGATAATCGTTTTTTTCTTCATCATCCTACAGCATTTCTAAGGCCTTCTTCGTGTCTTGCAATAGTCAGTTAGTTCACACGGTGAGCTTTGTGTGTGTGTGTGTGTGTGTGTGTGTGTGTGTGTGCGTGTGCGTGTGCGTGTGCGTGTGCGTGTGTGTGTGTGTGTGTGTGTGTGTGTGTGTGTGTGTGTGTGTGTGTGTGTGTGTGTGTTTAGGCTTACAGGCTGTAGCTGCAGGTCGGCAGCACAAGCAAAGAACAACGACCCTAAACAGCTGTAGCAACAGTAACCTGAGCCTGACAGGGACGGAGTGGAAAGCTAAAGAATCGATTAGCATTCCAGGAGCCACAAGACGCAAATATTCAGCATAAAGATATCATACAGTCACAACGGCACTTGTATTGTCCGAGCAACACCCTGACCATCTAGCTTTGAAAAGCAGAGTGATTGATGAAGAACTGTAACCCTCCAGCACATCGCTCCCTTAAAAATAACTCCACAAACTATAATGTCGGAGTCAGGAGCATCTCAGCTGCTCAGATAGATATTTTCTATGTCATGTACGGAAATGCCAAGGCTCATGTTATAAAGGCTCAGCACTGCTCGTGGTAGGTGGCCCCCGTTATGAGGAAATGAGCAATGCAACCATGAAGTGAGAAAAAAAACATA
>CALSBZ010000825.1:407193-476622 GCA_943591055.1 Gobionotothen gibberifrons | reverse complement strand
ACATCACACACTCAGGGAACGCCTGATCAGGGCACAAACACATAACAAGCACCAAACATATTGTATCAAAGATTTCATAAAGTAAAACAAAGCTTAGATACTATATATATATATATATATATATATATATATATGTTTATCATATATACATATTGATGCTGTCCCTCTGCCATTGAGCAAGACAATAACACCATAACTGCGGCCATGTGGCAAAGTTGGCTAAATGTGGAACACTGTTGCTGCACCGAGCAGCTCCGATCATGAAGCTTTGAAACAGACACTTTTTTGAATGTTTTTGACATCTTTTGATAGGTATCCCATGCAACACAAATATATAACTCCTGTAATTAAGTATTATGATAATAATCAGTGATTGAAAAGACAACTTACAGAAGCTAGTGCAAGGTGTTACTTCAAAGTTGTCAAGATTAAAGATATTTAAGTAAGTTCTTGTTTTGCCCTAAGGAACATGAACTGGTTAAGTCTATTTAACTTATTTTTCTTAGATAAGCAACACTTTTTATATGAAATATAAGTCAAATGTTATGAGTACTCTGCCAAGTTACAACGTATATATAATATCTGTTTACTGCTGCAAAGTAGGCCACATAGCCGGTAGGTATATTCTTGTAGTAATAAGGGTGACGATAACATGTACAGTCACTATTTCCACCAAGGCACTCCTTTGTTCAGAGTGGCAAACATTTGGGTAGACATCTTCAAACAGAGCTATTTCAGAGTACTGCACTGTGGACAATTAGGTAAAAAGTGTCTTTTACTGCAGAGGTTAAAGGAAATAAAAGGGAAAATACCTGGACAGAGATTACTTTTAGGTATTGGAGACTAACAAAAAACTCCCACATACATTGTTTTTCATTTAAACACATTAAATGTGAATACTTAAAGCACTCAAAAAGACCAAGGCGTGGATATTTATTGATATATTTATGAAAATCTTAAAACACTTTTCATGTGACTATTATGTCTGTGGAGACCATTTCAGAACAAGATCTTAATCTATTCTGGATAGAAAAAGCTCTCAGAGACCAAGAAGGATAAGCCTATTCAGAATTAAAATGCTTGCAACTTAGAGTCTATAATTTCCAAACCACCATCTATTCCCAGCTCTGTCTCCCACAGGCGCTGGTATGCTTGCAAACATTCCCCGACAACAGACAGGAAATCAGCAGCTCACTGTCCCTGCTCCTCTCATGCAGCGGCTCAGCAAACAATGTGCCCATGAAAACCATGTGGGGTGTTGAAACAACATTCTCAGGCTTTCATTAACAAAAAGAGGGGACTGAACTGACCGAGTGACTTCAAAAAGGGTGCAATATTGTAGAAAATACTGAGCAGGTTTTGACTCATGTTGCAGTACAGTGGGATAGTTTTACCGCCAAAAACATTTATTGGAGGCAACTTTAAAAGAAAACCTAATAACAGCTGAAGTTGTCACGTGACTGTGAATTCTTTATTTAAGCTGAATTACATTAGAAACTAGTGACAATGTCAAAACCATTCAACGCATTTCCAGACTAGAATTAAGGCAGACAAAGTTTTTCAAAGGCTATTTTTTTATATACTGGAAGCAGACCATTTTTATTAAATGTGTTTGCTAGGCTAATTGTATCCATTAGGCTACTAGCAAGACAGAAGAATGCCGTGTAGCCGACTGTAGGATGTCCTAAATAGTAAAGTCAAAATACTCAACTCAACATTGTCGTTCTTGACTCATATTTTTGTCATGACATTACAGACACAAACTTGTGTGTCGATACCAAAGAGTTGTGTTTTACTTCCTCCTCCGGTGATTTCCTTTTTGGAAACGTTTTGCAACATGATTTGGAAATGGTTCCCTCCATGTGTTTCCTGGTCACATGGGGAAAGAAGAACAAATGGTCATTTTAGGTTGTGTGACAGACAATGATGGTTTTAAAATAAAAACAATATCCAGTTTTTAGGTTTAAACAAGACTTTTAGTGGACAGCCATGCCTGTCAGGTGCAGCTAAATGCTAATGTCAGAATGCTTACAATGTTAATGAATGCTTAAAGTGTTAATGCTATTATATTTGCCATCTTTCACCATCTTGTTTTTCTTTCTAACATTCTAATAAGTAGGCTACTAAACACAACTGAGGCTGAAAGGAAAGTTATTTTTGGTAAAGTGGCTGACTGAAAAACATTACCATTAGGACAGCCTGCTGCTAGCATAGCTTGAAAAAAATACTTGAAAAATAACTAGAGATGAAAACTCTAAAGAGACATTTAAATCCATACAATATTTACAACTTGTGATGAAGTGATCAACACAACTTGGTTGAAAGTATTTTTCTTTTATATCTGAGGTGCAATATGCAGTGTTGCCTTTTTCCACATTATTCATTGCATTAGTAACCTTGTTGTCACATTAAGCACTATGTTAAAATGCACAGTGTTTAATAATCTATTCAATCGCAACTCTTTCCTGTTTGTTCTGAAAATATGACATCGATTAGCAACAGTCATAAGTGGTCATAAAAGCAGTGGGAAAAAAACCGTTGAGCCCATAAATAGAGAAACAAACAGCCCTTCGAGGCCAGAGATAAGCCGCTTTTCAGTAAATCCTAATGAAAAGGAGGCCATAGGGAGATAGAAAAAAAAAATCAGAGAGAGATTACAAGAAAGAACATGGCGTCCCACATCACTCAAACTCAGAGGTTTAAAAGGCGGAGATATAAGGGCATAACAGCAATAGCAAACCTATAAACCTACATGTCTGTATTCAATAACCAGGCTGAGGTAGCATTTTAATTGTTAGTTTTTTGGGCATGGCAGGTACCTGTGGTCCATAGAGTTGATTGCAAAACAGTTCAATATCATAATCCTCAAACAAGTAGGCTTTTAGTGGTAAGAGAGGCTTTTCAAACAAGAAATGTCAATTTTTTTTAAAGAGTGGAGCAGATAAAATTGGATGCAGATGCTCGCGGGGCTGTCTTGGATCTGAGATATAGTGAATACAACATTGTAGCTAGCTGTAGTTAGCTCCCTTGCTTACTTGCCACAGGAGTGGTTAAACAATAGGCGAGTCGGTCAACTAGCATTAAAATAAAATTCCTGTTTGGTTTTTCTGTTTCCCTTATGTACTGCTCGAGGAACATAATTTGTCTTTTTATGCATTAAGAAAAATGGTGATAAAGCAGGTCTTGAATAGTAGACAAAAGTTCATAGAAATACACAAAGCAAATATAAAATCTGAATATATTTATTGAGCAAAAAGCAGCAGCAACGCATTATATATGTTCACAGGTTGGCCTTGCAAGGCTCAAAACCTTCCTCTTCCACAAAAACAGTATGATACTTTTTGAAACAAAAAAAAAAACATATCGAAAGTGCTGAATTGCATCTGATGAAATGTACAGGATTTTTCTATTATACAGACTGTCGAAAATCAGATCATTATTATACACAATTATACAGAAGCAACAAACTCACACTGCTATATAGATTCATCATGAACACAAGTTCAGCATATTGCTATCAAAATCCCTTCTTAAAGATTGAGAATATTACATTTGACGGTCAACTGCGATTGAGCTTCGCAGTCCTGGTTATGTTGTACACCTGCAGCTGCAAATTTCACCCATTCCTGGATAATTTATTTAACAAAAAATTTCATTAAGGCCTTCCCAAACATCTAAAAAAAACAAAAAACATCTACAGATCCTTGCTTAGTTTTAATTGACACGTCCACATCTATCCCGAGTGTACTTTTATGCCACGTCGAGAGAATTCATTAGATGTTTAAATAAAACAAAGGAAAGGAAGCCCCCACTTCCATCCCTCATAATGAACCTCCTCATCCACATTCCCCCCTGTCCCTTTGTCTCTGTGGCTCAGAACCAGGCCGATTTTGGTGACGCATCACTGGTTAGCCAATGGGTGCTCCGAGTTAAGGGTTGTGTCCTGAGCCTAGCATCACTGAAACGGCAAAGTGGGATATTTGCCCAGTGATGTTCGAGTGGGGGGGTGAGGGGGAGGAGCTTGTGGCGTGGGCAGAGGCACGTGGCGCCCAACGAGGTCTCAGCCTGTCACGCGACATCACATCAGACGGTGAACAGGCATGCGCACTTTCTAAACTCTACGCCCTGCAGGAGAAAGCAGGACATGCAAAAATGCACAAACCAATCTGCCTCAAACGTGTCCATGTTGCACGGGAACAAAGCGTGATGTCTTACATTAACCGACATACTATATATCCATGTCACTGAAGAAATAGGTCTTTAAAACCTCAAGAATGTACCGTGTGAGGGATTGACTCCTAATGTGGAGGGCCGAATTCCCCAGACCCATATTCTCTAATGACATCACTTTTAAAAAAGGCACATTTACAAACTAACCATACAAATAATAATAATCCCTCATCGCTACGAACATCCTTCAGTTGTATCGTCTTGCTTTAACATTCTATCTTTATGCTTTCCTTAAAGCCTACCGTCTGTAATCCAATCTCTAGTAAAGACGACAACATGCTCATAACAAAGTAAAAAAAACTAAAGGAGTTGTTGAGCATTTTCTCCTTACACCTTGAGATTCCTTCCTCCAATACCTTTATTGCACCAACCCTCTATTCTGACACTCAAACAAAGCCATCTCTTAACCACATTTTTGCAAATTCAATAAAGCTGGGCTTGCATGTGCAGATGGCTCACTAACTGGAGAATACGGAGAGAGAAAATAAATAAATACAGCTGCAGGCCCCGTGCCAAACAAGGAACTGTTTAAACTCAACTTCAGAGACCGACTTCATTTTGTAGAGAAACAAGAGTTTGTTACTGATCAGAGTTAGCAATCAATATTTTTTAAATAATCACTAAGTATCCACTGTACATCTCAATATTCACAGCTTTATTAAATCATTACAAAATAAAGTAATACATTCATCATAAAAACAGGATACTTATTCATGTTGCATTGATTAAAAGTCTGCACACCCATGCAATGTTCAGTATAGTTAAATGTTTGCATTAACATGTGGCAGATTGTATTGCAGGAAGGGTTCTTAACCAGGGTGCTTCTTAAGGTTGTCACACATCATTTTAAGGACTTCATAGATTTGTGTTAAAACGGTTTGAAATCACAGGGGAAAAAACCATTACAAAAAGAAAAATGTAGTTTGAAAACCCTGTGCAGATCTATTGTAGCAGTTAAACATTTTCTGCACTTTAGCACAACTATTCACTGAATTTCTGACAGATACATTTCACAAGTATATCATATTGACAATTTGTGAATATGGATCCCTATCTGTTCACAAGGCTCTGCAAGGTTCTCTCATTAAGCAAAACTTTTTTTTTTTTTTAATTTCATCCCCTTTAAAACATGGGTCTGCCATCACTTTGTTACAAGGTACATCTCAATTGCAGTCAGCCTTTCCCTTAAAAAGACAACATTACCGTTCATCATTTAACCCCATTTGGTAGTTTGGCTTTGAGCAGAATTCACAGTTATAAGAGTATTTTTCCCTTTTTGTAGCTCAGAACCGTATTGACAGCATCTTGCAAGCATGTACCTTTGTAACAACTAATGGTCAGACCCAGTTGGCAGTCAGCTGGTTTTGATCAACCCCCAAAACCAGTCTTATCCCTAGCCCCAAGTGATCCATCCCCAAACCCCCCCCAAGGTCCCAACAGCAGAAAGTATTGAAATCACTTTGAACTGCCCTGAAGTCTCTGCACAGGGTGAGGGATCCCAGAAATTCAGTGTCTGTATGCGACTATGACTGTGAGGTCAGAAAAGTGTGTGGCCCTGGAAGACACCGCTGTGTCTCTGCGGCGTCTTCCCACCCCCCCATCTCGCTCCACCTCCTTCGCTTCTCATTGGCTCATCCATCATCTCTATCACCAGAGCAGCCGTGTGTTTTCAGGGCGCAGGCTGGACGTGGACCTTCTCAGTCATCTGTTTGGCACTGTAGTAGGACAGACTCAGGCCCATGATGGCCAGCATCATGGCGATCTGGTTGACGGCACGGTCTTGTGGCTGCATCTGCACCTCGCCGGAAACTTGCCTCTGCAGAGACAAACAAACAGGGCAAGGGTTAGAGGTCAGCCAACGGTGGAAACAAAGACCCATTCAAAAACGGATTTCTTGACAACAAAGATGCCGAGGCCAGTTCGGTCAAACCTGTAGAAAAGCAAATATTTAGTGCTAAAAAGGCATCTCCCTTAGAACAAAAAAACATCTGCTACTTGTTCAAACGCTCTCTGCCACGCGACCCAACCTTTGGCAGGAAAAGTTATTAAACATTTACGAGGGGGAGAGACTTTAGCAATAGGGAACACAATGTTCTGTCCACAAAATAAAGTATAAGAAGCAAAACATGCACCCAAAATCAATCAGATTGTGGTGTATAGAATGACTGCCTATATTAGATCAGGTCCTGCTGTGGGGTCTCTAAATGCACAGCTCTTCTTGCCCGTAGGACCCCTTGGCCTTAAGCAGAGAGAAAGGGTCAGCATTAATAAAGAGTAAGATGCCCATACTTACAAATATCCAATTCATCTAAATATATTATACATAAAGACACACCCCATTAGCAAAAAGCTGAGGTAATGTTTTCAGATTTAATGGCAGGTTTGTTGATCATAAAAAATATATATCTTTAACTAATTATTTTATTATATGGATATTGTTGGAAACATTTGCTGGCAACTTTTATATGGATTTCAAACACTTTTTTTAGTTTAGCAAACTCATCTACTTATTTTTTTTAAAGAGATTTTAATGTAGAGCACAATGTGAAACTGGACATGATAGAAATCCAAAGAAAAGCAGTCCTTTGTATTATACTCCCACAATAACTATGCGACAACAAAGAAAAATGTACAGTCGCACCAGGGTGTCAAATCTTATGTAAGAGCCAGTCACTTTTCTACGGTCTGCTGAGCTTTTGAGTCAATGCAAAGCCATGTGAGCAGACACCCTTTGTCCCCAAATTAGTGTAAATGAGCCAACACAGACTTTACACAATGGTGGCGACATATGGCGGGTCACTACCGATGAGTAGATTATGGTGACAGTGGGAGGAACAAAAGAAAAGTAGGGGAAATTATTTTTCGTGTCACCCCTAATTATACTAGTGATGAAAGCAAATTGTGGGTCACATCGACAGCGGGCCCCTTGTCTGAGCAGTGTGCATAATTATGTGTAGTGTTAATGCCTCCATAAGCAGAGTATACATTTAATGGGACTGTTAACAGAAACAATACAATTGGCCAAAAGTGAACACGAGGCCCGTGGAGCTCTAAAGCGAGTATTTAAACCCTATGTTAGATTAGTGATAGTGTGCCAATATAAAGCGACACAACAGAGGCTACTTCAAATACAGTTTGTACATTTCATTCATTATCAACATTGTGGTGAAGCAGCACATACCTGGAGGAGGCGGAAGTATCCAGGTGTCAGTCTGCCCAGTCTGATGATCATGTCTGTTGATGTGGTGTGAGGTTGTTCGAAACAGAGGGAAGAGCTAGGGGGGGGGGGGGCTCTTAAGACCTGCAATGTAAAAGGGAGAATTCACTAAGTAATTGAGCCGCAATCTGACAGAAACATTTGTGTTAGGAAATAATAGTCATCAGAGGCGACGGTGAGTTACTATAGTATCCAAGCATTGCTCAACTTCTATAGAAGCAGCAGACACAATCTCCTTCCCTTGCCAAACATTTAATTGAGTTCTTCTGCCAAAAGAGGAAGAGAACATTGACTTGCAAATGAATAAAAACCATCTGATCCATGCAATGGGAAGGAACATCTACCGCCTCCAGCCATGGCACAAAGCGGCCCAATGTGTACGGAAAGTCGGAAACACAACTTATACCCACCGTGTGCCAATACATTTATTTTAGCGCCGATTACGTTGCTCACCCGGAATGCCCCTTAAACCCCATGGTTATTAAATTATTATTTTTAACCAAACTAACAGTGCCTCTATTCATGCTACGCCATGACATGAAGCAGCAAAGAAAATAACAATTGCATTTATTCACACATGAAAAGTCCCATCAATAGATGAAAAAGGAGTGTTCCACAAATGTTGGACTATCCGAGAACGAGCACCAAAGAAAAGCATATAGGAACGATGGATGTCCAACCATGGACCATGGTTAGAGAACAAAGTAACCAACAAGAAGACTGCATCGAAAAATGTGTCGCAGAAAGACAAGAAGAAGGAGATGAGGTTGTGCCTTGCAGAAGCAAACCCCCAGGTGTAAGCGTCATAAACGACGACCAGATGAATCCCTTTCAGGTATAGACAACTGCATTTGTGGTAAAGGATTGAGGGAAGGCAAGGACTGAGGATCAGGTTTACACATAAGGGAAGCATTACAATCCCAACCTGGTTGGAGTTGCACCCTTTACGAGGAAAGACACATTTAATCCAACCTTCAACATCCTGAAAAGTTGGTCTTGTTCGACAAAACCCAACAGGTTGGGATTCCTCACCTTCTAGGTCGTTTGATGGCACACAAAAAAAGCCCAGAACAGACCAGCAGGATCTTTATACTTCCCAGTCACGCTAAAAAGAAATCCTGACAGATGCCAAACAGAGCGATGAACTTGAACTACTGAGAGTTTCTGCGCTGCGCTCCGCCTTTTTATACAGCTCCGCTCTCACCCAACCAGATCTACGGGCTCGGCTTCAGCACACACCCACTTCCAAACACACACACATGCTGTCGAAACATATTACTCTCAGTGGGTTGCTTTCCAAAACACACCCCTTCCCTTCTCCTTCCAAAACAAGAAAAACACTTTGTGAAATGTCAAAAGTGATTTGCTCAAGGTAAAGGGGATTATAATAAAAAAACAATACAGCGTGACAGTGACTTCCTAAAAGCAGCATGCGTGTCAAAGTGTAGCATTACATAACCAGAAATATGTGCCCATTTATTCTAAAAATGGAGCGGAAATGAATGTCACAGATCTCATGACTCCAACAAGAACACAACAAACATCAAGATTGGAAACACGGGACAATAGAGTTCCTCTTTTTGAAATGTTTTCTCTTTTTTCGTGCGTTTAGATTGCTCAAATGGCTGAGTGTGTTATATAATCTGTTTCCATTTCATTTAACAACTAGATTCACTAGCTCTTCACACATGCTTGAATGATTGAGACAAAGCAATGTTTACATCACGCAATTTGAGTTCTCACTAACATCCACATGGATTTGTTAGTGATGGGCTGCAACTTAAATAAATAGAGCATCAAATGATCCCCATATTTGAGCTTCAGGAGGAGTTTGGTCTCATCTTGAGCAAAAGACAACACAAATCATCTGCTACAAATTAGCATACACAAGTTATCTAGGACTTCTAATTTCATTGTTAATGAAGAACCAACTATGTCACATTAATAGCAAAGGCCAGAGCATTTGTCTTGAACACTACAATTATGAAATTATGTCCACGTTTGGAATTTGAGTCCAAGCAAGTGTACTATAATCCAATATTGCCTTTAGGTGGGGTCAACTGTTTACCCTGCATTTGTGTTTGTAGAGACAGCCATGGGAGAAAAAGAGCAGCTAACAGTAGTTACCTGAGGCTCTTTTAAAAAACATTTCACAGAGAGCGATTAGCCGTGTTAAGGTGTGCAGGCTTGTTGCGTACCAGGTTTCCATAAGACAGGGACAGCTCAGGGAAATATGTTTTACCTACCGTAATTTCCGGACTATAAGCCGCTACTTTTTTCCCACACTTTGAACATTGCGGCTTATACAATGACGCGGCTAATTTATGGATTTTTCCGTTAGAAACAGCAGCGTGATACTAGAAAATGAGCTCGAAGACTGGGTCAACACACAGAGAGCAGACGGCCGAGAAAACTGTATGTAAAAGTAGCAGTTTGCACATCATTGTGTGCGCGAGACACACCTCTGTCCACAGGCACACGCTCTTGCCTTTTGAGTATGGGGTATAGAGAGCGCACACACAGCCCACAGCGGAGCCCAGGGCTGACAGCACGAGCACCGGCCACGGTTTAAAGCCGCTCCGGTTGGTGACCGACCGTCCCGCTCTTCCACATTCATTCTCTCCTGACAGGAGACTCTCCCCGGGTCTCACAGGTGCACCTGCGGCTTATAGACATGTGCGGCTTATTTATGTACAAAATACGTATTTAAAAAAAATTCAGTGGGTGCGGCTTATATTCAGGTGCGCTTAATAGTCCGGAAATTACGGTACTTTACAACAAACGCCCTTTTCTCTAATGTTCGCATCATATCATGACAAGATAACCCTAATCCTTATGTGTATAGGGGACAAGAACAACAAGCCTTCAGTCTGAATGCAGTACATCCTTACTGGCAGCTGATTCAGTATCTGTGTCAGTGTTTAGGAGTGGCTGACTACATGCTTCGGAAGGAGGCCAGGTGAATCACCTGTGAACTATTCTGGTTTCAAAATACCTGCAGCAGACAGACTCAATGAGTAACAGAGGAAGATTTTGGTCTGTCGTTTGCGTTCTGGCAAAACGTCTTCGTACTTCCTCTCAAATGAAAAGCTTCTTGATCTTCAGTGGTACCACCTTGGTCTAAATCTTATTTACTGAATGAAGAAACAACAATGGCAGAACCATTTCTAGCAGGAGAAGCTGCAAACACAAAGAGGGCTGGGCCATGGATTCTTTAAATTAATCTCTCCCGATGAGATTGTCAATATAAGCAAACCTTGAGGATGTCAATCAGACTAAATAAGGCCCAAAGACATTTACTAGGAACACCGTGTACTCAATTCCAAACAGCCAATGAAATGTCATTGGTTCTCCTTTCCTCCTCTTGGTCCCGCCTTTCCATGTCACTCTCCCTGCAGCCCACGCCCCTGCCTGCAGGAGGGGATCTCCTGCGAGTGAGTGTGGACGACAGCCGTGTGAAAGACTGATGCATCAGAAGCTGCAGCGCAACCATCGACAACATAAAAATCTCCTGCTGGGCAACAGCAGCTAAGGATTACATCATCAAGCTCACTAGTTATGCAATCGCTCGGCATCACCAGCTGCACACACGCAACATTCATGACTCTGGCATGTACACGACTGTTGCCAAGGTTTCTCTGCTTCTGTGGTTTCTCCTTCCATGTGCACACGCTTGTGTGATTTGATACTGCAACTGGAAACTGCTAAGCGGAACGCTGCGTGTGCACATGAGTTCTCAAATGAATATTAGGACTTCAAAAAGCCAGAGTCCATCATCACAAATGGACTAGGATTGTAGTAACATTTCTGTATTACCCTGAATGACCACTTTCTCAAAAAAGGTCCCCGCTTCAAAGCACCTCATATGATATGAAATGTAATTATTAAAATGCATTGACTTTAACAAAACTTGTTGCATATTGGCTAAATTCCAAGTGCTTCAGTAATCACGTCATCCTTTTAAAGGTTGCTTTAAGCAGTGGTGATAAAGAGTTGATCTCCCCCTCATCCTGGTGATCGCCACATCTGGTTGATGACGTTGAATGTTTGGTGGCATGTTCGATATGTTTCCACATCCCCTACAGCAGTGGACTAACGCCAACCCACCGTGCTCTTCTTGTACACAACTTTCTCTCTCGCTGTCTCTCTCTCTCTGTTGCCGTTTCTGCTGACCGGGAAACGTAAGGCGGGTCTTCGCTCCAGCATGTAATTTGCTCTCACCATAATATGACAGTCTCGCAAAACCAACTTCAGCACATGGTTTAACGAAGTGTGCAGCTAAAACGTTTCACTCTCTGCGCACCTTGCATCAACCTACATACTGTGTATAGTATACCAAAATGTGAGCAGTTTACCATGTTGGTTCAGCACCGGTCGCTAAACACACTGTTCAGACATACAAAAACACTTTGTTCCTTGTCAAGAACGGAAGACACCAAAAGGTTGCACCAAACTGAATACACATTTGTATCATATAATTAGGGCTGTAAGTAACAACTACAATTAACAATCTCAATATGAATCATCCAGTATTCCAGTCCATAAATAACATCTCAGAAAATGTAGAAGAAGAATTAAAAAGAACTGTGGCAAGTTCTCAAAGCTCAATGCATGATCAGCTCATTGCTATGATTTCAATGTTTTGGCTTGGGATAAAGGTCAGAAACAAAATTAGATTATCCAAAAAATTGCATTTGATCAACCCCCCCCCCCCCCCCCATTTTAGCCAACACATTTTAAAGACACAAGACCAAATAAAAGGGATGGTCGGCATTGAGATTATTCTTCCCCATAGCAGCCGTTGTACTCAAGAGGTACTTGACAATGTCACCTAAGACATGACCTCCATTTTGGGCCCCAGCTGTGAAGAAGCAAACATGGCTGGCACAAAGAAAAACTTGCACTTGGGAGGGTACATGATTTAAGGAAGCTTTTGTCCTTTAATGAGCCAGATCTCTTGCAAATTAGCATTGAGATCAACTGTTTGCCCTCCTGCTGTTAAAAGCCATTCACTAAGCTGACACATTGGTGTTAATCAATTAAGGTGAGAAAGTGACCAAAAGTACAGACTTTAATCCAATCAGTGATATGCAGATTGAGAAAAACTGACCAGACAGCAGTAAAAAGCAGTTCGGTAAACATAGGTGGATTTCTGTGCCTAAAAAGTTAATTATACAAATCTTCAAAATTCTAAATGCAATGCACATTTAACTACATTTGATCATTCACAAGCTCAAACTGGCTGCACTATCAAGGAGACAGCTTCAAAAACTGTGTGTGAATGGCTAGGGTACAAAATGTACAGATGACTTGCCACGCACAGACTTCATAGAAAAAGGTCAGAGAAGGTCTATCTGACTTTATAAGGAGGCTAAATGACAATAAATCACTTTAACATGAGTCCATTTTAAATATTCGCAGGATTTCTGGCTGCAAAAAGCCAAGATTTCCCTTTTAGATATTTAGCTCACACTTGCAATTTTTTATATGAAAAGCCTGATTAAATACATTAAAATGACACAATGTTCCCTAATGGACATTTAAAAAATCAATGCATTTAAACCAAGCAAACAGTCACACTGCCAAAAAGGACAATTTGTTCAAGAAAACAAAACATCTCCAATCTGATCCCAGTCAGCTAAATAATACACCAGAATAACCTCCTTGTGTTCACTTTTATAAATACATTAAACTTGAATATTCCATTTATAAATGGCAAACAATTTTGGGGGTGTTTTCCCTTTAAATAACATAGTTCCCAAAAGCCACATCAGCGAGAAATTACTCATTTTTCTTTTAACCAAACAGCTAAATTCCAGTTTTAGTTAGTGATTTTCTTAAACCTCTGCCAAACCAAACACATATTCAAGTTTTACTTAAAAATATACAGCTTAAAACAAGTAAAAACAGCACCCAAGAGACAAAAGGCTACTTTCCTTTAAAAATAATAATTAAGAAACCGGTGAGGAACAAGCTGTGGACTCTTGCTCCTCACCCACCGGTAACGTTTTTTTTCATTTAAAATATGTATAAGTATTTCAATAATTATACTCCAGTTAAAGTATCAAATTAATAAGCTAATTGCTTACCTGCAGCTGCACCTGGTTTCTGGACGGTTTGGGGATTGTTCAGTCTGCGTTTGGCTGGAAAGTACAGTGTGTCCACGATGTAAAGTCTTTATAGTAGGCCGGGACATGTTCTATGTGCACGGGGGGGGTGGGGCACTCTGAGTCCGGCAACACACTCAATGCATAGTTCATGGGAAATACACAGACCCCCACGTCTGAGAGAAATGGTCTCGTCCACGTTTGGTGCACGTGCACACATGTTAGCGGATTGCTGGCAATTTGTCACTTCTTGCTTATCTTTGTCACGTAAAGTAAAATACAAGCACGTAGATTTTCTACCTGCAAATGTCACGTTCACACTTTGGATGTATGTGCCTAAATAAAATAGCTAAAGTACATTATTGTATTTATAAATGTTAACGTTTAAGTCTTAAATAGTGAAATCAGGTATGAAAAAAATACCTGTATAAATGTATTTAAAAACTGAGATTGTATTTATTTTTCTATCAACGTCGAAAACCTCTGCTGGTATCACCCTTCCCCCCACGCTATAACACACAAGGAGTAACATATCATTTCAGTGATGTATGTTTTTCACTCGAATGCTTGTCTCGTCTCAGTGTGGACGACACCATCCTTCTTCCACTGACCTCAACCAAAGGGCTCTGCAGTCACCTGTAGTTCATGTACATGTTGTATTATGGGAACTGAGGGAAGCTAGTGATCAGAAACATTTTGAATATACTATTTTCAAGGCAAGAATGTTTCAGATATAGGTCTATTTTGGAGAAAAACATTTGATCAATTAAAAAACTTCCTCCATATTGGCTTCAGAAGAAATTGTTTTGATGTCAATATGGATGAGATGTCTTTGTTTTAGATGCATTTTGCCAAGAATTAACGGTATCAACCAATGCAAATAAATGATGGACTACAAACACTTGTATATTTGCAAATGCAATTACAATGCTCCCATTCCTGGAGCCTACACAATGCATCTTTAGTCCAATAGCAATAAGTTAACTAACTCTTCAAAAATATTTTTTCCCCCAAAGATCAACCCACTTTAATGTTTAAGGAGGATTGTGTTAAACCATCAGGAATACAACTGTATGTTAGTGTCCTTGGTTTACATCAGTTTAATATAACCCTGATGCTTTAGTGATGTCTTATGTGTATCTTTAGTTTCCAACATATTTAATGACATGTATGTTTTAGCTGTGTGGTGTTGCAATCCTTCTCAGCAGATGGACACTATGTTTACATTTCATTTTGTTCTTTTTTTGAGCACGTTAAGAAACTCCAATCGATGCATGGCAATTTAAAAATGTTCATTAAAATGTGCATCTCCATCAAACTCCATGCAAGAAGGAAGGTCAAGAACCGCTCCAAAGTGGATCTTGTGGTGAGATGTAAGCAACATTTAAACAAATGTACAGATTTGTAGAGAAAAAAGAAACGTGTTACAGTATTTTATTTACAACTGTATTCACACAAAAAATGCACAACATGCACCAGTTTAGACAAAAGGAGGGGGATTAAATCCATCACAAATAGCAGATACAATTAATACATATATAACAAATGTGAATTGTGGTATTCTTTTGTTACATTTCACATATGTTTGAGACAATCTTACAGGTTTCAATGAATCTTTAGCAAGGATTTGAGGGATTTCGGTACTTTCACAAACCTCATTGTGTATTTATTAAAAAGTTATATATTTGAACATGATACTGATACATCTATGATCTTATATACCACAATCTGCAATAAAAAGCAGCAACCTCAATGATTTGAGCTGGGGAAAAAGTTTCAAAACAAAACGCGTCATTTTTGACCTACTTTCCCAGCTGTAGGAGTTAAAGGAGAGGGAGCCCCCCTGTGGAATGAGGATTATTATCCCATGTGTGAGCAGCAGCGCAGCACTGACCTCTACTGCTGCTGCCGAGCAAAGACACTCAAGTGGAAGTCATCTCAGGACATCTAAATTAAATACAGGTTATTATGGAGGTATTTACAGCTGAATAAATACCTTTTTTAGGCACAAGTGACATTGAACGAAGTGTAAATAGTAATCTGTTGGCACATGCATACATTGAGATTAAGTATCCCAAAAAAAACTTCAATGCAAAGTGTAACAGTACAAAATAAATTATTTCTCGAGTCCCAGTACTAGTTTTATCAAAGTAATGTTTCAATTGCATGACTTGATGTGGTAATGTCTTACATTTTGGTTTTATTTGGTGAAAGGATCGATTATTTATATAAAATGTTCTGGTTATTAATTTCAACATGCCTCCACTGCCAAGCACATTTATAGGCCTTTTGTAGAATAGAGCCACTTAAGACAGAGGCTTTCACAATATATAAATGAGGTTGAAAATAGAAGTTGAGCAACAAAACTCAACGAATCCAGACTGTATAATAATGTAGAAATGCCTAACAGGAATGGTCCTCATACATAATTAATAAAGCTATTAATGTCACAAATCAGTGAAGTCAAGGAGACATTTTGACAATTTTTATTGAACAACATTTAGATCAACCATTTAAGTCAGAAAAGCTTCAGTCAGGACAGAAACATAACTTAACAGGACTTTTCATCAGATGACTGGGTTCACATCATACATGTTTTTGGGATGTATCAATCTTTTTGACCTAACAGTATTTTTTTGTGGTGTTTGACTGACTGGAGCTTGTGTCAACATACAGTGCATCAAAAACATTTGGTAAGCAATTTTTTTTTATTAGTTTTACATTAAAATACAAGGAGATAACGGCAAAATTCCTATTCTCCATCAAATTTTAACAATATGCTTTAGCTGCCTTAAAATGTTTAAAATTAGATTCGGATTCCAACTTGTTGGAAAATATCTATTGTTCAGCAGTAACAAAAATAAAACAAAAACGGATTAGACAAACTTTATCTGCCACCTCTACAAGATATGGACGGTAATCGTTTTTAAATGGATATAAAATGGATATGAATGTGACAACAAACGTTTTGTTACATCAAGTGCAAGTTCAAAACAAACCTATAAATGACATTTGTAATATAAAACTTGGTAAAAAATACTTATTTAAAACTGTACAATCACCAAGTACACAGAGTGAGCTCATAGTTATTCATTTGGCTTCAGTGGCTTCGGCCTTGGGCTCCTGGGGACAGAAAAGGGCAGCATGTTAAAGTATTTCTTGATTTGTCAGGATGAAAGTACATTTCTCTCTACTGTGACCCTTATCATGACACGAGTATCTCCATTTCATCTCATTTAGGATATGCCCGCAGGATCATGAAGACAAAAACATACATTCAGATCATTTTATTGACTAATAACACAGGAAAACATGTATTGACAGAAATGTGTCCCCAGAGAAACTACAACTTTGGAGTTTACAATCCAGTCTGTTTTTCCATTTATAATTATGTATGGCTCACAAAACACCCATGTGTAGAGGCATACTTCTTTTTAAATATCTGCATTACATTGATATTAGGGAAACATTTAAAAGTGTAGGTATTGAGAAGCCTTCAAATAATGAAATAATTTCTTAATATTACTATTATTGTCAATTAACATTTTCTACAATTGCCCTCATCCCCTGGACATGGTTGGTAGGGTTATTTGTGTTATACTCGCCTACCCACTATACTTTTATAAATAAACTGTGTGTTTTATTTGTAAAATAGCACAAATTATCTACAAAATAGAAAAGAAACATTGTGTTGGGTAAGACTTCATAAAAGAAACAAACCTCAGCCTTCGCGCTCCCATTCTCGGCTACCTTGGTCTTCTTCGCTTTGGCTGCCTTCTGCAAACAACACGACAATTGTTTACTCACAAATGACAGCTTTCCAATTTACTGCACAAGCATCACAAGTTAAGAAAATGTAGAGTACCGAAACATCTTAATTGTTTCTCATAAGGACTTTGCGTTTTCTCATAACTAGGACACAGATCATTTCCCTTCAAGGGACTTAAGACCATGAAACAGTGTCACATGTGACATACAGCATGCAGAGGTGTGTGGTTGAGATTTGCTTGTGTAATTATATCATACCTTCACAACAGGCTTCTTCTTTACCTCCACTGCAGGTTTAGCTCCCATTTTCTGCGAAACAAAAAGACATGTACGTAAGTGACAATTGATCACACACAGGAACATGGGCAACAATGGAAAATAATAGGTGCTGACCTCAACTGCATCATTAGCTTTTTGACCTTTCCTCAAAATAATCCCTGTTTACTATTGTATAGAAAAAACTAACAGATTTGGATCAATTGCTAGTGCAGCAAGTTTGTGCAAGGCCAATAGACACCAATGGATTTATGATCATTTACATTTCAAGGTTACATATGATCCTCAAAGGAGGATGCTGCTTGGAATCCAACTAGGAAACCAGCAAAACAGTATAATAAATATATATAATATAAGCTTACCCCAGCCAGCCGCGGGGAAACTCTCCTCTGCAATTGTGAAAGGAGGAAGAAAGACATTTAGATAAGATTTCACTTGTAAGTAATTTGCATAATTTAAACACATATTTCACAGCAGAAGGCTGGTCCAATCAACATGACAAAAAACCAAAATGAAGCTATCAATGTATAGGAGATGTGTTTAAAACTCTAGCAATAACAAAGCATTTATATTATGATAAAAATAAACCGATATGATTTTTACAAACCTCTGCGGTGACTGCCTGGAAGAAAAATAACAGAAAAGGAAAATATTAGCATTTTATTCTTGACAACCCAAACCGAACTACAGTCCCAAAATAAACAACAACAAAAATAACAAACAAATAACCTAAAGAAACATAGTTTGGACATCTCAAAAAAACTTCCCGCGCATATTTGAATTCAAATTTGTTCTGGTTGTCATTTGGCGCGCTGACAGCTTCCTTTGTTTTGCATCAACGCGCGCCGACACACAGCTGTTGGGAAACTGATGAGATTACTACATTACTAATCTGTAGCCACGTATTAAAGGACGGCAAACGGAGACCCGCAGAGTTTAAACAATACAATAAAAACATTTACGTTTACATTTCACAAATAAAACATGTTTTATTACATTTATTTGTATCCTAAAAACGTTGGATATGTTTTCAGAATGCATCACGATCAGTTATCGCAACACGGAAATTAATATAGGCTTCATTTAAAAAGAACAAAAAAATATATTAAAAAAAAAAAAAAGGAGCATTTTTTTTCTATGGTTACATTTGTAAATGTAATGGTGCGCACTATTTATAGTAACGTCAGCTGACTTGGCCTGGATATTTTAAGACCAATGTTGATTAAATTCAAACTGAATGAGGAAACGTTAAACCTGTTTTGAATCAACGTGCATTAGCCACATTTTTCCTATTTCAAAACAGAGGAAAAATAAATAAATGTGACCACCCCTCCCCCCACTGCTTCCTCAAATTTGCAATTTGTGCTTTTAGTTATGTATTTATGGCTCGATTAATCGCACACCAGTCGGTAATTTACTCGATCACGAGTTATGCATTCGTTTTGACCGGGTAGCTGCACATAAACAGCTTCAAGATTTCCCCCCAAAACCTGCAGCCAGAGACGGAAAAGACAGGCAGCGCAATGTCAACGCCTGCACATGTCCAAGCGTTGGCGCAGAGCGTGAAAACACCAATATGTACGTTTATAAGTCGTGTGCAACTAATACACATATATTTTACGTTACTATTTTGATTTTAAACTTTTTATTTTTCGAAAAATTGGGGGTTGCCCGCCCAGATCGCTGCTCTGTGGCCGCCATGGCTGCAGCGTTTGTTAGTGATGATGACGCTCCTCTGATGCAGATAATGTCAAACGCAGCCTAACGGTAACCTCTATATAAAACGAGCTTAGTGCAACGAGTTAAAACAAAATGCATTTAAAAATCTTACCTTTGGCTTTACCATGTTGCTGATAGGATTGAACAGGAAGCTCACAAAAATAGAACCTTAAAGACGGGTGGTTTTTTCGGAGGGATAACACACAACAACCGAGTAGTCGCTGTGTAAAATGGCGAATGTATAATGCAAACGAATGTTTTTGTAGTTTATACCCTGAAATATAAGAACGAAACCGGTTAGAACCAGTTTTGTGTTTCCCTCTCTGTCATTGGATGCAAATAGGTCACGTGTTCTGAGGAACCTCCCATTTGTTAAAGAGGCAGGACCGCAGACTGGAAAATAGTAATACCAGTCAGTGGCGGGAGGGGGCGCTGAATAAAAACAAGGTTTCTTCTTCCTTGCCGCTCAAATTTGCAAATCAATGAAGTGAGAAAAACTGCACAGCAAATTCTTCACCTATTCTAGAAAGTGGATTAAGAATGTCATTACATTTGGATGTTATAAAATGACTAACATAAGGAGATACAATTGAACATTGAAAATTCATACTTAGTCTTGTTTTCCCAGATTAACAAACAAAGGGATTGTGTCTCTTTACTTGTGTCACCTTTTATATGTATTACAACTATTAGCTAAATACTAATAGATATTTGAATTGAACAAAAAACAATTTACAACCATATTGATACACCCAAAACATGTCATGATTCTGATGTTATATCCGTTAGTGGAGATGTCCAATACTTATCCATAATTCACCAGTAGAAATGAGAGAATTAGTTGACCTGCGTTATTGAATCTAAATCAAATCTCCATGGAAAGCGTTTCAGGGGGAAACAACTAACTAGTTTAGTTTTCCCTGAGATGCTTTGTATGGGCAGCATGGCCCTTACAAGAGTAATTATTGTCTGCTGTCAAGTTAACATATACCGTGTCAATATATTAAAAGTAAAAAGCCAGATTAGAGCAACAATTGGGGGCACTGTTCAAAGACAGATATGTAATTCCAAAAGGACCTGAGTCGTACATCAGTTATTCATTTCTGATACAGTAATCACTTTATTTATTCTGTTGAAGAAAGCTGGTCAAAATCTAGTTATTGTCTTTGACATCACACTCAACAATCAACAATTTCTTTGGGCCACAACATTAAATGCAGAGCTCTGCTGTATTATATTTATCTGGACGGCTTGTTAGGAACCACCATACAGGATCCCTGTTTTTCTCTCAAACTCGCAGTCAATAGCATGCATTAGGCAGAACATTTTCACAATAACCTAACTACATCTTGACCAGACATTTCCACATATTAGACTCTTAAATATTATTTTTTCTACAGCCCCATAGGGGTAAAATCGCCCTCTCTTCTTGTACAAATCAGTAACACAAATTCAACCATTCCCATTAGTGTTCGCTCTTTAGTTTTCCACAGAAGCTCTTTCTGGAAGAGGAGAGGTTTCATCCCCACTTCAACATGGGGGTTTGCTCTTCGCAGCCTCTAGGCTACCACGGTGTCGCTCAATAAGTCAGTATAGTAGGAGTCTCTCCTGTTCTGCAGCGCTTCCAGGAAGTCGTGAATCCGCTCTTCCCGGCAGGTGGCGTAGTGCTGTAGTGCCTCTTGTCTTCTGCGGGCGTCAGCAGGCTTTCCGTTCCCATGATGCTGCAGGTGCTCCGCCACACAGGCGCGGTCCGCCTCCAGCTGCACGAAGGCCTGGTGCTCTCGATGGAGGTCTCTGGCTTTCTAAAATACAACACATATTTAAAGTACAATTAGTAATAGGCTGCGTCTCACTTCTCTTATTTTTCATTTCCTTGCTCCTCGGTCTCTGTATCACCGGAAGTTGATTTGTCTGCGCCATCTTGAGTAGCGTCCCAGTGGCCTTATTTGTGCCAGAGGACCGAGGATCGAGGAGCGATAACGGAGGAGCGATAATCGAGGAACCACCAGACCATCCTCCGGTGAAATCCTCAGACACTCGCCCCGCCCCTTTACTGTGTATCGCTCACTGATTGGACGATGCAGCGCATGCACTGATCTGTTGCTTCTTGACATGAGAGCAGTTTCCCAGCGGAGTGAAAATAACACAAACTCACTGGAGTCACTCCTCATTTGTACTGTGTTTTGTTTCAATTAATGTGTCATTCAGTTACAAATATGTGATATATCTGAACAACAAAGTGGTCAAAAATCATTTTATTCATTTATTGGAAAAAATGTCATGATCGCTTTTTTCGTTTATACATTTTAAGAATGGCGTTTATCTTTTTTGAGAATGAGTTCTTATTTTATTTAATGTATTTGGGTCTACAACAGATGATACAAATGTTTATGTCAGTACATGTGTACGAACAGAGGCGGGGGGGGTGTTTGTGAAAACAACGAGGACAGAGCTGGCTGCTGTCAGACGATCAGCTGTGCGGAGTCATCACAAACGGACGTCGCTTCACGTGACGCTCCGTAGGAAAGGACGTCCCATTGCTCTTAAAACGAATTTCCCTGCTTCTCGTGGTTTCCTTGCGTCTCTCCACGTTTCCCTGGTGGGAGGGACTAGTCGCAGGGAAACAACGCAAGTGAGGGACGCAAGGATTCCATTTAACCGAAGTGAGATACAGCCATAGAGGGCCCAGACCCTAGGGGTTTTTAAATCCACACTTAAAACGCACTTCTTCTCTCTGGCCTTCTAGTCAGAGCGGAGCATGACTCCTGACATTTCGCTGTGTGTAATTTTGTATTTTTGCTGTTGTTTTTTGTTGTAAAGTGTTTTTATTGTAAAGCATTTTTATTGTATGTACAGCACTTTGGGCTCGACCAAAAATCGTTTAAAAATGTGCTCTATAAATAAAAATTGATTTGATTTGATAGATAGGAATTGCTTTAATAACCCTTTTAATAATGTGTCCTTTTTTGTTTTGGTGACAGCAATGTTGATGTATATTGAAATCACAATTCTACACAATACTCTATGTTCATGTAACACAAACTTTTTACCCAACTAATACTGGCACAAGATATTTACTCTGCGTTAACAAAATATACTATTTATTTATAACCTAAGCTTCAATCATAAAGACAAGGTTATAAGGTTATCGCATGCATAACACATGCAAGGGTTTACATTTCATTTTAATCATTTATTTCATGTAATTTGTGTTTTTCACCACAATAACGGGTTGAGTGACATTCTGTATTTTTGACAAAAACATATAATCATTTTTTAATACAATAATCCTGTGGTAAATGTAATACTTTTGCTAAACATCTGCCTTTTGTCGACATTGATTCAAGCAGTTACACAGCTTATACTTTCAAAACATAGGATTAATATCGGCAGCTACTATTGTATTAAAGCCGATTAGGTTGAATACCAATCCTAGATCTCAATATCTGATAGTGAACGTTTTATTGGAGAGTTTTCAAATCACATGTGGCAGCTTACTAAGATCCAATAGGCTGTGTGACTGTACGCTTTAAAACTGGCTGCCTTCAATTGTAAACACTGCAACATTGTTAAACGTGGCCAGGGCAAACATAGACAAATTAAAAACATGTGCTGTGTGCATTGCCAACTGGAAGCTGAGGTCACACACAGATCCGTATACACACTGATTGGAAAGACACCTACAGTTGAGGCCTAAATTATTAGCCCCCCAGGAGTTATGGAACATTTTCCTAAAATTCTTCCCAATGTTTCCAGCATTGATCAAACTTGATATAATCAAACATTCACCAGTGCTATTTAGTAGCTTTTGGTACATTTTGGAAAATAAAATATGTTTTTAGGCAAATATAGTGAAAAATGGGTTGGTCAAAAATATTAGCCCCCAGGCCATTAATAGCCAATAGTGTACCCTTTCTGAGCCACAACTGACAACAACCTCTTAGAGTAGTTCTTTACTAGGTTGGCACAGGTCTCTTGAGGGATTTGGGCCCATTCTTCCATTGCAAATTGTTCCAGCTGGTCCAAATTGCGTGGTTTCCGAGCATGGACATTCACTTTGAGCACCCGCCACAGATTCTCAATAGGATTAAGATCTGGGCTCTGTGCGGGCCACTCCAGCACCTTGGTTTTGGTGTCCTTTAGGAACTGTTGGATGTGTGCTTTGGGTCATTGTTTTGTTGGAAGACCCAGCGACGACCTAAGCGAAGACTAAGAGCAGATGTTTTCACGTTATCCCTCAAAATGTCAACATAATTAAATGTTTTCATGATGCCTTGCACCCGAACAAGGCTCCCTGTGCCTGAGGCTGCAAAACAGCCCCACAGCATGATGTGTTCTTAGGGTTGAAGGCCTCTCCCTTTCTTCGCCAAACATAAGCAACATCCATGTGCCCAAACAGTTCCAGTTTAGTCTCATCAGACCAAAGCACAGACTTCCAAAACTCATCTTTACCTTTCAAATGTTCACAGGCAAACCTCAGTCTGGCTCTGATGTGCCGCTCTTTGAGTAAAGGGGTTCTTCTGGGACGATGGCACTGTAGCCCTCACAACTGTGTTCCTTGAAACATCAACTCCAGAAGAGGCCAGGTCAGCAACAATCATCTTGGCAGATGTCCGGGGATTCTTGATGACATCTCTGACTATTTTCCTCTACAGAGTTCTTGAAATCTTGCGCTTTCGACCACGCCACCAGGTTTGTTTCTTACAGAATTTGTCTCCTTGAACTTCGCAATGATGCAACGTACAGCAGTTCTAGACACTGTGAAGCGCTTGGAAATAGTAGTATAGCCTTCCCCCCTTATCATGAGCCTCCATCTTCTTTCTGAGCTCAAGACTGATTTCCTTTGTCTTTGGCATGGTGAGTAGGAGTAGTAGTATAGTCCCTCTCAATAAGGTATTCAAGTGCCTGTTTCTTGGAGTCCTTTTATGCTGATTGAATGCTCAGGTGTGGCTTGAAAGCTGATTGGTTGATTAGGTGTGGTTTGAAAGCTGATTGATTGATTAGGTGTGGTTTGAAAGCTGATTGATTAGGTGTGGTTTGAAAGCTGATTGATTGATTAGGTGTGTTTTGAAAGCAACAATTCACATGGGGGCTAATATTTTTTGACCAACCCATTTTTCACTACATTTGATATAAAGCAACTTTTCCAAAATATACCAAAAGCTACTAAATAGCACTGGTGAATGTTTGATTACATCAAGTTTTATCAATGCTGGAAACATTGGGAAGAGTTTTAGGAAAATGTTCCATAAGTCCTAGGGGGTTAATAATTTAGGCCTCAACTGTATCATCATATTTGCTTTATAAAACTGTAATCTCAAAAATGACGGGGGTTAGAGTTGATTCTTTAAATAAACACTCTAAAGCTTATTTGCTGATAGGTCACTGTATTCTGTGATGTTCTTAATATTCCACCAATATCCCTGTAGTGTAAACTGTGTCTCAGTATGAGCCTTACCTGAATGGATGTGTGGTTTAATTGATATTGGAGAATGGCTTCACACAGGTTCCAGAACGAGTACTCTGGCCACAGAACTGACTGAAACACCAGACAGGAGTGGGAAGTCTGCAGAGCGGAAGAGAAAACAAAATACATATAAGTTTGAGAGGAAAAGCAACAATATCACCAAATCATTCTACATCTATTTGGTTGGTGATTCATATCTTAGATTGCAACCAATTTGATGGATAATAATTTGTTGTTATACGCATGAAAAAAGATAAATCATGTATGCATTTTGTGTAAAAATAAATAACCTGTGTTTTTTCTTTGAGCTAAACATTATATGATTGATATTAAAGAGAAATACAAAAGTAATCACTTGTTTTTGTTTACCGTCTTATTGAGGTAAGGCAGCTGAGTGGCTGAGGCTTCATACAGTAACACAACCCTTAAAAGGTCCCCTGTTATACTGTTTTTCATCAATATATTATTGGTCTCAGATATATATACAAAACATGTCTCTGAAGTGTTTGGCTCCAAACACCAAACAGATCATTGCAGCATCCCATAATCCCCTCTGTTTCAGTCCTGTTTCAAAAGTGCTGATTCTCTGTCTGTTACTTTAGATCAGGGGTGGGGAACCTTTTTCCTCTCAAGTGCCGTTTCAATTTTTTCAACATCCTCCGAGAGCCGTACAAATTAAATACTAAAATTACAGCCCATTCATTTCACCTTTCTTTCATGCTGTGCAAAGAAAAAGCAACCTCTTAATCCTGATATCTTGCCATGACTCGTGTATGCATGCACAAGCACGGTTGTGGCATGACCACCAAAACATAAAAGATATGGACACAAGATGTGTGCAAATGTATTTAGTTTCCTATCCATGTGAACATGATTTAAGTGTGGGGGGGGGGGGTACCTATACCCGTTTACTTTATTCTCTTATTTTTTTATAACTATAATGATCATATAAAGATGTGCCTTTACCTCACTGGTTGTAGAAAAAGCTTCTTATATTCGTTAGCATAGCTAGCTAACCAGATGCTAATAACAACAAAGTTATTGACTGTATGATCAGCATGTCAGATGAACATTTCGCCACTGGGCTTTCAACTAAAGACACAGCCATGCAAAAAAAAAAAAAACTGTATGCCATGCAAAAACTGTAACCCTGACCACGGTCAGGGTTACAGACCCTGACCCTGACCCAGGAAAAACAGGCACTCGCTTGTTTAATTCTTTTGTGGTCTAGATTTCTTAATTTAAAAATGTTTTGCGTGTGTTTATAAATTACCTCGAGGGCCATACCAAATGGTCTCGCAGTTCGTATACGGCCCGGAGGCCGGAGGCTCCCCACCCCTGCTTTAGATGAAAATAAGGAGCCACTCCCCACGCTCCTCAGAGATATTTGGTTAAAAAGAACGCAATGGTGCTCTTGGAGGAGATTCAGGTGATAAGGTGGGGGGGTTACCTTGGTTGGTTATTGGCTAATGGTTACACAAGCCAAACAATCGTTATGACATCATAAAGTGGCCAAAATCTGATCAGCTCATTTTCAGACAGGTTTTTATATATCGTACTTTCCGGACTATAAGCCGCTACTTTTTTCCCACGCTTTGAACATCGCGGCTTACACTACAGCTTCAAAAAAAGCTTGGAGCTGGGCGTGTCTGAAGCTTGGGGATTTTATTCGAGCCCCGCAACCAACAACCAATCACATGAATGTCCCGCCCCGTTTACGTAGTGTTAACATAGCTAGCAAGCTATGCTTGGATATACTGGATATAAAATCCCCAAACAGGCGAAAGCCTACCAGTTTCACCCACTGTCTCTGCCACCTCCCCCCCATGCCTGGTTCCTCCGGTTGTATCCCGGTAAGTTAATAGGGACTGGTCATACAAAACCGGGTGATTTGCTACGGCGATAATTAGTTTATCCTCCATCTGTTTTTGAAATATAGAAATGAATGGCGGGATATCTCTCCCAGCTTAGACGCGGTTTGATTGGCTAGGACTTGAGCTGTCAGATTTTCAGAAACGGGATTTGATTGGCTGGCGCTGGCTCAGCCACGCTACCCACAATTGGTGACCGACCAGTGGGTGCGGCTTATATTCAGGTGCGCTTAATAGTCCGGAATTTACGGTAAATGGATCAGGAGAAAAAGTGAGAGAATCTTTTTTCCTGAAACACATGTTGATGTAGAAAAGACAGGAAAAAGTGCATTTTGCATAATAGGTCCCCTTTAAATCTAAAATGCATTACAAATTTAAATAGTTTTGGTAAAAATGTTATATAATGGCTGCTGCATTAAAGATAAAGGCAGGTACAGACAAGATGTGACTACCTAAATGCTGAAACCACCAAAAGGTCTTCATGATAAAACTAAAAGACTACTTGTAACATGTGTGATTTGCTATAAAGGCTCCATCCAACATCAATCCATTTAATTTAGTTGGCATTGAAGACACATTCTGGTTTTTAGATTTAAAAAAAAGCCTTGTTTAGATACTTTGTTCAACACATCCTAAGTTACAAGTCTAACAGCCAGTGTTATAGTAACTGTGCTCTCAATATTTGCCATTCTTCCTAAAAGGGAACAACTATCATCATCATTTATTTGTCCATTTAGTCATTCTCCTCCTCACCTGCCAGAGAAGGAAGTCGCTGAGTCGCACTTCCCCAGAGGTGCGGATGAGCAGGTCAGGATTTGGAGAATTATTGCTGTACAAACACTCACTCAGCAACGCCTCTGACACATCACTGACAGAAGGACACAAACACAGCTGGTTACAGCATCTTTTTATATTCCGTGTCACATTATAGATGTTTGCAGGATGCCAACGAGATCAACTCAGTATTGACTTGGACATGTTTTCTTTACCTTGCTTTGATCTGGCCCTGCTCCACCCCCCAAGCCATTTCTCTGACTGCATTAGTGATTTCATATCTGGACGTGTATGCAAAGCACACATTCAGGAAACATCTGCAAAACAAGCGTTTGTACATCTGTGGTTATTTATAATGTATAATATAAATAGAATAGAATCATTTAATGTCATTATACATGTACAATGAAAGAAAGAAAAGCTTCTCCCTTTTAAAAAGGTGCCATCAAAACAAAAACATACGACAACAAATATACGCAGCATACATACTTGGGTAAGGATAAAGAATAAAGTGCAGTCATTATTTCCAGGGGTATACAACAAAAAATGTAATAAATAATAATAGGTATGTATAATAATGATACATATGTATATATATATAAACAGTCACGTTTATTGCACATGGAGGATGATTAAGGGGTATGAGTTCAGGAGTTTAGTGCAATGATGGCTCTTGGGGAAAAAACTGTCTTTGAGTCTGTTTGTTTTTTATTTTATACACCTGTAGCGCCTCCCGGAGGGCAGCAGGTTGAACAGGTGAAAGCCGGGGTGTGAACTGTCCGTGACAATGTTTTCGGCTTTACTGAGGCAGCGGGCGGTGTAAATGTCCATCAGGGAGGGGAGAGGGTAGCCAAAATCTGTTTATGTCATAATGCCTAGTGTGGTGGTTAGGTTGAGCCACTAATTGTCAGGGCAATTGAAGCAGAGGTGCAAATGGATAAAACACATACTTGTTGTGCGTCTTGGTTAAGACCACAGCTTTGGCAATAAGCTGCTGAAGGTCGAGAGGCAGCATATTCAAGTCGCCTAGCACCCGGACACACACGCCATGTTTCTCCAGATTCTCCCTACAAGAGACAAGAGGTATGTTATGGTAGTAGAAAAAGCAAGGAAAGCTTGAAGAAGAACAGGGATAAACAAGAAGACTACTCCATTACGGCAAGACTGATAAAACGTGTCTCTCTGCTAGGGATGGGTACCGAGCCCCGGTATTAAAGGGGTCCCGGGGCTGAAGTATTAAAGGCCGTGGTACCGTTAAGCTCCGACGTTATCAGTCTTTTTATCGGTACTGGAGACATTTAAAACATATATGTCATGTGTATTATTGCTACATAAACATTATATTGCAGTCTTAGTGTCGCCAACTCCGTTTCTAACATGCAAAAAGACAATGCTCGTTGCCAAAAGTGCAATAAGAGTTTAGCATGTAAGGGCGGTAAGCAATTTGTCTAAACATCTTGCAAAAGTGCACCACATTCACACGGAGAAATGCACCGGGTTCGATTGTCTTCCTAGTAGCGCTGTAGCCCCATCCACGAGTAACTTTTCCACGTCAGGTATGCAAGCAGCAACACACAGAGTTAACTAAATTATACAAACATGGGTTAATGATTAGAGGTAACTGAGTTATTTATTTTGTTAAAGTTTCAGCTATTCTGTTAACAGTTCTGCCATCAGATTATTTAATACGATTTGTTAAAGGTCCCATGTCATGCTTTTGTGGTTATTACCCGTCCCCTTGTGAGTTATGTAGCTTTTTCTGCATGTAAACGGTCTGTAGTCACAAACCCTCAAAGTACACCCTGTAGCGAGTAAAACTCTAACACAGAAAAGACCTGTCTATGCTGCCCCAGAACGCCTCGTTGGACATTTCTCTTTTTCCATTGTTTACTTCTTGGGTATAGTGACGTATTTCGGGTATAGTGACGTTACGTCCGCGGAGCCGTTACGTTTGGACCAATCCGCAGACTTTCTCACACACACACACTCGGCGGGACGTTGCGAGGCTCGCTGCTGCGAGGAGCGGGACACTGAGCTGGCTCACTGGTGTGGGGTCAGCGAGACACCGCGGAACTCAGCCTGGGCACACACACAAACTCACAGCCAGGCTGCAGGTGTGTGTGTGTTTCGCGGTTTCTCACGGACGGCCACTGGGCTCATAGGGAGGGGGGGGTAAGAGCTCCAACAAGCCGTTTAGGACAGAGAGTGAATACACATACAGAGATGCTGTATGAGAAACCAATGTGAGTTTGGAAAATTGCACAATATAAATGTATTTTAGTATACCTCAACAATGGAATTATGATCAGTAGAAATGGCCATGACATGGGACCTTTAAAACACTGTTGTTTCTTTTGATGTGAAATATTATTTATTTAATTGAGTTAATTTACCTTTTTTTCTTCTTCAAAAGAACCGATAAAAATGCCGTTAAAGGACCGGATCGATAAGCAGTATCGATCAAAGTAGTAGTACCGTTAAAACCTTAACGATACCCATCCCTACTCTCTGCATTTCCCCTCATAGGGCAGTTTCCCTGAAGCAGTCTGTGGTCCAATATTCTGTGTGAAGCTGGTTTGTCAAGTGTTGGTGTTCAACACAACAACCCCTCACTCCTTGCATCAATAGCCACCCTCATGACAATTTATTCTCCGCAGCGTTACTGCCGTAAGGAATTTTTTAATTAAGCGGTGAAGTCCGCAAGCAAGAGGCAACCACTAAAGCTGAGTATGCCTGTCATACCAGATATATATATAGGCTCCACTACAAGCCAACCCTCTGATAAAACTGGGAGGCGTGTGGCGCAGTGGATAGAGCGTTGGTGTTGGGATCAAGGGAGCACAGGTTCAAGGTTCAAACCCCACTGCAGTCAGCATGTCGTTGTGTCCCTGGGCAAGACACTTCACCCCAAATTACTCCTGTGGGGATTGTCCACAGTATTGAGTATGTAAGTCGCTTTGGATAAAAGCGTCTAACAAGTAACATGTAATGAAACTGAGATTTGAAAAGATTTCAATTGGTGATCTTCATTTTCTGGTACCACTATGTATTTTGGAAAACTTTTGCAAACTCAACCATAAGTGATCTATATAGACTGAATAACAAAATGATTTAGAAAATACCTAGGGCCTGGCATTAAAAAAAATAAAAAAGGATCACATGTCAGCATCTAGTGGTCATTTGTGGAACTGCGGATTGACACACAGGGGTTGCAGTCGAATAGTCCATTTAGCTTAGGAACCTTCCTAACGGAGTGAAATGACCCGGAAGTCCCTCAGTGGCAGCCATGATAAGAGCCGTTCGAATTCTCTAAATGATAGGAAAGGAGGTTTCAAACTTCCTTTATAACCTCCTTTAGCTTAGGAACCACTGGACCTCCCTTTACGGAAGGAGAGGAGAAAATGCTGCCCCACAATGCCTTGCAGCCGCAGCATTTGCCGTCACACAACATTCGGCCGTTCACAGAAACAACCGATTATGATCGAGAAATTACATCATGAAAGTTACGGTGCTTATTAAGCATTTTAAAACGTATGTGGTAAGTTGCCAAAGTGCATTTGAACATTCATCAGTATTAAAATCAAAAAGAGAAATATGAACGTTAGTTTTTACTGAAATTATCAAATAAAGTCAGCATTTCACAGTGTTTACTGAGCTGTATGGGGTTTGTTCAACTTTTTAAAGATGTTTGAATGGTGATATTATACACAGTGATAGATGTTAAGAACTAACGTTTATAATAAATACATTTGTATTGATTTTAAGATCTTTTCATACAATAATACGTATTGGGATCATTTGTATTAATGTGGACCGGAGGGAGAGGATGACGAGCATAAGTTTCACTTTCCTTTTTTATTTCAATTCCAACTTTGGTCATGAAGAATATGTTTCTCTGTTGTCCACGTTCATAAAGCATAAAGCAACAGCATCAGAGCACGGTGCAGAGTCTCTAGATGAGTTTACAGTAGTCCCTCGTTCTTATTAAACATCCATGTTGTAGTCCGCTGTATAGAAAACTGTAGTTTCCATAGTTTCCCCACAGCAGTAGACGCACAAAATGACGTCCGCTGGAGCATCATAAACACGTCGGATAGTGAAAGTGCAGTCGGATTCTCTAAATTACCGCAGCCTCTTCTCCCAAGTCATTTTAAATTCTCCTATCCACTATCCCTTAACCCCGTGACGTTTCACTCAGAGGTCAAGGAATAGACGATAGGGATAGACGTTAGGAGCTGATTTTTGGACTATTCGACCGCAACCCTACACTTTGACTGTGGTATTTCAATTGTTTAAATATATTTCTTAGCTTGAGAATTAGAGGTTAAATCAAGTAGATATTCTTGTGTATTGTAGGGAAGTCAGCATCAGCCAAAAAAGCATAGGAAATAACTAATACTGTGCACTCCTATTTATACGTCAGTTTTTCTTCCTCCTTGTCATTAGTCAACAGTATATATATTACCCAATGGACAATGCAGTGGTAGGTGTTTATATGTTATTGTATTCAACTGTTGCTCTATGTAGGTGCAGCAAAAATATTCAATAGTTCCTCAGTGTGGATGTGTTTAAATGCAACTGTGAACTATGCTGACTCAAAAGGATTGACCAAGTGTTTTTGAATCAATATTGTTAAATGTTGCCTCTTAATTTCCATCTGAAGCCCAGGTCATTTTGTAAAGACTTATACAGAGATATGTGCGTTTTAATCTTTAAAGACATTTCAATTACTTTAACCACACTGACATAACGGCATTTGGTTTGCTCCAACTTTATTTTAAGGAAGCTGGGAATCATGTGACGTATAAAATGTGACTTGTCCCTCAAACAACAGCTGGGTAAAAAAGTTTTTTTTAATCCTTAACTTGAAACTCACCGTTCCTCCAACAGCTTTTCAAATTTCTGCTTGGCCAGCACCATGAGCCCATCCACCTCGTTTTGACTGCGCTTGAAGTTCTCAATGCTGAAGGCGTACACTGTAACCTCTTGGATGTTCAGATGCTTACACCAACGTAAGGTCTGTGGTTTAGGGGACAAAGGGTTACACATAGATGAGCATCTTATTTAATGCCCAGGTAACATGTGTTTGAAAAGGCAAGCTTTAATCACAAAGAAATCTCACCTCTGCCAGCTTGTTGAAGCCCTGCATGTGCCCTTCTTGGCGCTCCATTTGTTTCTTACGTGCAAAGCGGCGGTTACCATCCATGATGAAGGCAACATGTTTAGGCATGGGTCCAGCCTGGGAGTCAACAGAGATTTGTGTTATACTGATACAGTTGTATAGAGATTAAATAAACAGAGAAATATCTAGCAACAACTGCGATAACATGTAGAATATAGTTTGGTTTCAGCTTCTTAATGAGGAACATTTCTCTGACAACTGATTCATCATTAACATTTAATTTGAGTCAAAGAGCTAAACCTCCATATTATTGAAAAGGGCATAAATTGAGATTGACTTGGGAAGAAACTGAACTTAACTAACACTGCTATAGATGCTTTTCCAGAATCCTTAAATACTTTTGTAATGATCTTATTTCAAAAAGAAGATCATGTCTGCAGAATGATAACAATTCAGAAAACACTATACTATATATAATCTCCTTGTTTGTTTTTATTTAAGAAGATCTTTTTTAAAGGAGCGCAACTACCACGAAGAAGAACGTTATTGTTTTTAAATCGTACAGATTGAAGAAGGATATCTGATTGTTAGCTACTACGTAGTTCAGGCACTACTAAAATGATAGTTTCGATCAGATTGACAACAATGAATAAATAAATATCTAGGCTTACCTTCAGGATGTTGGCGGATATCTTTTCAATCAGGTTTAATTCACCTTCCCTTATCCACGACATTTTCGGGCTTTAAACGGTCTAAAAAAACAGTTGATTCAATTTTTTGAGAGGTTTTTGAATGTCAACCATAAAACCCAAGCTACAATAAACAGGAAAATGTGTAGAATTACTATTCATACGGAATGTCGGAATCGGAATGTCTTATTATGTGTCATTTTAATGAAACATGTATTTGTCTCATGCAGTCAGTGATTGATTTGTCGGTTAACTGCCAGCCCCACACACGAGACGTGCACCGAACTTAACGGCTGTGAGACTAAAAGCAAATACTGAGTTACACGTCGTGCCGAAAAAAACATACTTTTAACAGAAACGGCTTCGGTCATTGAAACTATTGAACCATACTCTGTGTTATTCGCAAAATCACAATCATTTCATCACATCTCACAGACCTTCCAACTCACTGCTTTAGCGATGACGACCACTTCCGCATTGGAGTAAAGTGACGTAGGCGCGTGCATACGACTTCCGGCCAGACGTTGGTAGATTTTCAAATTATGTGGATAAAGTCAACGTCCGTTCTGTGCACTGATGATATAACAGTTTCTCGATATAAACTGATATAAAAGCTAAAATACCGCACTATATAAAAACAAAGTAGAAGTATCTTTATACACATTACAAGAAATGTAAATGTGTAATACAGTAAGTATCAAAAGTACTCACAATAAATATAAATGGTCCTGTGAGTCTTCTAATATTATATCATTGCATTATGAATACTGTTTTTTTATGGATGCTTCTTGATTTAATAATGTATTTTTAGACACAAGGACATTTTGTTTTAACAGTGACTCTAAACAAATTATTTAATGTTAAAAAAAACATATTATTGGTTTTATCAAATCAAATCAGGTTTTATTTATATAGCACATTTTTAAACGATTTTTGGTCGAGCCAAAGTGCTGTACATATAAGAATTACCATACAGTAAGGACACTATACAGTAAATACAACAGCACAATTTGTGCAGAATATCAGTATGAGAAAACGACACCCTCTGACCTTAGACCCTCACATAGTACAAGGAAAAACTTTCAATTGGCTTCTCATTCTTATGGTTTGTTACTGTGGTGCCACGTTGATGCAGTTATTGATACAAATGCCTAAACTTTGTTTTGACGTTGACCCAATTCTTCTTAAGAATGTTGAATTTTCCCAAAAAATACAACTAACTGTATGGAGAAAAGTATATTTTTCCTCCACATTACGTTCAAAAATTTAGAAATGTCCTGATCCTAAAATAACTTTGGCCACATTTTCATCTTAAATAGGCCTAATCCTGAAGATCCACTTCAAAAAAAGTTCTAGTACAGGCTTATAAAAAGTGAAAAAACAAATGACAGATGGTTTCTTTTTCTAGCACATGAAAGAACATTGTAACCTCTTGGATGTTCAGATGCTTACACACACGTAATGTCTGTGGTCAGGGGCGCCGCCAGGGATTTTGGGCACCATGAAAAGATATCACATTGGTTACTTAAACATTTTTTTCTTTATGTTCTAAAATAGTTTGGGCCCCTGTCAGTCACGGGCCCTTAGAATCGTCCTAACTTTTCACCCCCTTACGGCGCCCCTGTCTGTGGTTTAGGCTTAAGGGGACAAAGGGTTAGACATAGATGAGCATCTTTTGTAATGCCCAGGTTAGATGTGCTTAAAAAGAAGCTTTAATCACAAATAAATCTCACATTTTTTCTGGCGCATGAAAGTTCATTGATATTATTAATTCACATATGTTATTGTCCAATGCATGGTAGCAAAAGTGCAGTTATTGCAAGGAAAATCTTAAGTCCCAGGCTTCTTCCACAATGCAATATAAATAAAGACATAACCAATAAAAAATAGGGCAAGTAGAAACAAACAGAAATAAAATAGGGCAAGACAATGTTGAAAGTGACCAATGTGCAGGTAAACTATAATATAACATGGACTAAGATTAGCAAAAAATTGAATGTAAATACTGTACAGGGATAAAATACTGATTTTTGTAGTAATAATACACATGTGAATTCTAAACCTCGCAAGTGTATGTTTTGCACATACATTTGGTGAAAACTTTCAAAGGACATCTCTTGAAACACTTGTCCAGACATTTGCATATCTGCAGTGTAGTTCCTCTTTCAACCTCTGGGGTGTGACAGCAAGTTCATCAACAGTTCCTTTAGCACTTTCTAATGGCAAAGAAGAAGTTTCAGATTTGTTGGGGGGGTGAGGGGCTGGCCTTTTTTTGTTCTGCTGAAGAATCCTGCTTGAACGGTGAGCAGGAGCACAACAGACGGACCAGAGACCTCAGAGACGCGGACTGTCGGACTTATCACAGCGCCGGGAGGGAGCGCACTGTGGAGGGAGAAGAGCGGGCATCAGTCACACGGTATCGCCCTCCGGTTCTACCGTATCTACCTGCAGGGTCACCGGGCAGACGAGCCAGCTATTCCCGTTAGCCTCAACTCCTCTGCGGGTCTGGGGGGTTCTGGTAGTGGCAGGGGGGCGGGGGTACACCGAGAGGGGAAGAGACTACACGCCGAGAGGAGGGGGCTGGAAGTCTGAGACGCTTCCAGCCTGAAGGGGCCGGTGGTTTGGCCACAGCACCCCCGGACAAACTAGCTTGTACCCGCGCTGCTAAGTGAATGGGATGGAGCCGGGACCGTCTGGCGATGGTAGGTTCATCTTTTCACTTTAACATAGTATCAATCCTGGCGATAGAATTATGTCTGGAGACTGCATTTGGGAAAACCGTAGCCTGGCCTTAGCATAAGGGTGATGTAGAAGGAGACAACCCCGTCTGTTGAGAAAGTGTGAGATGGAGGTGTCTCTCCTGCAGACTGCATGCACACCACTGTGTGGAGAAGGATATTTTTTTGCCAGATTTTAAGCTACATACATGCATTTTGGAGCGCTGACAGTATCCTCAGCCATGCATGGGGCCATGGAGGTCGTGGGAATCGGGGTGAGGAGGGATGAGGTGAAGCCCGCCTTCCAGCAGCAGCACATCAGCAGCAGCATCTGGCTGCACCCAGCCTCCCCTTCACTGACAGCTTAGCGTAGCTTGTTTTAAGACTGTTTAACACATATGCATTACATTCGCACATTAGAGACACAGGCCTAAGATCTGCAGAGAAAAATGCATTATTTATTTATCATGCACCAAAAATAATCCTAAATTGTGATATCTGCCTATGGAGTTGACATGATCTGTTTTTAGAAAGACTGAGAAGCATGTGCAGTGCATTGCAGTTGTATGTGAGGGTTTCACTCGGCATGCTTTAGATTTACAGCTAGTGCTTATCAGTGCCAGTGATGATCTTTATTTAGTAGGTTTCTTGTATGACACTGAGGTGTGGAGGCAGCCAATTAAAACATAAAGTAGGTAGTCTATATGCCAAGGTATAAAGTCCTCCTATTGTGGAAAACCTTGAACCCTGGAGTATACTAATTAATGGGAAGGTTTTTATATTGAGTTATCTAAACACAACATATATTTTCCATTTGTACATTTATCCAGAGATAGAAATTACATTGTCAAACCAAACGCTGACCCTTAAGTTCACTTGAAAAGTTTTTATATTTTAGGATGGGGGAAGGGTCCCCCAGGGCCCCTCATCTCAAAGTCTGCTTTTGTGTGAAGTGTGATTATTCAATTGCTATTTTCAGAGATTGAGCTGATGGTCAATAGCCAATTATTAGAGCCAAATGGTTGGGCCAAAACAATTGATGCATAATTGTCTGTTCCCTTTTGTTTATGTACTTGGCCTGTTGGGATCTTGTGACAAGGGAAGGGGTGTCCTGGTAATAATCAGCTACTGTGTCCAGTTTGGACATTTTAATGTCATTGTAAATGTAATATTATTTTTGAATGTCAGCGTGTACTTGTATACTTGTATTTAGACAGACAAGTATATCACACTTTCAAACTGCTAAAGCCATAAAAGTCTAGACTGAAATATTTAAAAGCTACATACTGATCCTTTAATTGTAAAAATGTTACTGTTTATTATCTGTGTTTTAAAATGAGCTTACAGTTTGTTGTATGCAGATTTCACCAAAGGATCTTTAAAACATGCACATTTACCATTTATGAACCAAAATAATGTGCACAAAAACGACATGTTCCCTAAGTTATGACTATAAAAGTAGTCATTTCCCATGTGACGTGGGCTTATTGCTTGTTACGTCACTGTGAAGACAGTTAGTGAGTGTTTTCCTGTTATGATGCAGCACCAAAGTCTGCTTTGAGTCGCCCGGGAAAGAGTGCTATTGTCTTGGGATATGTGAAAGCGCTGGCTCCGCATCTCACCATCTGCCTTCACTGGCACGAGGGCAAAGTGTGTGTCATTGTGTGTGTGCGCGCAACAATCACAACTCACTCTAGATGCTCAGATTCACACACACAAATGCTCTCTTACACAAAGAGTATGTGTGGTCAACACATGTCCAGTGTCTGTGTTTGGGTGTTTGTCAGATGTGTTTGAGACTATTTGATACTACACACAGACTCACAAACTAAGCAGAGCATCTTGCTGTGTTTTATGGCTAATGTTAACCTTCCTGTCAGATTTTAAAAGCTTAGTCAGCATATCATTGAGGGGTTTGTTTGACCCAAGAATTTCCCTCGTAGCTTTTTAAAATGGGACTTTTCCAGTCTGGGATACACAGGCGCCTCGGACTGATTTGGGAACAGTGCAGGACCAAAAGGGGCCGGGCCAAGGTCTCTTCAGCATGACCACAGCGGCACCCTGCCTCCTCCCATCCTTCCATCCTTCCATCCTCCCACACACACACACACACACACACACACACACACAGGTCCCCTGATATCCATGACAATGCTGTGTTGCCGAGGTGTCTCCATGGTGAGGCTGGGAATGTAGAGGGGGCCCCCTGCGTGTGTGTGTGTGTGAGGGTGGGTGATCACCGTAGCGAGGGCGCTCCCTCTGTCGTACACCCCTGAATTTGTGTGTGTGTGTGTGTGTGTTACGGAGGAGCAGGGCAGCTGGGGTCTTTGTTGTGGTGGAGAAGGGCTGTTCTCTGGGGACCCCAAGGTTAAGGCCCTGGGCCCCTTTCAGGCAGGAGTCACAGCTAACCTCACACTGCACCCAGTCTAGGACCCCCTTGTTTTTAAGATTGAGAGTGACCATGCTAGTATGGATGCTGAAAAACCCTTCAACGAGATTAAGGTTGTTAGCTGCAACAAACCACTGAAAGTTACAAAAAGGTTTGTCAGGTATTTTGAAAAGTGTACACATATTGTATGTTCCCTACAGCTGGGATGTGTTCAGAACAAACCTGAAGAATAAAGATCATGTGTAAAATCATCCAAATCCTGCTTTGCTACTTTGCTACACTATTAAAAAAAGAGACTAATTTATTTCCCTTTTTTCTCCCGCCATAATTTATATTTCTACCATCCTCCCCCTTCTCATCATTGTCCATCCTCATCTGATCTAATCTGGTTAATCCTCCTCCTATTCCTTATGCCTTTTTTTAATACTCTCCTCAATCAACTTTGACCTTACTTCTTATATAACATACCTCTCTCCTTTCCCCCTGTCCCATATATACATGTTCATTCTTAACTGTTTCATTCTCATTGTTTATCTCTGTCATTATATTTCCCTCTCCTTCTTCCTGTCTTCCTGTTCCTGCCACTCTCTCCTGTGTCCACCTCACCATCATGTCCTCTCTTTTGCCCCTGCCTACGCTTCCTTCCCTGACACATTTCTCACCCTTGTTGTTATCTCACAACCACTTCCTCTGCCACCTCCTCACTTAACCACTCTATTTGTTATGAATGCCTGCTTTGGCCATTTGCCCCTTCCTCTACATTAAATTATTCTTCTTTTCCTGCTGTTGCTTTGCACTCATTCTTACTCTTTGATCTGAACCTCCTCCCCTCTGTCACCCTTCCTTGTGGATGGCTCTCTCTCTTTCCTGTCCAGTGCCCATGGGGGCCTTCCCCCCACCCCTGGAGCAGGTGTTCCATGCCCCCCGCCGGCCTGGCTTTGGCACCGTGGGCAAGCCCATCAAGCTGCTGGCCAACTACTTCGAGGTGGAGATCCCAAAGATGGACGTCTTTCACTATGAGGTGGACATTAAGCCCGACAAGTGCCCGCGGAGAGTCAACAGGTAAAAGGAGATGTGAAGACTGTGGCTACACCTTCAATATGTCTTCTTGTCTATGATGTCCCACATCAATCTGAACGATCAGTACTAGTCAGCTGTCATGTTTCATTAGCATTTTTTTACTTTTGACAGCGAGGCATGCATTTAAAAAAGTCAACAAGCAGCTGAAATGTCTGCTGTGTGGAACAGCTTGAAATTGGATAATGAAAGAAAATTGGATTTAATGATGAAAGAAAGCAGTCACTTGTAATCACTGTGTTGACGTTCTTGCAGAAGGCAGCAACTACAGCTACTTTCAACATGAACAATGCGCCCCTGGATTTAAATCTCATTCTTTGTAACAACTCATTTATGTATTTTTCAGGTTGATTACTATTTATTTGTGTGGGAAAAGAATGCAAACTAATGCAGAGCTCTACAAGTCTGCCTTGCATGGATTGGTTTTCTTTACCATGAGTAGTGTTTGTAGCACACAGCTCCGTAATGTAGAACAATTAATATTTGATTGAAATTAAAGTGCATATTTAGGGATATTTAAATTACATAAATTAGCAGCTTCATTCTTCTTGCTTTAAACTGACTGTAAAGCCTGTGTTAAAATCCTACCTGTATAAATATTCATCAACTTAAAGAGAAGGTAATAAAAGTCAATACATCTGTACAGAATCAGGCACAAATGATGTTTCAGCGTGTTGGGCATTACGAAGCTTCTCCAGTGGTAGTTTGGCCGCAGTCACTGACAGATGGTGGAGTCACAGTGAATCTTAACTGACCCTTTCACCTTGACTGTTGCCTATGCTGTGTGCTTGAAGGAGCCCTGGTATTAGGTTGCTTAATTGTTTGCTGTCTGATGCAGATTAAAAGGTTTCTAACGATATGATTAGGTAGCATAAAGATGTTGTTAGTGGCTTGAGACATTTGTCATAAAAGGCTAGGAGTAAAATAGGCAAAATAATTCAGATTGGAGCAGGTTTTATTGCAAAAGAAAAGCTTCTTTGTTTTCTATTCATTGCACAGAGCCACATTAGCATGGGTTGCTAAGTTACTAGGTAAATGCTTGCAAGCTTTCATTTTTACAGTGAAACTAATAATCCCTGTATAGTTTGTACTGCCCTCCTCCATCTTTATTCCAGCTGTAACACATATATATATAAGTGCTGTTATGGTTATGATTTGCCACATGTATTACTTTCATCCAAGCAACAAACAGTTCATAAACATAAATTACACATTTATTCAGAGCGGGAATGCCATGCTGACATTTGTCAAAGCTCTCCAGAGTGCATGTCTCTCTAAATAAGACTTGCTTGGTCTGCCTTTGAGGATAAATGGAAACATGCAACACAATACATATGTTTTTGTTATGTTTGATTTAGGAGAATTTTCTCTTCTATGAAGGCCATGTTCTGTTTTACTGGCCAGTGTCTTGTCCCTAGCCTTGTCCGGGAACTCTTGAGTTTATTAGACTTAGACTTAGACATACTTTATTGTAATTTCAACAAGACACAGAGTGTACAATTAAAACGAAATTTCATTGTACTGGCTTACAGGAACAGGACAATATAAAAACTTGCTAAAATTGTACATATAAGTAAATAATAGTGACGTGGTGCTGATACAATTAAAGATAAAGTGTGCGTTTAAAATATAAAGACTTACTATGCACTATATAGTATACTATACTTATATACTATATATTGTCCCTGTGTGGCTGAGTAAGAGCCTTTGCCCGTTGGTGATTCATCAATAATCAGTTGGAGCCAGTGTCAAATCTGTCTTTCTATCTTGAAACATTTCCTAAACAACAATGGTATCTGGCTATTGGAAGCCATTCTCTGACTTTTGCATGTTTCCTCAAAACCAAATAATTCTTATTGTTAGTGGCATATAGAGTTATTATTTTCTGATTGAACATGCAAATCATTGCATTTAAGATCTCAGCAAAAGACAAGAGAGCACTCTAGGAGAGCTTTGTTCTTCCAAGTGTGTCAACAATAACAAATGAACAAATCAGTAAACTTCTATTTCTGATAGAATAGTTGCTTGCTCAGAAAACCTGAAATTACCTTCTCACGTCTTTTTTGGATTTGGGGTACAAGACAAAGGTTCCCAAAAGGCATCCAAAGGTCAAGCCCTTTGACCTCTTCTTTTTAGACCAATCCCCCACACTTGATATGAAGGCCAAGGCACCGTGCATTGAAAGGTGGCCCCACGCCCACAACCTAACTCTTTTTGTCCTTGCCTCTACCCCTGTGACCATGAGATATTGCACCCAACAGCTGCATCCTGCATGATCAATATTCTATCTTCTGGAGAGCTGCACCCCCCCTACCACGATCACAATGGCGATGGTTTCACTAGGCACAGCAGTTCTTGTTAATCTCATTCCATTTGGTGTGTTTGTCTTCCTACAGAGAGGTGGTGGAATACATGGTGCAACACTTCAAGCCCCAGCTCTTTGGCGACAGGAAGCCGGTGTATGACGGCAAGAAGAACATCTACACAGTGCTAGCACTTCCTATTGGGAGTGAGAAGGTAAAGGTTTACACTGGTCTTGCTTTACATCATGCCATTCCCTCACACTCATGTCTCCTCAGGGATCAATAACGTCCATTTTAAGCCTTTTTCGAGTTAGAGTAAAACTATATCTCGAGGGGAGGAAGGATTTAGTGAAAATGATTGAACAAAAAGCGCTATTTATCTCCTGCAGAGCACATATGTCTATCCCAGTGTTCATAACAAAAACAGACACCCACTCTTTTATGAAAAACTGTTATTGTCAGGTTGGAGAATTGTTGTCTCCATATGTTTTTGAGTACAAAGCGTTCTGCTTTCAGTTATTTCTAGTCTTAAAGTAAAAGTGCTTTCTTGCTGAGATAAGAAGATCAAAACCCTTTTTGTAACTGCCACAGCCAGTTAACTTAGCTTAGCATACATAATAAATAGGGGATTAAATACTCCAACTCAAAAACTGCAATTTGTGAAGTTTATATTTTTGTACAGATTCAAGCAACACAATATGGGTGGTTATAAGTGAGCTTCAGACGTGCTCGTTGGCAGATTTTGTTTCTTTCTGACAGTTTGGCTTGCAGTTTTCCTCAGTTTCCTGTCTTTATGCTAAGCTAATCTATTAGCAGGCTGGTTGTGGTTTCATATTCACCATTGAGAGTGGTATTGATTTTCTCCTCTAACACTTAGAGAGAAAGCACATTAGTTTACATCAAACTATTTATTTAGGGCTTCAGACCATAGACTATATAGCAAAGGATCAGACACATGTGGTAATGCATATAGTCACATATAAGAATTTATACAGCGATGAAAACAAAAAAATGCCTTTTTGAAAACTGAAATTCACATTATACTACACAGCCTGGTAATTTGCTTCTCTCGCATACAGTAGTCCATCTTCAATCAATTTCTGGAAATAGTTTTCCGTCTCCTGCAGCCTTGTTCTTTACCTCTCCTCTCTGTATCTGTCCTTTCTCTCCTCTATTTCTCCAGGTGGAATTTGAGGTAACTATCCCAGGTGAGGGCAAAGACCGTATCTTCAAGGTGTCCATCCGTTTTCTGGCCAAAGTGTCATGGCGCCTGCTGCAGGAGACTCTGGTCAGCGGTCGACTGCAGGTCCCCCTCGACTCGGTTCAAGCCCTGGACGTGGCCATGCGCCACCTGGCCTCTATGAGGTAAACCATAATAACCCTTTCCCTCTTTGTCTCAAAAATACAGACATACTGCAACTCTCCTGGTGAAGTGAAATTGAGTTATATTCAGATTGATAAGGTGTGTTTTTTTCCAAGTCGAAAAAATGACTGTGCAGTCTGGTAAGGTTTACTGGGTTGTTCCATTTATATGCATTAGAGGGGTGCCCACACTTTTTCAGCTTGGGAGCTACTTTTAAAATGACCAAGCCCAACCTACAGGGCCGCCCCTGCCCAATCTGTCTCGCGAGCGCGAGGGTGGGGGTGCTAGTGGAGTAAACGGCGGATAAACTGTGGCGTGCTTACACTAATTGCACCGCATAAGGGCATAATTGTGCGCCGCATTTGCGCTTCAGATGAGGAAGTGATGCCCCCTCATAACTGCATGAACCTGTTAGGCACAATACAACTCAGACTGGCTTACCTGTACGTCAATCAAGTGGCAAATGCCATAGTAAGGATGGATGATAGGCTAACTTTAAAAAAAAAAAATTTAATATATTTTTTTTGTTGAAAAAAACATTTGTTTCAATGCCATGCGATCTACCCACACTACCTTTGCGATCGACCAGTCGATCGACGTAATGGGCACCCCTGCATTAGACATTAAACCTTCAGGGGTCAGAGTCACTTAACAAAAGTTGTTAGCTGAGACCTGTGCGAATGTGTCCACCTAACAATGCTAAGCAAGGCAATCCTGATATCATGATGACTCGCCCTGGAAACGGTCACAAAGAAAGTCTTAAAGTCACAGACCATTGTGGAATGTATCAGTTCAGTAATAATGTCTTCCCATGTTTTAGCCTGTTTCAGACAAAACCAGTACAGTTCCTCATTACTCTTATATCGGTGTTTTTCTATGCAGTTGTTCTTGTTCCCCCCCCCCCCAAGAGTGCTTTCAAGTCATTTTAGTTGCAAAATTATTCTGCAACGCCCCCTACACGGGACCACAACATTTGTGAACATGAAGTCATGCTGAGGTCATGCTTTTGAATTAAGTCAAGTCTTTTTTTCCTGCTCCTCCAATTAGGTACACTCCAGTGGGCCGTTCATTTTTCTCCCCACCTGAAGGATACTACCACCCACTGGGTGGGGGGAGGGAAGTCTGGTTTGGTTTCCACCAGTCTGTGCGCCCCGCCATGTGGAAGATGATGCTTAACATTGATGGTGAGTCACTGAAGGGACAGAGTGTGTGAAGTCAGCCAGTGATCTCGTGTTTTTTACTGACATTGCATAACTGGGCAGACAAAACATATATAATATACTCTAGGAACAAAGAAAGACATTTTAACAATCAATCATTACGTAAACTATAATCATATATAATAAATATAAGCTTCTCTGGCTGCTTAGAACATTCATTTGGCTCTAATAAATGCCTTAAATTGGGATTGTAAAGCCTTATTACATTTGTGAACTTACATGCACCTCTTTGTTAAGTTGTCCTTCTCTGACCTGTATGGACTCTTTGCTGTCCTCTGTCTCCCTCTAGTGTCCGCCACGGCTTTCTACAAAGCCCAACCTGTTATTGAGTTCATGTGTGAAGTCTTGGATATCCGCAATATCGACGAACAGCCTAAGACTCTCACTGACTCCCAAAGAGTTCGCTTCACCAAGGAGATTAAAGGTGGGCCACTGGCCGGTGTGTAAAGTGCATTCCAACACTCCATGATAAACCTTTTACAACAAAATAAATGTACACATTATTGCCTCTGTCGTAAGATTTGTATTCTCACATCAGGTGTGATGCGTTGCTCCTTTTTGATTACTTTTCTTGTACTTTCGATTCCTCTTGTATTTGTTTGTGTTAATTATTTTGTTTATCACTTGCCATTAACAGGCCTAAAGGTGGAGGTGACCCACTGTGGACAAATGAAGAGAAAATATCGTGTATGCAATGTCACCCGACGACCTGCCAGCCACCAAACGTAAGTACACAGACCATATAATAGGAGTCTGATCTGTTGTTATTGTAATAACTTAACACCTGGATGAATCAGCAATTTAGGAGCTGGGAAGTGATGCGTTGGTGTATTTAAAATGATTTGCAGCATAACAGCAAAGGCAATTTCTTAATACAGATCATACAGTAGTTCACGTTTGTTGTTTCTTTATCCAGGTTTCCCCTCCAGCTAGAAAGTGGGCAGACAGTAGAATGTACAGTGGCCCAGTACTTCAAGCAGAAGTACAACCTGCAGCTAAAATACCCCCACCTACCCTGTCTACAGGTGGGGCAGGAGCAGAAGCACACCTACCTGCCTCTGGAGGTGAGAGAGATCTGAAAGAGTTATGTGATATATGTTTGTATTCTGACTAGGGATGCCAGAAACTGACCATGATCAAATTCGAAAATCGGACAGCCCTGGCGAATATTAATCGATTATTCAAAACATAAATAATAATAAAAAAATATATAAATAAAATCGATTTTTAAAAAATAATTTTCGATTATGGAGACTGTAACGAATATTCGAAAAATCGAATCTTCAGGATTAGTGCATGTGAATAAACAATGTTTTCACCCTAATGACTCTGGTTTTCTGGTTCCAGGTGTGTAACATTGTAGCAGGTCAACGATGCATCAAGAAGCTGACAGATAATCAGACCTCCACGATGATCAAAGCCACGGCTCGCTCTGCGCCTGACAGACAGGAGGAGATCAGCAGGCTGGTGAGTTGTAGAGACAACTGGTGGGACGCATGAGAATGTATGACTCTGTGATTTCAAGTTTATACTCAGAGATTGTGGGATCTGATGGATGGTGTTTTTCTCTTCACAGATGAAGAATGCTAACTTCAACCTGGACCCGTACATCCAGGAGTTTGGGATCAAAGTGAAAGATGAAATGGCTGAGGTGACAGGCAGGGTGCTACCTGCCCCTATCCTGCAGTATGGAGGACGGGTAAGACCCAATGAAATTATTATTGCAAAAATGTAATCAGTTTTTGAGTTACGCCAAAAGAGTCTTTAAGTCGTAGGTCAGAAAGACTTAAGCTGCATTTCTCGCACAGAGTTGTATACATAACTTTGCGGTAGATCTGTCCTCATTTGTTTGAAACTTTCTCTCCCCCTGTCCCCTCTCTTCCGCAGAATCGTGCCATCGCAACTCCAAACCAGGGCGTGTGGGACATGAGGGGGAAGCAGTTTTATAACGGCATTGAGATCAAAGTGTGGGCGATTGCCTGCTTTGCCCCCCAGAAACAGTGCCGAGAAGAGGTGCTTAAGTAAGTACTAACCAACAGTGGGAATTTCCCCCTACACCTCTTCTCAAGTCACAAGATCCTCTTTTATTTGAGCTGTTAGGAAGAGAAAAAATATAAATCCACGACCCCCTATTGAGCCTGAAATACCATGAATAATTCATGTATAATATAGTTAATAACATTCCTGTTTATAATGTCCTACAAAATATATATGTCATGATTTTCTCTTGCCAAAATAAGTTAGGGAATTACTTTACCTAAGAAACACATACTTTTTTACACTCCAGTTAAGCCACTTTTTTGTGAAAAACTAACAATTTTAGATGCTGAATTGTATCTAAACTGATCTGATTTCCTTTCAGGAACTTCACAGACCAGCTGCGTAAAATCTCTAAGGATGCTGGGATGCCCATCCAGGGTCAGCCATGTTTCTGTAAATACGCCCAGGGAGCGGACAGCGTGGAGCCCATGTTCAGACACCTGAAGAACACGTACGCCGGACTGCAGCTCATCATCGTCATTCTGCCCGGAAAGACTCCTGTCTATGGTAGGCAGTTTTTTTTCTTGGATATACACTTTGTCTGGCATCATTAAAATACACCAAGAAATATTGCTTGAATGCTGAACTAGAGAAAACGCATCCTCAGTCTGTTCCCATTTCCAAACTGTCCCCTTTTAGCGGAGGTAAAGCGTGTTGGGGACACCCTCCTGGGCATGGCCACGCAGTGCGTCCAGGTGAAGAACGTGGTGAAGACATCACCTCAGACCCTCTCCAACCTCTGCCTCAAGATCAACGTGAAGCTGGGAGGCATCAACAACATCCTGGTGCCTCATCAACGGTAAGCTGCTGCCTGGGCACTTACAAGCCAAGTTTTGTATTGTGTATTAGGTCTCCAATTCCAAGTTTTAAAGAAATGATAGCACACAAAGTTAGCTGGATGACATTGTTTTGACTTATCAAAGTTGTTCAGCCTGTTATGATAATATAACTCCCCCTACTGCCTTTATGAGCAAGTCTAATTTGCATCTCCTCCTCCATGTGCTGTCTCAGGTCAGCAGTGTTTCAGCAGCCGGTTATCTTCCTGGGAGCAGACGTCACACACCCACCTGCTGGAGATGGCAAGAAGCCCTCCATTACTGCTGTAAGTCTGAAATAAAAGCTTCATTAAACAACACTAGTTGACCCTGAACATAACCTCAGGAAAAAAGAAAGGAAATGTGCAAATACTGCGGGCCAGTCAAACCAGGGCATGCAGGTTGAGCTATTAAGTAAGATTTGACAGCATTTCTCAATATGACGTTATTCAGACACTTAATTATTACATTTAACCAAATTGATATGCATGATAGTGAGGCAGGCTCTGTCCCCTGCTGATGTTTGTTTTTGTCAAAGCCGTGTTTCGGCTACAACATACAGAGGGTTGAATCAAAGCTATATCTGATGAATGAGAAAGCTATAAAAAAGTGTTTATCTATTTTTAAGAATATAGTTATATAAAGTGAAATTGGATTGTTAGTGCGTAGCACAGCGTCATGTGGCTTCGCTGATGGCAGTCCAGATGCTCCGTCGGCAGGGGCACTCGAAAGGGAAAAAACAAAAAAAAACAAGGTCATGTAAATAATGCAAATGTCCACAAGATGTCATAGAAAGGCTAACACCCATGGTTGTGGTTGCCTGGTTACAGTGGCACGGTGCACAGTTATGCTAGTAAAAATCCCACAGCCATAAATAGTGTGTTTAATGTAGAAGAGCTATAACACCCTTAATATTAAGAAGTTAATCAAAAAACTTAAAAAACTTATAATTATTTCTCATCTGAGTGTTTATTATCAACTTCACCCAAATGATTGCACAAACAGGGAAATACTCATATGTTTATTGACTGTCAGATACATGAGATTAATTAATCACTTGCCTTTGTAACTTGGGAGTGCCGTTTTTAATTCATTTTGGCATTTTTGTTAAAACCATCATTAGTCGCACCACTAATTCACTGATTAAATAAGTATTGTTTACTCTTGAGGAAGTACATAACTCTCAACCAAGCAATTTTGAATGAATAAATGTAGAAGTTCCCATAAGAAACTGAAGTCTGCAGTCAATCTGAGTGTTCATTTAGACAAGTATGCAATACAAATGGGGCTGAACAAAGAAAATAAATTAGTATGAGGGAAGTTAGTGAGGGATTAAGGGAACCAAATGGCTCATCACTGACGTCATTCCTCGTTCCGCCCTTGACCTCAGCTCAACTCTGGTTGGCTGTGTTGTTGCCTAGCAGTTATGACAAATGTTGTAGTCACAAATGCAGAGGATGGGAGAGAAAAGTGGATCTGTAAAGTGTGGTTGTAGACAGTGCAGAGGAAGAGTATGAAGTAAATAAAAAGCTGGGTGTGGTTCTCCCACAATTCCTAGAGAAGCATACATAAACATTTACACAAATAACTGTTAACAGGGGATTTAGATGTAGTCGACTAACATGATTTTGTCTCTCCATCCAACATATGATGGATGCCTTTCAGCAAAGCACCTCATAATGTGTTACCAGCAGGAATCCAATGATAGTGCCCTGCTCACCTCACCTGTCACTTCCTCCCTCCCTCTCTTCCAGGTGGTAGGCAGTATGGACGCTCATCCCAGCAGATACTGTGCCACAGTGCGAGTCCAGCGGCCCAGGCAGGAGATCATTGAGGATTTGTCTTACATGGTGCGTGAACTGTTAATTCAGTTCTACAAGTCGACTCGGTTCAAGCCCACCAGGATCATTTTCTACAGAGACGGAGTTCCCGAGGGACAGTTGCCACAGGTAATAAGAAGTCATGGTTGTTGAGATACTGATATAGTATGTATAGACTCAATATGCCTTATTTTGTATTACTTATTACTTAAAGGTGGGGTAGGTCATTTTGGAGAAACCAGCTCGAGTGTGCTAGAATTTGAAAATACACAACCGGAAAAAATCTGCCACTTCCTTACAGAGCCCCTCCCCCAATACACACGAACGCGCACATGACCAATGAGGGCACGAGATAAGTTTGTGCACAGATGGAAGGCTGACAGGCAGGTCGGCCACCCAATCATTTCCCGGCTAAAATGATTGGTCGTGCTTTTTACAGTACTACAGCTTCCACAGATGACATTTTTGTATGGATTTTTTGTCAAAGCACTTAAGATATTCATTGCTATCGGGATGTTAAGAGCATTCCATGGAATATAACAAAAAGTGTATCTCGAGCCGGTTTCTCAAACTTACCTACCCCACCTTTAAGCTTATGCTGGCATACTTCTGCTGGAAAAGTGCATTTTAGCATGTTTAGTATATCAGCTTGACTGCTGATAAACAACGTCTTTGTTCTGGTGTGCAGATTCTTCACTACGAGCTGCTGGCCATCAGAGATGCGTGCATTAAGTTGGAGAAAGACTATCAGCCAGGCATCACATACATTGTTGTGCAGAAACGCCACCACACACGCCTCTTCTGTGCCGACAAGTCTGAAAGGGTGAGCTTTTAAGTTTAACAAAATCTAAAAAAGACTTGCATACTTAAATATTTAATAATGATCTTATTGTGTTTTTTCTTTTAATAGATTGGGAAGAGTGGAAATATTCCTGCCGGGACGACAGTGGACACCAGCATCACTCATCCCTTTGAGTTTGACTTCTACCTGTGCAGCCATGCAGGCATACAGGTAATGAGAACAGGACAACCATGTTATAGTGGTCTGTCATTGCTGTAAGTTATCTCTTCACGTCACACTTGGTTGTTTTTGTTGTTAAACAGATGTTTCATCACATTTTTTCCCTTTCTCTGTTTCCAGGGTACCAGCCGGCCGTCTCATTACTACGTCTTATGGGACGACAATCGCTTCACGGCTGACGAGTTGCAGATTCTAACGTACCAGTTGTGCCACACGTACGTGCGCTGTACCCGCTCCGTCTCCATCCCTGCGCCAGCCTACTACGCTCGTCTCGTGGCCTTCCGTGCCCGCTACCATCTGGTGGACAAAGAACATGACAGGTGAGTGTGGTGATGCAATATGGACGCATGGTTTTTGCAAAAGCTCATTGTTTGTGAGGAAATGTTTTGTTTCCCAAAGTTCTCAGGAGCAAAAAAATATTTTGTTTTGTATTCTGTCTTTGGGAAAAGGGAAATATTTAAAGCTCAATTACTTTTTTATCATAAATATGTTAAACGTAAATTACATTAGACTTAAAATTAGGGTAGGAAATGAATAATGATGTGTCCTTATATATTTTTTAATCATATTGGCATACCATCATTTAATTCAGTTTGACCTGCCTAAAATTATAAAATGGCGCATGTTTTATTGTTTCATCATAATAGTTCTAGTTTTTTTCTTACATTTTAAATGAGTAGTTGGACAAAATATGCTGCATTTCTCTCCCCAATGCGCTATCATGGACCAACGTGGGATTTGGACCCTGAGTTTGAGACTTTATTTCGATAATAATTACATATATAGTGTAACCGATCATTGTTCTGCAACCTTTCCCCCGTCATCTCTGCAGTGGAGAGGGCAGCCATGTGTCCGGGCAGAGTAACGGTCGGGACCCCCAGGCGCTGGCTAAAGCTGTTCAGATTCACCACGACACCCTGAGGACCATGTACTTCGCCTGAGCTACACCTACTCTCACCACCATCGACCCCCCCCCCCACTTCATTTCTACCTGAGTTGGCACATGGCCAACCATCGCCTCATCCCCATCCCTTATTCCCAATGACTGCCCACCACACATACCCCACAGACCTGCCAGTCATTCACCCGAAGAACACAAGGCGTTCACCTGTACAACACAGGCAGACTCTACAGCCTCATGCACTCAAACAGTTATCCATATTATTATTATTATTGTCATTTCTTTGTTTTTACTTTACCAGGGCTATTGCTCTTTTTTATGTTGAATTTTTAAACATGGTTATTATTATTATGTAATTGTATTGTACCCTACATTCACACTCCTTTTGTATGTAAGTATGTAATACAGATAGGAGGAAAACAGGCAGGCAAAAAAGAATACAAAAAAAAAGTCACAAATAACTGCCACCTCGATGCTGCCTCTTGACCTATCCGGATGCCAGTGTCCAAGCCCCTTAGTATGTGGATCCTCCAGAGGGGGTGGTACTGGGCACGCACACTTACTTGTATCATTTCATGTCATGAACTACATTCATGTTTTTAATGTTTTTTGAATAATGTTATTTTTTTAAATGCCTTGAGGAGTCTGAGGTATGGTACAATAGCACTTAGCATTAGCATGTAGGTGCCACCAGTCCTGCACAAAAGAGTTTGTTAGTACATTGGAGGCTAGCCCTCTGGTGTTTAAATTAGCAGAGACAGAAAGAGCAGGTGTAGCATATCGTAGATACAGGAGAGAATCCTGCCGCACTCTCTATGCTGGTTGTTGAGTCCCTTAGAGAGATGTAGCTTATAGAGGTAAGCCTAGCAAAACAATAGAGGGACCATTTGCATAGAGTGTATCAAATATACTTGCACCCCATGCACCTAAACCAGCATTATTAACCAGCCAAATGTGATGCCAACCAATGGAAAAGGGGCCCTTCAACAGGAAGATAATCCTTTTTTTCTGTATGCATAGCTCTTATAGGATATTCGAGGCACTTTTCTTTTAATTTACTTTTAGATTATTTGTTTTACTCCAAAATGGTGGGACTTGTCTGTGCTGAGGCTTGCCGCAGACTAGATTGAAGTTTTACACCCACATATGCATAGCTTTCAGAACAAATAGGTAACTACGGCAATAGGCAAGGTCAACACTCTGTAGATTTGAATGCAGGCAAATATAAATCTGTGATCACTTAAGTGCTGCAAAGCTGAACTTACTCTCAGCAATTGAACTTGCTCCGATCATTCTGCACATTCCAACATGTATCAGTAGCGACGGTGCACTCTAATCTTCCACCTGCAAACTTCTTTGCGTTCCGTTATATCCCCAAAGCTCTTCCCTCTGCAGGCATTTACAATTATTAGCCTGAAAAGCAGAAGCACACACATATCGTCCCTCTCCGTCTCTTTAGCATGTAGAGACCAACCTCTTCAAATGCACTTGTCCCCTTATTCCCCTCTAAGCCAAACTATCCCTCGTCACCCAACATCCTTGCTTTGTATCCTCACTTTTAAACATCACATACCCGCAGCATCCCCTTACTTGTGCTAGCCAATCCCCATTGGTGCTCTGTGTGCATGGGCGGCACAGATAGGGGATTGCTACATTGAACAGGGTGTGCCACTATTACTACTACAACATATTCCCTGCCTTTACATATAGTCACTTTCTGGATTAATGAAAACAATGCATGTACTTATCTTTTATGACTGGATATTCTGAGCTACCTTATTTTGGTTTACTAGTCTTAGAGGTAGGAGCCTTGCGCTCGTCACTGCCTGTCAGTTTTTGCCTCGATTGTGTATCGGTTATAAAGACTTTTTCCTTTGTCATTATTATTATGATGATGATGTGACTAGTGTCAGACATTTCCTCAAGAGGGCACTGTGGAAACGGTCTAAAAATTCCACCTCACTTGCCGTTAAAGCGCCTCAAATCTTGTCTGATGGTAAAAAAACCTTTTGAGGTGAAAGGGATCAAAAGATAAGAGATCAGAAGATTCTTAAATCGTGTTTATTAACTTGTAAAATCTAAATGCCTTTGTACACCGTTTTACTGATCTTTCGTTGTGTCCAAAGTGATTTGTATATATAAATATATAATATTAACCCGTTATGTATTTTGGCTCACCAGTTGCCAAGCCTTTCACAGTTGGGGCCAGTGTTTACCCCTCATTCTGTGATGAAAAAAGTAAAGAAAAATCAGTCTTAGGGCATTTCCCACTACCACTGAAACCAGATGCAGTTCTTCAGTCACTGAAGCCACAAAGCACCTTGCAAAGGGGGGAGACGAAATGGCAGTCACCCTGGAAATGCATCATGTGGACACCGGAGAGTCCACTCCTCTCCACACAGCCTCACTGTCCGACTAAGCAATATTGAAGCCACTGATCAAGAACAGTCCTTGTCATAGCACTTCCCAATATATTTGAATGAAAGGACATGAAAGCATATTGTTTTGGCTCTGTATGTGATAGTATGAACTCTGTTGGGGCGGGTTATTTTTTAAAGAAAAAATAAATTGTTTTTTATTATCCTGTTGTGTTTATTTTTTTTACAACTGAAAAAACAGTATTGTTTGCTGATTTGGTTTGAATCTATTCTTAAAAAGGAATTATCAAGATAAAATGTAATTTATACATTTTCTATTACACATCAGAAGCCCAAAACCTTCTGTTCAGCAAAAATATTATAACAAATATTTCTCATGCACTGTTCAAAATTGAAAGTTTGGGCTATTTTGATCCAATGAGTTTTCAATCCGACAAGTGCAAAGAAAACCTGCAATATACACATTTAAGGTGTTTAGTTTACTACTTCTGATCTTGAATTTCTCATAAATGTACTTAAACTTAGCATTATATAATGCCTCTTTTGAATATTTAAACATAACATATAACTATAATTCACCATTAGCATATTTAAATAATACATGTCAGATCACCTGTAATACAAAACTAATTGTCTGTTATGAAATGAATCATTTTAGGGAGTTTCCATTGTGATATGTAGATTATTACTTACATAATTACCAATTTGAGCTGTTTGGCTCCACTTAACACAAATGTATTCGATAATTCACATTCACAGTCTGATAAGGAAATACAGTAGTGTAAGTAGATTTACTCAAGTACTGTATTAAGTACAATTTTGAGGGACTTGTACTTTACTTGAGTACTTACATTTTTGCTAGTTTTTACTTCTACCCCACTACGATTCAGAGGTAAATCGTGTACTTTTACTCCAATAAATGTATTGAATACCTTGAGTTACTTTTCAGAATTGATTATAAATGATGATGATGATAATGATGAATATAATCATTCAACACTTATAGAACTTTATGTAAACCTGGAGCAAATTCACAAGTACGGAGCCCCCTAGGGGACATGGAGAAGAAAAAAAAAAAAAAGATGTTTTGCGAGATATCGCAAAGCTTTTGCGAGATCTCGCAATACTTTTGCGAGATCTCGCAAAACCTTTGCGAGATATCGCAAAACCCCTTTGCGAGATCTCGCAATACTTTTCATTTAGCTCAATGTACTTCCTGGTCAGTTTGGCTGCTACGGCAACACAGAAACCACAACAATGGAGCGGTTCATCGATTTTACTTTGAGCTTGGCCTTAAATATAAAGATATAACATCAGTGCTTGGCAATAGGCACGGGTTTCACACATAGACTGTATATATAAAGGGTTTCACATAAGTGGAGACACCTCAAGAGAACACTCAGAGCGAGAGAGGGGACATGCACGTCCCTCTGAGCTGAGTTATTGACAGATTCGAATTTCGCGGATCAATAACTCATGAACATAACGTTGTAAAAATACAAACAACATGACTTTACAATGATAGCAAGGTAGACAACGAGCTACAGAGTCGTTTTTATCAGAACAGTTCGATACGTGCCGTCATCCGAGCTAAACATCAAGAATTGGTCACAATCTGCAGCTTGAGGAGGGAGAGGAGTGCTTAGGGACCGTCTACAAACTGCAACGGGGTTTTGCGAGATATCGCAAAAGTATTGCGAGGTCTCGCAAAGGGGTTTTGCGAGATCTCGCAAAAGTATTGCGAGATCTCGCAAAGGTTTTACACACGCTATGCAGCATACAAAGTAAATAACAATTGCTGCACCTTTACCAGCTTTGATAACACTTTAATGCAACAATAATTATAATCAAAACATATTGTATAACGAGTACTTTTACTTTTGGTACTTTAAGTATATTCTGATTCTGAATCTGATTTTTATTTTAACATTTTGATTGCAGGACTTTTTCTTGTAAAAGTGTATTCCTACACTCTAATACTTGTTCTACTTTTACTCAAGTACAATATTTGAGTACTTCTTCCACCTCTGAGGAAATGCATATTTTATACACAATTGATCCATATTAATGTAAAATTGGGGGTTAACTTTTGATGAAGGCGGAGTTGATTCTTCTGACGTGTGGTGACACAGAGCCCACCTCTTCCTGTCGGTGTCAGAAAGGCAACTTCACCATATTTAGCTGCTTGCCGAAGCCCCGCAGAGTTGATCTGTCAACCTGACCGAAAGCCTTGACACTTGCTGGCGGACTCTGCCGGGTTTATTTCGGCATAGGGATACAAGCTAAAGAGAACAACGTCGTTGGGATATGGTTGTTAGGGAAACAGGGCTGTGTCAGTGGCGGTTTAGAAGTAACCGTCGTCTGTCAGAATTCCAACTATCCAACAGCCGAGCTAGCCATTTAGCTAATTACTGAAGACCACCGGGAGCTCGCTGTGCAGGGGACACGCATTAATGTCGCCTCTGGTGAGGATCATCCATCGGTAGGTGTTCATTTGGACTCAGTGACCCCGCTGTGATGATATCCTGACAGTTCACCTCGTCCGTTCCTGATACTTTCCTAAGCCTGGCTAGCGAGCCCACTTGGCTAACTAGCCGGTTTTTAAACTGCCTCAGCGTCGCAACCAGCAACCAGCTTTCGCCGTGGCAGTGAACCCCCGGTTTAATACGTTGACCGTGTGCGAACCTCAGTGTGCGGACACGGGGGACGCCGAAGACCCCCGTCTTGCGGAAGGACCGTACCGAAGGGCCCCTGTTTTATGACAGTCTGCGAGGAGAGAGGAGCTAGCAGAGAGGACACTCGGCCATTCAGCGCGGCAGAGGCGGTGCGCTGCAGAAGGAGACACCGGACTGCACGGAGGAAGAGTCCCACACGTTTGGCTACTGTGATCCGGGAGTTATCCGGACAGAGACCTCATGAATGGAACTCGGAACTACAGGTAATTATTCCGTTTACATGCAGAGGTGGAAGAAGTGCTCAGATCCTCTTCTTAAGTAAAAGTAGAACTATACTTAAATATACTTAAAGTACAACAAGTAACGGTACTCGTTATGCTGAGTGGCCCATTTCAGAATAATTTATATCATAGGCTATGTTTAGATTATAATTATTTATGCATTCAATTGGAGCATTTTTTAATAACTTTGTATACTGCAGGGTAGCTTGTGGATTCACTCCATGTGTAACTAAAGTCATATTTAAAGGTGGATTATATATCACATAATTGATCAAAATTTGCAAAGTAGCTAAAGGTATTAAATAAATCTACTGGAGTAAAAGTACACTATTTACCCCTTAAATGTATTGGAGTAGAAGTACAAAGTAGCAACAAATGGCCCTCAAAATTGTACTTGAGTACAGTGCTTGAGTAAATCTACTTAGTTTCCTTACACCAGTGGTTACATGTGCGAATGGAAGTTACATTGCAGGGATAAAATGAGACGCCGGTAGGATGGAGGATGTACTTAACCGACTGTCAGCCTCTGCTTTTAATTAGCCTACAAATGAGTCACAGCTAGTGAATAACGCTTACCATCATGCAAGAAGAAATACAAATTATTTGAACTAGAAAGTAAAGTATGTGGCTGTTATGAGACATTTATAAGACATTTCTGAAGGGTACTGAGGAGTTTTCTGTCATATTCACTGTAACTCATTAGCATCATCATCAGCCAGGTGTGTGGCATTCATCAAACAGATGTGTGGTTAAGCCTGGTATTTCTCAGGAAGACACCCACACTAATACGTTGTTTCATAGTTTAAGACGCCTATAGTGAATAATGAGATGTTTTGTTCAGCCTAAATCTAGCATGGATAGTCACATAAGAAGTTGTGCCAGTGGGAGTCCTTTCATGCCCCCAGCTTTTTTAGTCACCCAATGACCCCAGACTGACCTCGATGTATCTAGCAGTATCCTTCTCTCACAGCACCTTCAGTCTGATACCGGTCTTGCTGCACTCCCTTTCTTCGTGCATAAAACATTTAGCCCATGCTGTTATCTGTTTCCTTAAGAGTGAGTAGGTAGTAAGTGTTTCCTTTAAGAACATTGACAGGCTGTCTTTGGTTGGTTTTGGTACTAATAACATGTTTTCCTCCTATCCTTTTTAAAGTCTGCAAAAACCTTGTGATCTCAACAAGCCTTGCACATTCCTGTTTGGTCCAGGTGATTAAAAAAGAAATATCAATCCAGGCCATGGCCAATAAATAGTTTCTTTCTTGTTCATAGTAGCAGTTAAACAGTCCAAACCTACTGGCTTTGTCTCAGCTGTAACGGAAGCTTTCCACTTATGTGACCATAAACTGAATGCCAGGTACTCTCGATCAGCCAGTGACACATGATACAGCAGGTGGATCTTAAAGCACCCCCTCCTCCTGTAAAGGAGATCCCTCTCTGGTGTCTACTGTCTCATTAGTGTGTCTGCTCCTCTCAGTTGGGACACTCCCAATGTCCGTAGCATAAGGGAACTGAAGGTGTTTTCCCAGAAGCCATGCACCTACTGTTACTCAAAGCAGTTATGTGTCAACATTATGGGAGAAGCTTCCACCAAATATAAATGTTATCCCCTAAAGCTACCGTACTTTTGTTTTTAAATAATTCACTGATTACTCAAGTTGTGTAAACTTCGACTATACCCACTATGCTATCACTCACCATTAGTGTTTTGCACCAAAGTGTTCCACGGGATTTCATAGTATAGTTCAAGTCAGTGTTAAATGTGTAAGGAGTGTCTTTGATGCGTTCACTTTGGAGGACATTAGTGTATTAATACAGTCGGACAGATGCATGTTCTGTTAACTGTGTGGCTTGTCCATGTGGCTCCCTGCAGGGCCTTGACAGTGTGTGTTGGTTCACAATCACATATCACTAACCCCCACAGGCCAACCAGTGAGTCCCATGTCTGGATGAATGATTAAAAGGGGGCCCTCCATTGAGTTGTGTGAGAAAATGCAAATTGATTGCACAGCCCGCCTAGAAACAGACAGTCACTCTCTTCCCCTGTAGTATTTCTGAGCAGCAGCACATGTGGCATTAAAACCACGGCTTCTGAGAGCTTAGCAGTAGATATATAATGAGTGAAAGGCTTTCGAGCCTTAGGCAAATTAAATCCATTTTGATGTGCTAACCCTCGGGTATGCCCACAGACTGTTAGTCACTTGATCTTGATGTGATGTGAGTTACAATGCTAGAAGTAGCTAGAAATGTTAAATAATGGCATTACAGTACGGTCGTATTGTGGGAAAAGGATATAGCCAAAATGTCGATCTATTCTTTTAATTAAATCTTGGTTCTCATCTTCCATTAGAGCAGTATGGATGGGTGACCTGTGACAATGGACTGTACAACAGCCTAGGTTCTTACCATTAGAGCCTTTTTCTGATGAACTTATTATGTTTATTATGAGATGCAGCTTACCGGAAGACAAGATGGCAGATACAGTACAGCAGCCGCCCGCCTTCACCTGTCACACTACACTTCGTAAGCAGGTGGGATTTGAGTTGTCAGGAGATGACTCAGTTTAGTATTAGTGTGGCTTTGCAGTCCATTAACAAAACACTTAAGAGAATGGTACTTTTTACTGGAGGGTAACAAGCTTAGTTTCGGTTTGTTTGCCCCATTGATGTCTTACTCGCGTTATTCGGCTAGTCTCCCTCCCGAATTCTTTGCCCCCTTTTTTCTCACACTCCCGTGTTTCCCGCTCTTTTTTTTTCTGTTACCACCTCCCCCTTTCCCTGCCTTGGTTACTGCCGCTATTTCCCTCTGTGCCTCAGTGGGAAACGTTGTCCTCTCTGTCACTCTGCTTGTAGACCGGTTCTCTGTGGATTTTGTGCAGACAGTGGGGTCCGCTTTAAGGGAGGGCTAAGCACTTGATTTGCAGTCTCTCTCCATAAGTCCTTTCAAGCAGCCCGTTGACAATAGACAACCCCCATCCTCAACCCCAGCCGACCATAAGGTCTAACCATTGGCATATTGTTGTAGGTTTCTATGGAGAATTCAGTTTGCCGCTGCTCTTTAGGTTCATTGTATTAAAGAGAAACGTACCCTTGCCTTTATTGTACTCCAGACAATTAAATTCCCCTTATACTATTATTCACTCTTAGAGTATTTTAATGTGTTATGCTGTTTTCCTTCAGATCACATGTTTGTAATATAGGATCTGGTAAATGTTGGCAATACAATTCTATAAATCAGACAAGTTCAATAATGGGCAGGTCCGATATCATTGGTAAACAAACGCGTTGCCCCCTTTTTTCCTTCCTTGTCTCTCTTGGTGTTAAGGAAGATGTGCATTCTAGTTGCATTGCCACTAAATGTTATTTGCCATTTTTACTTTTAGCATTGACGCTTTGTATTCCAATATGACGCCAAAATGTAACCTCGGAAAGTGCTGTCTGATTGAACAGATTTGTAATAAATCCTGTGGTCCCATGTGGAGTATATCTGAGGAACCTTTAAAGTCCCTCAGAAAGTCTTTAATTATGAATTGGTGTAGTTAGTAGACTAAAAAGAGGCAACTCTGGCTGACACATGCTGATGTCAGAGTGTGTGGCTGACTCCTACCAGTGGGCTGGGTGGAGGGTGGACACAGGGGTAGTCAAAGGATGGAGTGAGTGTGTTGGAGTAGAGGGGGATACAGAGGGGTGTGGTGCAGAGGAGGAAGAAGAAGGCTGGGTGTTGTGATGTGTCAGAGATTTGAAGCCAGAGCAGCCAGTCCACCCCCCCCCCCCTCCTGCTTTTCCTCTTCCTGAGTTCTGTTTTTGGGGGAACTGCAAAATGCTCATTTGATGGGGGAGGTTATGGACAGGAAGAGAGGGACTTGGAGGGGGACGTTTTGTCGGGGAGCTCAGTCAGACAGGGGTCTTTCTTGTTATTTAGTCCTGGCGGGGGGAAAGATTTCAAATATCTATTCATTATTCTGAACAGTCTTAAAATTTAAGATTGTTAAAATATGGTCCAATAGCAACTTCATGTTCTCACGTTTAAAGGACCAGTCATTTCAGCAGTTTTCACCACATAATTAAAGGTATATTGTAAATAATTAAAGAGTTTGACTTAAGAGCTTCTCAGCTGATTGTAATTACATTGGAACCCTGTGTTTAGAAGACACTGTCAAAACAGCATCAACATTAAAACAGAAGGAAACATGCAAGTGTCCTCGTTGTTTTCCTTTTCCAACAATCTACCAAAACATGAATCAGACATACTTTTTGCAGAAAACATTTGCCACGCAATTAGCACTTAATTTGGCAACACCATCTCATTTCAAACCATGTGTCCATCTTTGAATCTGGTTCGTCTCTCCTCCAATCAGATTGTAAGCTCTTCTGTATCTAAACAGTCTATACAAACTTTGAAACATTAGCCTAACAGAAAATGAAAAATGTTTGGTACAATAATTATAAGGAAAATACTGTAGTCCAATTAAAACTGGATTCATCAAGGACTCGGCAGAGAATCAGACAAAATGTGTAAGAAGCCGAATGCCTTATTTTTAATCACACAAGCAACAAAAGTGAAATGGTAACCTCCATTGTGTTATGGTTGTTAATATAGTGTAGGTAGTAGGGATGCCAGAAACTGACCATGATCAAAATCGAAAATCGGACAGCCCTGGCGAATATTAATCGATTATTACTATTATTAGCATTAGTCTATATTTTGGTTGAAACTAAGCCAGAAAAAAAAAAAAAAACATAAATAATAATAAAAGAAATTAAAAAAGAAAATCGATTTTTAAAAATAATTTTCGATTATGGAGACTGTAACGATTATTCGAATAAACGATTATTCGAATAATCGAATAATCGCTGGCATCCCTAGTAGGTAGCAGATTTCTCAAAACATTCAGAATGAAATCTTGCTCATTTCCACACTTTCTAATTTAACACGTTACAAATGAAATATTCTTGTTAAGATGTTGACGCAACAGTTGCTATAATCCAAGTATTACCTTAAGGTAATACCTTGCTTGGCTTCTAGTTAATGTATTAGAGCGCATGTAAACTCTAAGAGTAAAAGCAGTCATCCTCCCCAAGTCAACAACCCCTGGCTCTTGTCCACTGTTCCACTCAGTTCAGCAAGACTGGAGGACAGAAGGCTCCATTTAACCTGCTTCAGTAAATCTCCTGCTCACTTTAACAGAACCTGTGCTTTATGTGTATCCCTCCATCCTCTACCCGTGTCAGTAAGTCATCATTCCATGTCGGATCAGCTTCTCTTCACAGATCATTCCTAACCCCCTTTAAATCCCCCCACCTACAGAGAGAAAATATATCTCCACTTGCTCGTTTCATACAGTCTATCACTCAGGCTCAGGTATTTCCTGAGATGGATTTCAACATTTGTGCATGTTGTTGCGACTGACCAGGCCTCCATCAGCCTGTCAGTGTGTGGCTGGCTGCTTGTGTTTACCTATGACAGAGGTGGCATTGACTCCCACGGGTGCCGGGAAAACTCTCTTTTCTGTTTGATTACGGAAGGGCGGAGTCTGACCATGCGGGGCTTGTATCAGTCCTTCCTCGCCAGCTATCTGTGTACGTCTGTGTGTTTCTAAGTCCTGCCCGCTGTGACTGACGCCATTGTGCGTCGCCACTGAGCACTGCTCCTACAGCTCAGACCTCTCTGGATTAGAAACACAACAGCTATATTGTGTATGACTGTGTTTGTGTGTGGGCCTGAATATACGTGGACATGAGCACCCGTTAGCAGCGTGGACATGGGGGTGGATGTGGCTCAGAGGGGACGCAGGCACTGGATGTCAGCCTGACTTTTCTCACTATCCAGCAGCTCTGGCTCTCGGCCCACTGTGTACAGTGTGACTGTGTTGTGTTGCAAAGCTGAGTTGAACGAGTTCACATTGCTGAGATGTTTCTCCATGCTAAGAAAGGCAACACAATTATTGGTGTGTTGTGAAGCCGAATGTTTATTTATTCCATGTGCACAATTGAGGTGTCTCACTTGAATGGGATAAGTCAGCTTTGTTTAATTATTCAATTCAACCCTTGTGCTCGCCACACATTATCCATTGAAACCACCGATACAGCTAATTTGATGTGACTGGCTCATGGATTGGTCCTCATATAACGTATACATAGTGTTAAGTGAAGAGAATGAGACTCACTTACTTCCTTTAAATGTAATTATATGAAGCTGCATCTGGATTTGAACCAATTCAGATCCATACTGACACTGATGCTTATTATGAATAGGCTCCAGAGATGTAATGGCACACATTCTACAGCAAACTGAAGCTGTGTGTTTAGAATGAAATAGCACAAGTGTTTTGAGCATATTGGGCATACTGTTGGACAGCAGGAAGGTGGAGTATATTGCAGGACTCATAGGAGTGGTTTGAGAAGTCTCTATGGGTGTTTTGATGCTGTATTACTGCAGTTAAACCATGTTGCTATTGGAGTACAGTGTACGCGACATGCATTCAAACTGACCGCAGCCCAGCGTCTGTTCTCTGAAAGAAGAAACTAGCAACATGTAAGAGCCACCTCTCACGCTCACAGGATTTAAGCATAATAAAACCATATTTTTACTTGGTATATCCCTATAAAGTTTGTATAATATTGGCAACATTCAAATATTTCATTGTATTACATGCTATCTATCATCATTAAGAAATATATGGAATTAACTATAAATATTTTAGCCACATTGCTAGTCTGACTCTGCTTACATATCTCAAACGTACAAACAAACTAACTGTACTAGTTGTCTTTAATTCCCCTGTATTGCTGGTGGCAGTAGGTAAATATAGGACCTACTTACTCAAACTGCAAAGGCTTTGGACTCTCCCACTGAATCCCCCCTCTCTGACCCCCTAGCTCTTGCCCACGGAGAACACATTTGTTATGTCTGTTTGAGCAGGGAACAGAGCCAGACGGTTTCCAAGAAGCTCAGATAAAAGGGCGGTATCTGATTTGTTGCTCGATGATCAGCATCCGATTGGCTATTCAGAAAAAGCTGCAGAACTAGTGTGATAATTATCGGTCCGATATTAGGAATTATGACGTCATCCCGATAAACCCGATAAAAGTATTAATAGCCCCGATGATATACAATATATTTTTTGGGTAAAAAAAAAGAAAAAAATACTGCGGTGTGGGTGGATTGGGATGAGGGGCGCTTGTTTTTCACTCGGCTCCTCCCGTTTTGCCAGTACTGTGGTATTAGTGGTTTAGGAAGAGGGGAGTTTTTCACAAATCCAGCGCTCCCTAACTCATGCCTAGCTGGACAGTAAACAAACATGTCGTCGGTAGTATGGGACTATTTCAAAGTTTCAGAGTTGGATAGTTCGCTTGCTATTTGTATTAACAAATGCAATGCACACTCCTTCATACTCTGATCGATAACGATATACGGGACATAAGTCTCACCACGGACATATGGACCAGTGATGTTAGCCCCGTTAGCATGCTAGGTCTGACGGCGCAGTGGCTGGACAAAGACTACAAACATTGACCGATTGACTCAATTATATTTATTTGGGAAAATAAATATGGTCACTTTGAAGAGTCAAAACTGTTCTTGGCTTTGTTTTGTTCATAGTAGTAATGCTCATGTCATTTGCTCACTACTAGTCTTTTTTTTACCACCAGGTGTGCAAAAACGACAGGTACATTTAATATATTTATATATAATATTATTATCGGTTATCGGTATCGGTCTTGAGAAGCAGGAAGTTATCGGTATCGGTATCGGTTTCAAAAAACCAATATCGTGCATCCTTATGCAGAACACATCTGTGGGACATGCATAGTTCATCTTAATATCACAGCCTGTTCCCTGCCCATGTGTGCGACATTGAAGTGATCACAGATTGGTCTGTAGTACAAACAGGGACTTTTTGATGTAGCCTTGGAGCTTGTGGTGTTTCAGGAATAATTCGTTTGTCGGAATGTGAACATTTAAAGCAGTTTGATACAAAGTCGTAGTGCATCTAAACATTTCTGTAGGTCTCTGTGTTGTGGTGTGATACAGAAACAAAAGCAACTGCAGAGGTCTTTGTTCTCACTGTAAGACCCTGTTATTGCTACTGTACTTCATCCACTACTGAATCCAGAAGCATGGACTCAAGGACGCTCCGCTGTGCGTTTCTCACTTGGCGGTGGCTCTGTGAATCATGCTGAATGCTAGCCAGTTGTGAGAGGCAGATGAGAGACGGAAAACACCAACCCTGCCCGCTCTGTAATCCCGCCACTCCCTGCTATCCTCCTCCTACTTGTCCACTTCTCCAGGATCACCAGAAAAAGATCTCAGAACCAGAGAACCATCTTGAAGTTTTTATCGAGGGCTTTCTGAGTGAGCCTTGGGGGGGGGTAATGAATTAGGAGAGATCACAATCTGTGGTAGACAAGTTTATTTCTGGCTTAATAAAGATTTAGCAGAATATCTGTCTTTCTTCTTTTTGTCACCGTGTGTGCGTGAAATGAGGCTTACCTCACTACTTTCACCGAGGGCCCCATTGGAATTACCATTACAAAAGTTTGTGTGCACTTAGTTCAGTGTGAGAGGGACAGCCGTGGCAGGAATTCCAGACTTCCCTCTCTTTTTCCCCTTTTTTATCCCAGCAAGTTATTTCAAACACGAGGCCTGCACCCTCCGGCAACCCCGTTAGCCTCCGCTCCACAGCCCACCATTGGAGAAACTGAAAAAAAGAGTCGGGCAGAGAGTAAACACTTCCAAAGCCGGACTGTAAACAACAGTGTTGCTCATGTTTTCTGCTTTTACCTCACAGAAGGTTTCTGTTCAGTTTGGGGTGTTTTTTTTAGTCTATGAGTCAAATCGGTGATGAATCACTCAGCCATGACTCTCATTTATCAATGACACATTTGGGCTAGTCAAGAATAGAGAATGGCAGGCCCACGGCTGAAAAGAAAGGAGACAAAAAAAAAATGGTAGCTGGAGCTTCCAACTTGAAAGTAGGCTTAAAAAGAAACATTTTACAGGCAATAACATGAGTTTCATCTAAAGTGTTGTGTTAAAAAACGATATCTAAATGCTTTATATCATCCACACAGAGTATTGGCACGTCAGAATAGTCATTTCCCTTCTTTAAGTGTGAAGTGGAAGGCAAGCCTCAGCAGCCATATAAATAGCTCTGACATGAGAGGGCCACATTACAGAACCCACTGTTTCTGGATCAAAGTGACTCATGTCTGACACATCTTATGGTCTGTGTGCATCTGCAGTACATCCGTTTTTTTCTTCAAATATGCAAAGTGAGTAATCCAATAAGTAGGTATATGTTCTGTTGTGAGTAGCACTACACAGTAGGGATAATGTGTTCTCATGTTTAGAGCCCATACTTTGCGTCTTTGTTGTTCAATCTTTTGAAGTCTTACCCCTCAAAGCTGCATTGTGTTGTGTTTACTTAAAGGGGACCTATCATCCAAAATGCACTTTTGTACGTCTTTTATACATGAATATGTGTCCCCGGTGTGTCAGGGAACTCACCAAGTGTCAGAAAACACAACCCTCTCTCTTTTCCTCCATACCCAAATCTCTAAAAACGGGGCTGCAATGGATCTGATACAGACTGATCCAGATTTGAAATATCTCTGACGTCAGAAACAGGGAGCTCCGCCTATATGGGCAACTCTCCACCTATCAGGGGAATGAGAGGTTGCCGTGGCATGGTAACAGCATGGTAACATGACGCTCGTGCCTCAAATGAGCTGCAGCTGACCACGCCCCCCTCCTTTGCAGGGGGCGTGGTCAGCTGCAGCTCATTTGCCACAGAATCAGCCCTTACAAAAACAGGGCTGGAATAGAGCAAATGGAGCGAAATGAGGCATGGCTAAAATGCATGATCTGTTTGGTATTTTGAAAAAAAAACTTCACAGACATGTTTTATAAAGGCATGGCCCTACAATATCTTATTCAAATATAGCATGATAGGTCCACTTTAATTTAGATGGTAGGACCTACAATAGATGGATTTGTGTACAAAAATGAAGTGACAGTTGTGTTGCTGAGTTTTGTGAACGGCATTCATGCGGGATGACTTGAAGTACTTACACAAAGGATTTCTGTATTTCTGTAGACTAGATTCGAGGCATATAATATACTTATCAGCCTTTTGTTTTTCCCGTTATTTTATTTCTTGGAGAAGGAAAATAGTTTAGTTGTATATTACAAAGAATAAATTGTCCTTGGTTAAGCCACACTACACAGTCAGGGGTAAACACATGTCATCCTTTATTGGTCTATTGTAGAACTCAAAGAAGGTGGTTTGTAGTTTATTTTTAAAGGTTGATAATTATGCCATCATTGTTGCCTGCTGGTCCTCAATTACAGCAAATGGTTAACATAGAGGTTGCATTATCTGAAATGTGAGTCATTTTCACATCTGTCATCTAAGAAGGCCTCTTTTTGTGTTCCACCACAGTGGTATTAAATGTTTTTAGTTGTAATTATCTCTGAAAAGCATTTTTGGCATTTTAGCGTGACACTGATAATGGTAGGTATTTTGAATTGCAGGATGGCTGTCATCACATTTGATTAGTCTTTCATCATTAATGCATTTGATCACAATCAAAGCTGCTTCATCAACCAATCAATGTACCTCCTGATACAGTTTTTAGTAATCTGTGTTATGTCCATGTGCCCAACAGTTGGTGCACCATAAACTCTCATGCATATGTAGGTTTGCGTGTGGGAAAGTGCAGTTTCATTGAAAGTTTATTAATTGTGCAATCTCCACCATCAAGCACCTTTTACCTTGTTACAGTGTGTGTGGTTTTAACCATCTAATGCTTCTTAAATCACTACATCTGGTTTCCCTTTTTTTTGTCTATCAAGCCCAACAAATAATATTTGTTCCTTTTTAAATAGTACATGTTTCTTTTTTACATAAGCATCCTGTTTAATTCTGGGAAATTAAATAATTTATATTAAACTTTGAGTCTCAGAAGTAATGTACATTTACATATACAAACTGATAAAGATGGTTATCTGTTATGAGCCACTGTCAATGTTGGAACCCTGCTCACTGTTCATCCATTTAGCACTTCCTCTGATCTAAAAACGGTTTCCTTTTCACTTATCCTCCACCCTTTCTTCTCCTCCAGCCGTTGGGGCCCAGTCCCTGTTCGCCATGCCTCGGCGGCCTGGCTTTGGCACCATGGGGAAGCCCATCAAGCTGCTGGCCAACTGCTTCCAGGTGGATATCCCCAAGATGGATGTCTACCTCTACGAGGTGGACATCACACCTGACAAGTGCCCCCGGAGAGTCAACAGGTAGGCTGGAATCATATATTTGAACGTTTTCCTACACCTTTCTCCGATACAATATTTACATTTAGAAACTATTACATGATATCCAATTGGAGCATGTTGCAAACAGCGAGTACACAGCGTCTCTCCAAAAGGAAAATGGCTGTTGATGGACACATGAATATTGTTTGGGTTGAATCTGTGACCTTTGATTAAAAAAATCCCAGTAATGATTTGTTTAATAATCTTTAATGTGACAGTTTGAACATGTAATAATTGTACTGCCAACAGTATGACTAACGATCACTTTGTGTGTGTGGTGCAGGGAGGTGGTCGACTCAATGGTAAAGCACTTTAAGGTGACAATCTTTGGGGATCGCAGGCCAGTCTATGATGGGAAGAGGAGCCTGTACACAGCCAACCCACTGCCTGTGGCTCCTGCCGGGGTGAGCTGGAAAAAAGTCACACAAACATGTATTTTCAGTACAAGCTGAATGTAAACCATATGTGTTGTCAAGTGTACAGCCAAGCACACAACCTTAACAACTCACCATTTATTGAATCAAAACAAACCCGCAGTATATCACACGATATACAACACGAAACACACACATACACACCTTTCACAGACACTGCTTTTGTTCACCAAATGCACCGCCTTATCTCACCTTCTTTGTGTTGTCTCCCCCTCTCCCCTCCTCTCAGGTGGACCTGGATGTCACTCTACCAGGTGAGGGAGGCAAAGATCGCCCCTTCAAAGTTTCCATCAAGTTTGCGTCTCTGGTCAGCTGGCACATGCTGCACGAGGTGCTGACCGGCCGCTGCATGCCCGAGCCCCTGGAGCTGGACAAGCCCATCAGCACCAACCCGGTGCACGCAGTGGACGTGGTGCTGCGACACCTGCCCTCCATGAAGTGAGCTCTTTTACTTGTATCTATGCTTTCATTAAGGTTAAGACTCAGAGGTTAACTCTTGTAATGACAGCTACACGCCTAAATAGATTTGTAAAGTAATTGTGAGATCATGTTAAAGAATTTGAACAGAACCAGTCCAAGAAAACTGTCCGTTTATCCTTCCCTGATCTCTCCACCTTCCTTTTCAGTCAGCAAACATAAAGTCAAAGATAGAGAGCACATTGTGAAACCTGATCCCTCTGATATTCATTGTACATACTATAATATATTTGTTTTGTCATAGCGGCACCAATATCAGCACTGTGATCCCAACGGAAATCAAACCCAGCTTATACGGGTTCTCACGAAGCGCCATTTCTGACCTCGCACCATCTTCCACTCCATATCACTTTCCTAAGCCCCAGCAAGAGCACGGTTGAACCGATATCATCAGCACTTTAATGAAAGTCTTTTTCAGAGCATTATTAAAAAATGGTTCTAGCGACACCTTTCATTTAGCCCTGCTCTCGGACATTATTGCTTTACAATGGCATCAGGGCACATTGTAAGTCCAGGATTCAACAAGGAAAATGTAGCCCCTGTATCTTTATTAATGTCTCTCCTGGGCAGAGTAATAGGAGGTGGAGGAGGGGTCCAGGCAGTGTCTCCACCTGTCATTTCACTCCTGTAGTTTCAGGCCATATTGAAAATGTCTCGCTGTTTAAACACATATTGACCTACATTCACAATTCAGGATGTTTGAACTAATATTACATTTCCTGTCTCCTTTCATCCGCCCTGCCCCATATTCCTTTTTTGTCACATTATTTTCTATCTCTTTTCCCTTTTGCTTATGATTGCTATTTTTCTCCACCCAGGTACACTCCGGTGGGTCGCTCCTTCTTCTCGGCTCCTGAGGGCTATGACCATCCCCTGGGAGGTGGGAGGGAGGTTTGGTTTGGTTTCCATCAATCTGTGCGCCCTGCCATGTGGAAGATGATGCTTAACATTGATGGTGAGAACCAAAT
>CALSBZ010000825.1:360766-402193 GCA_943591055.1 Gobionotothen gibberifrons | reverse complement strand
GACTGTCCCGCATTTGAGTGACAATCGCGCAGAAAGGCCGGCTCGGTTCGCTGACGGCCGGCATCGCCCTTTATTATTATATTTTTGTATACAGCATCATGTAAATTGTGCTGACAGAGGTCCACATAGGACCACAGTGTATCCCCCCCCCCCCCAGTTGACAGTTCACGAGCGCGTCCATAGTGTCTCCTGTCCACCCAGTAAAAAAATCCCCACTACACCACTGCTGAAACACACATTTCTCTGCATGTGTAAGTAGCAGTGTAGAACTTTAGGATACATTCAGCTAATACTGTAGGAAAGTTAAGATGGAGAGGTGGTTGTGACACTTCTTTAAAGGCTAAATTGTCTTTCTCAATGAGCGGAGAATTGCAAAAATGTGAATGATTAAGATAGTTACCAATATGTTTTGTATCTTCTCACAGAAATTGGAACACAAAAACAAATAGCGTGCATCTTATAAAGTCAGATTTTCCCACTAAAATGTTTCTAGTGGGCAGAAAATCTTCTTCTCCTGTACAGTGCGCTGATCATACACCAATATTCAAGTAGTTTAGATTACCGTTATAGTGCCTATGGTGGAAAGTATAATCCATTGTTGGTTCAGACACAGCCAGAGACTGCCTGGATGGCTGCTGCGTTGCTAAGCTTGTTATCACTTGGTTGCCATGCTGCTCATCTTGATGTCAAATGACTTGTTTTGTAATCACCTCTTCCAGATTCTCATTTGATATTGTTAACAGAGGCTTGTCTGCCTGCTTGTCATTGCATTTGGCAATTACAAGACAGCCCTACCCAGGGTGAACAGAATACCAGAGTGGTAATGGCTGAATGTGTGAGGCTGCTACCGTGTCTGCAGCGTGTCGTTTAGAGACAGATTGACAGCCTGCACACCGCCTCTGGCCACCATCAGATTAACAAAACAAATGTAGTATGCCACTACCTTATTAAAGCACATCTCCCTATCTCTTCTCTGAAAAGTGTCTGGACTTGCTTACAGGAAATCATTGCAGACAGCAGCGTGTTGGCGTTTTCATTTAGGTGGCTTGAAACTGTCAGGGCAGTGTGGGCGGAACAGCAGAGAGACAGTAGAAAAAAGGAAATAGGTCCTATATGTCAGAACTATAAACTGAATTCAAAGTAAATCCAAATATCATTGGACATCTTGAAAGCTTGAAGTCATTTAGGATTAGAGTGCTGAAATTTAGTGATAAATCACCAATTTCCATTACATTTGTCCTATGCACTGCAGAAGAAGCATGAAATAAGAACAATCCCCATGCAAACACAAGCAATGCCTCATTAGGGTCACACGCTTAATCATAATGTGTATTTTAAACAATGACGGCACAGAGGCAAGCTGTAGTGGTTAAATATTTTTAATAAAAACAGTGCTGCCCTGCAATCTCTCTCAAGAGCTGTGTTGGCTTGTCATACAGTAAACAGTAGGAAAAAAACATAGCGTATACCCAGCATATGTGTCAAACTCAAGGCCCGGGGGCCAAATCAGGCCCTTGGTGGATTTAATTTCGGCCCGCAGGATAATTTTTAATTACTATTAGATCTGGCCCGCCGGTATATTGCACGCACACCTTCACTCCATCCTGAGGGTGTCCTCAGCTCAGAGCCTGACCCCAAACATTGATGAACTTGCACCAAAGATGAGATGCCAAGTATCTGCTTGAACTAGCATCAGAGCAGCAAACTGAGTTTCAATGGATGTTTCCTTCTGCACTTTGTTTCTCGAGACAACAGGGCATGTTTGGTTTTTTCTTTGAGGGAAATAGTTTTTTTGAAGCTGTTGTTGGCCTGTGGGAAAATGTAATCATAAGAAAGTTGCAGATAGAGCCATAAGAAATGAATGCAACTGATTATTTAATGTTTAATGTTGTTTTTATAGGCAATCATTTAAGCTTTGTTAGTTCCAGGTTTAATATGTGCAATAAGTTAACTTCAATAAGTTTTGCAATAAACATTGAACCAGTCCGGCCCTCGACTAGTACCCATTTTTTTTTTTTTTGGCCCACTTTGTATTTGAGTTTGACACCCCTGCTCTAGCTGATGCTGTTGGAGGAATATTTGTGACTTTTTGTGACTTTTCAATAAATAATTGTTCTTCTCTTTTAACTCTCAGCAAGAAAGCAAAAACATTTATTTCCCATAATGTCAAACTATTCCTTAAACCAAAACATATAGGACATTTCACTCGACCAAATGAGTTAATAATGTATATACCTCTCAGCACTGCAGTGTTCCTTACTCCTGCTGTACACCCCGGCCTGACCCTGAGTCATATTTTCCCGCCTCTTTTCCCTGTAGGTGCGCAGTGCCAACTACGAGGCAGACCCCTTTGTGCAGGAGTTCCAGTTCAAGGTTCGCGACGAGATGGCCCAAGTGACGGGGCGAGTGCTACCTGCCCCTATGCTGCAATATGGCGGCAGGGTGAGCACAGAGCACTTTATGGTACCCTTCCTTTAAATCACGCCCGTTATCTCTGTTTGTCTGACACGCTCTCCCCTCACTGTCTCTGAGGGGAACTAACACACTGGCTTCTGTTTGTGCTTCATGGTGTCAGTCTTTTTCTTTGAGTGGCTGAGTCTCAGTAGTGCACATTTTTATAAAATATTGAGGAGCTTCATGTTAGGGATGCCAGAAACTGACCATGATCAAAATCTAAAATCGGACAGCCCTGGCGAATATTAATCGATTATTCGCCACTGCCGCCCCCACCCTATTATTAGCATTAGTCTATATTTTGGTTGAAACTAAGCCAAGAAAAAAAAGAAAAACATAAATAATAATAAAAAAATATATAAATAAAATCGAATTAAAATTTTTTATTTTCGATTATGGAGACTGTAACGAAAAATCGAATACTCGCTGGCATCCCTACTTCATGTAAGCATTTGTTATTATTTTTGAGAGAGAGATATGGATTACGAAACCTATTTCTCTCTGTAAGAATAACTATTATGAATTAAAATGGAATACCCAAATCATAATTGAATAGCTTATAAAGTAGATCCGTCTTAGCAATGTTAATTTTCCTTAAAAATGTTTGCATTAGGAAGCATTTTACTGAGACTGAACCACAGTGTTGATTAATATCTGTCTGTGTATGTTTTCTGAGGAGACACACCTTTACTGTACTGTTATACCTTAGGATGTGTGCATTAGTGAGAACTATAACATCTTTGCTATAACACTGCTGTGCACGATGCACACACTAAGTATCATCTTGCACACTATAGATTCACTCACATAGTGCATCCCTTCACTCTCCAATTAAATGTAACTTGATTATATTTTTGATTGAATCAGTGAGTGAGTTGTGTCTCCAGCACAAATAGTTTTTGCATGTTTCTTTGACTGACTTTCTTTTGTATGAATATGAGTGTTAATACATGTTGGTATGGATGAAGAGTGTGTATGGGTTCTGTGGGATTTCAGAAAGTAATAGTTTGTTTGTGTGTGTACAGAATGGAAGTGAGTACACACTGTCTGTCCAAGCGTGAGTGTGTATGAACAGTGCGGATATGAGTGTTTGCCCACATAATCACGAGTACATGGTGGTGAGACTGCAATGTTGTTTCAGAACCGCACTGTAGCCACGCCCAGCCACGGGGTGTGGGACATGAGAGGGAAGCAGTTCCACACTGGGGTGGAGATCAAGATGTGGGCCATCGCCTGCTTCGCCACGCAGAGGCAGTGTCGCGAAGAAATACTCAAGTAGGAATATTTGCAAATGTTTTTTTCTTTTTCTTTAACAATTTAAAAATCCCTTTCTGAGATTGTGTTGTCTCTTTGCGTGCAGTTTAAAAAAAAAAAACCGTTGTATTTATTCATAAAAATCACACCCTCCTCAGTTTACAGTCCACTCAAATGTACACGTTATTGCTCACATATAGCACATACATTACCCCTTTCCTTCCAAGTCCAAATTACACATAAATACAGACATTCATTTAAATTCTCTGACCTTTGCCTGGGTAGTCGGTACAGACAGGTATGCTTACAAATCTGAAACAGGTGCTAGTTGTGCGTGCAGTTTTTAAAGACAGTCTTAGTTTAATATTCCAATAACTTACCTATTTCTCCTTAATCTTAATTAAGAGTTTATTTTGTGTGTGTATTTTTGTCTTAAAGGTGGGGTAGGTAATTCACTTCAGAAACACTTTTTGTTATATTCCATGGAATGCTCTTAACATCCCGATAGCAATGAATATATTTAACAAATGTCATCTGTGGAAGCCGTAGTACTGTAAAAAGCACGACCAATCATCTGAGCCGGCCCGGCTAAAGTAACTGGATGGCCTACCTGCCTGTCAGCCTTCCATCTGTGCACAAACTTATCTCGTGCCCTCATTGGTCATGTGCGCGTTCGAGTGTGTAAGGAAGTCTGAAGGAAGGGGCAGATTTTTTTCGGTTGTATACTTTCAAATTCTAGCGCACTCAAGCTGGTTTCTCCATTCTTACCTACCCTACTTTTAATAGATTGTAATCTAGCATAATTTTCTATATTCTGTTTCAAATGATGAATTAAAGAATGGGAGTGTCTTCAATCAGCAGCTGCACAGCCTTACATTCCTTATTATTATTATTATTATTATTATTATTATTATTATTATATCTTAACTAGGTAATAACAAAAGGACAGTGCTCAAATAACAGTTACAATACCAGATTTGATAAAAGAGTAGTTTTCATTGATAGTCCCTGGCTAGATTAAAAACATCCGTACTGTAAAAACTGCAAACGGCTTTATGCTGCATGGAAATTGCAATTATGCACTTAAAAAATGGTAGAAAAACATTTCAAAATGTTAAACTTTACTTAAGAAAACTTTATTATGTCAAACATCATTGATATACCATTTGCTATTAAACAAAGAACAATCTTTTATTTTGTGCTGACAACATTTCTGCATGTGCTCATTCATATTTTGCCCACCGAACAGACCCAAGCTAGTGTTTTGACTTTCACTCAGTTCACTCTCCACGCTGACCTCCTGCTTCTTCCTCCTCCTGTAGGGGTTTCACAGACCAGCTGCGTAAAATCTCTAAGGATGCTGGGATGCCCATCCAGGGTCAGCCATGTTTCTGTAAATACGCCCAGGGAGCGGACAGCGTGGAGCCCATGTTCAGACACCTGAAGAACACGTACGCCGGACTGCAACTCATCATCGTCATTCTGCCCGGAAAGACTCCTGTCTATGGTCAGAAAACTGCTGAAAATAAATATTCTATCAGAGCCCAGAGATATGCTTGTGGTTAGGACTGTGTGGAAAAACGAATGCAATTCTAGGAGTGCTGATGCAGAGCCATATTGAGAAGTGTACTTGACGCTCTATAAAAGATATATTCCTTCCACATTATATATTATATTATTTCTGTCTTTTTCTATTTTTCTCTGACTGCACATACCCTTTTTTATTCATAAATCCTGCAGTGTTCCCAGGTGACTGCTCTCTCATATCTTTAATATTTAACTATAATCATGAGCCTCCCATGTTCTTGCACTAATATCAACATTGTTGCTACTTTTGCAAGAAGGACATTCTTTTAAAACTGCTTTTGTTTCTGATGCCCACTCTTTAAACCCACCCACAGCGGAGGTAAAGCGCGTTGGGGACACCCTCCTGGGCATGGCCACGCAGTGCGTCCAGGTGAAGAACGTGGTGAAGACGTCTCCTCAGACCCTCTCCAACCTCTGCCTCAAGATCAACGTGAAGCTGGGAGGCATCAACAACATCCTGGTGCCTCATCAACGGTCAGTCATGCTCGGTTTTATCCTCAAATAAAGCGTGCTCTGCGGTAGTGATGCAGTCTTTAAATCATTTCATGGAGCTTGGTAAATTGTCTGACATTTGTAGACACCTGAAAGTTACACCATAGTAATAGATGACTTTACCATGCAAAGAAACACTCTAAATATTGTCCTATAACTCATTTGAATGAATGTCTTCGATATGTTTCTCTATCAACAGACCATCAGTGTTTCAGCAGCCAGTTATCTTCCTGGGAGCAGATGTCACACACCCTCCTGCTGGAGATGGGAAGAAGCCTTCAATTGCAGCAGTGAGTTTTTATCTCTAATTTCCACCTGAGCTTGAATTGATTTACTCTTGATTGACCCCCTGCAATCCCCTCTTCCAGGTGGTAGGCAGTATGGACGCTCACCCCAGCAGATACTGTGCCACAGTGCGAGTCCAGAGGCCCAGGCAGGAGGTGATCCAGGACCTGGCCTCCATGGTGCGGGAGCTGCTCATCCAGTTCTACAAGTCCACTCGATACAAGCCCACCAGGATCATTTTCTACAGGGATGGAGTTTCAGAAGGCCAGTTCAGACAGGTCAGCTCCCACTGGCTCTCTCAGTTCTCTTCAATAGGCGCTTTCACACCCGAGTACTTTTCCCAGTATTTACACACGGCATCTATTGCACGTCTGTCCGTCCTGGGAGAGGGATCCCTCCTCTGTTGCTCTCCCTGAGGTTTCTCCCATGTTCCCCTTTAAACTGTGGGTTTTCTCCGGAACTTTTTCCTTGTACGATGTGAGGGTCTAAGGACAGAGGGTGTCGTTTTTCTCATATTGATATTCTGAACAATCTGTGCTGTTGTATTTGCTGTAAAGTGTCTACTGTAGGCTATTTTTATTATATGTACAGCACTTTGGCTCGACCGAAAATCGTTTATAAATGTGCTATATAAATAAAACTTGATTTGATTTGATAGTTCCGGTATAGTTCCGAAAATGTGCGTTCACACCAAAACAATCCGGAACTAGAACTTAGTTCATGAGAACCTTTTCACCCCCTTTTCAGTCCCTGCTAGAGAGCAGGGACTTTCCTGGGGAGAAAAAGGTTCCCATTTCTGATTGGCTGGGCGGATTGCAAACCACGCCACGTAAAACTCCCAAAAAGTTTTGTGAAGCCGCCATTTTATTTGCTCGCATTAGCATTATTAGCATTAGCCCCACGCACCAACGGAGAGAGACTAACTTATGGCAACACAAAATAAAACGTGGGAGCTCCGGGGACTTCCGGCCGGGGACTTCGGGTGGCAGTATACGCCGTGAAGTTGTTTGCGGCCTGCCAGTAAACCCAACGCAGAAGAAGAAGAAGAAGTGACGTCAGCGGCTTCATTTGCCTAATCCTCCCTCAGGGAACTTATTCCGGTGTGAACCTATATATACAGTCGATGGTGTGAACGCGATCTGCTCTTTAGTTCACTAAGTACGGCAAAGTAGGCGCTTTCACACCAAGTACCAAGTAGTTCATCAGAACTCTTTAGTTCATCAGCACTAAAGGGTCAGGGTTGGGATTCAACACCAGCCGAAATTCTGAGTTTGTTGCAGGATTCCCTTTTACAAGTCATAAGTTAGATGGAGACGTATGTTTTGCTAGTTTTTGGCTCTTACTGGTTGTTCACTTCATACGAGCATATTCCAAAATAATTATTTATCACAGATGATTACTTGAGAAACATTTTTACAATGGTATTTTCTTCTATTTAAACTATGATTGTTTGCACAGTAGGATTAGAACTAAACACAGTGAAACATTTATATAATCAATATGTGGATGAAAAATTGACTTACATGGACTTAATGTACAGTCATTGAAAGAATAAATAACATGGGTGACAGGGGTTGTTTTTATGAACATGTTTCCCTCTCTTCTCCTCAGGTGCTGTATTATGAGCTGCTGGCTATTCGTGAGGCCTGTATCGCCCTGGAGAAGGAGTACCAGCCTGGCATCACATACATTGTTGTGCAAAAACGCCACCACACGCGCCTCTTCTGCGCCGACCGCAATGAGAGAGTGAGTCCCCACCACGACCTACCCAAACACACTGGCACACACACTCTCCCTCTCTTTAAGTGTGACCCATTAAAGTCAGTACAGTGTGTTATCTGGTAGTCCATATTCTCTTTTTTTATGCCCTGTGCTTGCACGTTAAGTACTCAAAATGGGCCTCCTTAATTACCTTTTGTTGTCAATTGGCCCGTTCACCCTCCTAACCCCTGTAATTGCATTCGATTAAAACATTAGGGCCCATTTCAAACCGAGAGCTGTGGAGTGGCACTCAAGGCCCCTAGAGTAAGACTCGGCTAGCAACAACCTTATTTTCAGGCTCTTTAAAGCATTAGGCTTTTAATTAGTTGATTGTGAGGCACTTGGTAATCCTTTGCCTGGCTCGGTCCATCAACTAGTTCTCTTTTCAATGATGACATTATTTGTAATGCAGTGCTTTTAAAAGCCTTGTTTTCCGTGACTTTTTCTATATCATCCATTTTCTGTTGTTTTGGTTTTCACAGTGAAATTATGAGAAAAACAGTCAAAGGGCATTAGTAGAGACTTACTAACCTTTCCTCTGCTTTTATCAGGTCGGACGTAGTGGAAACATTCCTGCTGGTACCACCGTGGACACGGACATCACACATCCCTACGAGTTTGACTTTTACCTCTGCAGTCACGCTGGAATACAGGTCAGACCCACGTCCTGTCCTCTCTGCACTGCAAGGTTTCATCACGCTCTCCTTCACTTCAATCTGAAGGCTAAACACTTTGTGCTTCTGCCATCTATGCATTCTTGCAAAAACGATTAGATAGAGGACTCAGAAATGAAATGGCCACAGGAGAAAAAAGAGGAAATACTCGTTTTTCCCTTTCCTTATTTCTTGAAGTTAGATTCCCAGGAGTGAAGATTAGAAGGTCAGTGAGTTTCTGCAGCTGTTTTCATCTTTAAATCCTAAACCATTATTGTACTGTTTTTTATTCTAATCCATATTAAACTGCTCTGTTTACATTGGTGTACATCAGGGCTGTTCAATTGGCGGCCCGTGGGCCAAATCCAGCCTTGGGGTGATATTTACTGGCCCTTTGAGTATAACGTTAAAAAGTAATATACTTTTCTTTTTTTCTTTTTTTCTTTAAGATTTATTAATTTTTTGTTGGGCCAGAGTGCGTTTATTCCAGAGAGGGTGTTACATTGAGAGATAGAGGGGAAGACATTTCCTGAAAACTTTGGCGGGCTCGGGTTTCGAACCCACCTACTAGCTCCTGTAGTGACAACTCCTTTCATTTATTGCATCTCTGCGTGAATGATTGGATCATTTCACCTAAATTAAATCAAATGAAATGATGTTGATGGTTGAATCAGCTTCACATGTCGGCCTACTGAGTTCTGAACTTGCCATTTAGATCTATAAAAGGCCTTGGGGCTATGTTGTTTGATTTAATTAAACACAATATGCACTCCACTATGCTGTTGTAGTATTTACTGTATCTGAAGCTCTTAATATGATTGCTCATATTTCAAGCCATCTTTTTCCCGGCCCCTTGCTTTGGATCATTTTTATCAACCGGCCCCCATTCCAAACTAATTGAATAGCCCTGGTGTACATAATAGTTGTTTTTTGCTGACAAACACTTTATATATGTATTTATAAGATTTTCAAAGGTTAAATTGTTTTATTTTAGTTGTTCGATTTGACCACTTGTTTGTTTCTCGTTGTAGTTACACAGTAAACATATGGTATCTTAAATGTGAATCTAAAAATGTGTCCTTTCATCCTTCCCCCAGGGCACCAGTCGGCCCTCCCACTACCATGTTCTGTGGGACGACAATTGTTTCACCGCTGACGAGTTCCAGCTGCTCACATACCAGTTGTGCCACACCTACGTGCGCTGCACCCGCTCCGTCTCCATCCCTGCGCCCGCCTACTACGCCCACCTGGTGGCCTTCCGTGCCCGCTACCATCTGGTGGACAAAGAACATGACAGGTGAGGAAGAGAGAGAGTAAACAAGAACAGGCTGGATGAAAAGATGTTGGACTGAAGCTGCCACTAACAACTATCTTTCTGTCGACTAATCCATAGACAATTCTAACAATTTAAACACTTCATTTTCCTCAAAAACATCTATTTGACCATTTAAATCAAGTTTATTTGATCTTATCATTGTATTACTAAGCACAACACAATTATGTAATCTCGTTACGCAAGCATGATTTAAAAAAAAACAAAGGGAATATGAGTTAAGTCGGTAGCACAACTCCTCGGGAATCCAAGTTGCCATTTAAAGAAAATAAGTAATAAAATATGTCTGCCTATTAAAACAGTGCAACATGTTAAGAGTGTAGAAGACGGGTATTCAGTCGTTTGGCTTTCCCTTTTATTTAGAGTAACCAGGGGGTCCGCGGGGTCTTAAAAAGTATTAAAAGTTGATAAATCAATTTAGCGAAAATTAAGGCTATTAAAAAATATTAATCAGCATTTTCCAAGGTATTACATTTTGTAGCTTGTTTTCAAGAAGTATATAAATGGTCCAAAGAGGTTGTATTCTACAGTCTGCCTGAATGTAATCATTGCGTAGGTGTGTAGTGTGATTCTGTGTAGTTTATTTATGGCATCCCGTTGGATGTGACGTCATCTGAACAGGACATCGCACGCTCACTGCTTGATAGCGCGCGAAGCTCCGTTTACGCCGGTTGTTAAACAACATCGTTACGGGGAAATGCAAGTTTGCGTCCAAATGGTTGGAAGATAAGGAGGAAGGACAATCGATACTGTATATAGTCAATGTGAGGTAAAGTGTGTCGCCAAGGTAACCGGTTAAAACTCAAAGTGGCGATGAGGTCTTAAAATGTATGGAAAGGGTCTTAAAAAAGGTCTTGAAAGGTCTTACATCTGACTTCAGGATTCCTGCATATACCCTGGTAAAAGAGAAAGGAAGGGGAAACGGTTACATAATTACATCATTTTTTACTTGTTCGAAAAGGGAAACTTGCCAATTTTAAAGCAGGAATGTTGGGGCATTACATGCAGATAAACGGCCCCTCGCCACACTTTGATTACCATTTATTGAATGCGTTTTAATAACAGTATTGTAAGACTTTCAAAGTATTCTCAATTTGTCTGCATGCATCCCATTTGTGTACGTTATCCATGGTAACTGTTCCTCCTCCTCCTCCTCCTCCTGCAGCGCTGAGGGCAGCCACGTGTCCGGGCAGAGTAACGGTCGGGACCCCCAGGCGCTGGCCAAAGCCGTTCAGATTCACCACGACACCCTGAGGACCATGTACTTCGCCTGAGCTACACCTACCATCACCACCATGCCCCCCACCCCCCCCCCCACACAACCATGCACACCTGGCTCACCAGTCGAGGAGTCTTCATATGTGCAAGTCCCGCCCCCAACCCCCCCCCCCCAACCCAAACGCCTAGTCAATCCAGACCTGACACTGTGCAGAGGAGAGGAGGGAGGAGGGAGGGGAGGAGGCACCCCCCCCCCCCCCCACACTGGACTGAGGATGCAAAAGCTGCTTTAAAAACAAACAAGAGAAACTCAGCACTATTATGCAATATTGAACAAGCCAACTAGTTTATTTTCTCCTCCGTCAAACCCCCTTCTCAACGCCCCTCTTTCCCCCGGTTTGTCTCCTTTACTTGTGCCCTAGTGGGTCCTTTTCCCTTCCTTTAGCACAGTCTTTCCTTAAATCTTCTCCTTTTGCCATCTACAATACCTCAAGTCAGTTTAAGCAGCAGCACTTTTACATTCTGTTTTTAATATTACAAAAGAGGAAGTGGAGAAAGGAAGGCTCAGCGTTGGTTGGTGGTGATTTACTTTGGACCAGAAGTGCTCCCAGTTGCGCCAGTGAGTTCCTTTCTCCTCTTGTTCCCCTCTGATCTGTCACTTTTCATTCCCGTGTGAAATCACTAGTTTCTTTGTTGTTGTTGAGCACACTGCCACCTGTTGGCGACGAGGTATAAATGCCCCTTTAAAAGTCACAACATTGAGTTGTTGTCTTACAAGGTTTCCGATGAGTTTGGATTTATCTTTAGCAGCTGTCACATTTAAACGGACAGTTTCTATCGGCTGATATTTAAATTGCAGCCATCTATGGATTTTTATTTAAAGTATAACACTGTTATTTGATTCTGGTTTTTATTTTTCTTCTACATTATGTGAAACATTTTATTATTACGACTTTTTTTTTAAATCATTTAAATCATGTAAGCTTGTGTTTTTAATCAGAGTATTCATCATGCATTCATGCTCTCAGTGCTTTGTCTCACATCTCCCTCTCTTGAGTTTGAGATCACATCAGTGGTTTCCTCTAGTGCAATAAATAGCTGAACTAAGGGACGTGGCTCTAAGAGGACGTAAATGACACATAAGAGCAGTTAATTTGAAAAGTGAGTGTCCTCAAACGGTTTGCCACTCGTCGTGAGGCACGTATGCATGGCTCCTCATTGAGACAGTTGATCAGCATGTTCTTAGACTTCGCCCTTGACGTTGGGCAAAAATGGTGCGACTGCAGTTTCAGTTGATTTCATGTTTTACTTGAATTGAAGGATTTGATGCCTCTGTGGTTTGAGATGATCATCAAGGGGCATCACTTCAGAGTTCCTGATCATCAGTTTGCTAATGAGGCTGATGTTCTAAGGCAGCAAAGAGGAGTGTAAAGCCCATAAAGCAGAGTATTCAAGTGCCTGGTGGAAGTGAAATATTCAAACTTGTTATAGGGATCATACTTCAGTTGGTTAAATAATCAGATAGCAAATGGACAGCATAAGAAGGTTTCACCCGATGCCTCTTGTTCTCCTGACTTTTCTATACATCTCATTGTAATCATCCTAAGATCAATGTATTTATTATGTTTGCCTACACAGCAGTGTTAGCTAGCTGTTGGCGTGGCTTTGAAGCAGTGTTTGAGCGAGCCGTGCTGTCTTTGTGCTTAAACTCCACCTGACATGGATCCAGCTGCTACAGTGTGTTTGTACCTCGAGTCAAACTCTTCATAAACCATGATCCTACAATACATTCTGCCAGACTTGTAATGTAATTCCTGTCCATGCAACCGGCCCAAAGCGGTGACTTCAGACTGCAGAGGAGTTTTGGTTGGTGACCAATATTTGCGGCAAAAGTCCTGCTGTTTGTTGATTTGGGTCACAGCTTAGCTGAACCACTGAAAGCTCGTCTCGGGGGTGTTTTTTAAAAGTGAACTGCACTTAAAAGAAGCTGTGTTTGGGGAGTGAACACAGGCGTGGTGCTACTCGGTCTGAATTAGAATCTGAATGAGACTCTGGATGAGCAGGTGGGAAGGGAAGTAGAAAAAGGAACAGTTGACCTCCCACTGCTATGGTTTGAGGATGTCAATCGGTAGCGGTGAAAACCTGTAACGGTACAATGGCGGACGTTCCCTCGGAGGTGTATTGTTAGTCCTTCTGACTGCCTTTTCATAGGCTATCCTTCCAGTGAGGAAGCCAGTGGGGTTGAGCCTTCATCATTTCACTAGAATCATGTAGTGAAAGCCTTTTTAAAAGCCAGATCGAAAGTATATTTGTACATTTTAAATTATGTAATGCACACCACTTATTTTTGCTAACGGAAACAAATGTAGTCTAATTATTAATCTTAGTAAATACATGTATTATGAAAAGTAATGGTTAAAAAAAGGTATAATAACAAAGTATTATTATTGCAATAGACTTGACTTGTTCCTGTGTCACTGTTTGACGTATAGTTTATATGTGAACAGTTTGTTGAAACTAGTGACGTGTGTTTGGACTGTCATACTGTTATTGATAGGGATGGGGACTGTAAACCGCCTCTTGCTTCGATGTCTGGATGTTGAATGCCTATTTCTTTCCCTTTCTTTTGTAGATCTCGTACAGTCAGAGGTTTCTTGTAGAGAACATATTCCATACTGTACTCTTAAAGGCTTTGTATCGAGACGTTAAATCCCTTTCGTGGGGACAAAGGGGAAAATAGACGACGAGTCGGTTGTATTAAGCTTCAGAGTTTCTGCTCTTGAATGTTTTTTTTAAGGTTTTTTTCTTCAACTGGTGCTGACGCCTGCTCCTTATCAGGAAAACGAGTGAAAAGAAAATGTGGTTCTGAACGTGTTGTTGATCCATTTCAAGGCCACGTGTGATCAAAGACAAACGTAACAAGTGGTAGTAGTTCTCCATTTCTTTTACCCTCCTTACCCGAGCCACTTCATGTGCTCGCAAAGAGTTACCCTGCCGCTAAGTCTGGTGTGACAAAGCCTGTAATCTTATTGCTGCTCTTTTTTGCTGTCGAACATTTACTCCCCTTGGCCAGAGGACTCAAATCCACGGCCGTACAATCCCACCCTGTACGAGGAGGATTAGAGCTCTGTAAGATATAGCAGATTCAGTTTTAATTTAAAGATGTGTGATAGACGGAATTAAAGCTGATCAGCGATACGTTTGTGGCAGGTTTTTGTTGGAGGTATAATTTGAGTCCATTTATAACTCACTATCTCTGCCGCTGGTCATCGATGTTCAGTTTGTGTATTATCTACTCTCTGGAGGGCAGTTGAACACATGTTTACATAGCAGATGTGTTTGCCTCGCTTACAAAACTGAAATGTCATCAGCTCTGCTTTGCAAATAGCGGCTAATAGAGAAGTGACCTAACATGAGCAAAGCCGGTCGGAGCGTGTGGAAGTGAACGCTGGAAGGGATACGAAGACGGCAGACATTTGTGTTACAGAGAAGGGGGGTGTAGTCTTGTTTGTTTCTATTCAAATGACTTGATTGAAATGAGAGGCTACAGCCAGCCTCCAGCCAGCTGTGGCCTTTGGCTCTCCATTAGGATTCCTAATAACACAGTCTTTTTCTGGAAGCTGGAAAACGTCTTACACCTACTAAATGAAGGCTGTCTGATGATGAAAAAACGGCAACATGAAGGTCAATGTCACCTTTTTTTAAATGGAAGTGTTCCATTTTTTGTAATCCATCTTTATCCCTGATTTTGGTCGCGCTCTATTTGCAGTGAAAGGTAGCAATGGAGTGAGAAAAAGTCCACAGAAAGTGCCTTTCCTCTTGATGGTGCTGTAAATGGAAAGATAAAATGTAAAAATGAAATTGAACATACACACAGCTGCATGTACACACACACTGAACACATGTATTTCCTTTTAGAAATGGCAATGCAAACTTGTGTTTTCTGTATTTGGACATTACGCCTCAATAGAAGTAGAATATATGCCAAGTATATGGTTGTGGTTGAGCTTTCGCTTCCTATTGCATTTAGTGTCTTGGACCAATGGTGTCGTTGGTACAGTGGAAGGTGCGTTTTTTGGGGGGGAGATAGCTGGCGATAGCGTGGCGACACAGCCTAACCCACGTATGACAAACAGAGCACAGCACTTTAGAGACTGCCACTCTCACTCAGACACATAGCCAAGAGGTTCCTATCTCTGTCCCTCCTGTCGCCTTCGTCCTCCTCGGATCCAAACCTCAGTGTGAAGGAGTTGAAGGAACGTGCGGTACCAAACAGGGCAGTCGGTCATTAAAAGTGTGCCTCATGCTCTCGCGACTCGGGTGGTTGTATTCTCTCTGGAGTCGACTCTTTGCTACAGCTAGGGCTGGGTGTCAAAACACAATCTCACTTACCTCCTAGAGTTTGGCATCAACCATTTTGAAGCATCTCAAACTTAAAAAAAAGGTTTTTACAACAGACTTTTGCAATGAAATATAAAGGTTTTCTTCTCGAAGGGCATTTTTTTTACTAAGAAACGCAACATAAGTGGGATAGAAAACTTCTTAAGAAAGCATGAAAGACTGATAATAGTTTGCATATTGAAGTATGCTTTTAACGAAGTGTCATTTTACAGTAGCTTATAGAGATGAAATGAACACAACCAGTGTCAGTATTGAAGCGACGCCCAGCCCTAGCAGCAGCCAATGGCGTCCATCTTAGTGCCCTGCCATGTGTCCCTGATGGAGAGCGTGTGTGCCCAGCAGTATCCCTGTCTTGAGCCGGTAGGGTGTCGAATAAAAACAGAGGGTGGTCTATAGTTCTGTGGGTACCTTTTCAGTCCAGGGGGGGGTGAAATCTTTCTATTACAAGAGATCTAAACGAAAACAAACACTGCACCTCACTTACCTTGGTATGCTGCATATGTTATACTACAGTACATGAAAGAAAACTGCAAATTGCTTTTATTATGACGTATAATGCTTGAGTAATGCCTGATATTCTTATACGGTAACTATTTTAGAGTCAAAATAAGTATAACTGTAAAAAATATTCTCTGTTTTTTGTCTTAACACTTATCCCATTTTTGAGAAATTGTTCTTGAGCCGACTTTTATTTTGTTGTCCTATTTAAATGTGTTGTTCTTTAAATTTATATACGAAATATATATATATGCGGAATATTTTATGGTGTATTTATTGAGAGTGCATTCAAGCGGCTGGAGTCTCCGCATCATATTGCAGCGTGGTGGGGGCGGGGCCAGGAGGATGAGGCCTTTAGCCCCGCCCCCTCCATGTTGACGCCCTCCGAGACACGCAAGCACAATAATATGGAGGGGGTGGGAGGTGGAGGACCTGATGATATTTATAGGTCAACTTTCCCTCCTTCCTTTCCTAAATATTCTTTACCCTCCTCTTTTTTTCACCACCTGAAATGCCAACCCCCACAGCTCATCTCTGACAAAGGGTAGCCATTTCTGATCCGCGCCGAGTGCTTAATAGCCGCCTGTCTTCCATCTCGAGCTGCTAATTGGTACGTTAGCCATGTAAATTCCCTGATCCTGTATAAAAGCCGGTGGGAAAGCGTAAAATTAAAGCAGCAGCGGGGAGAGGAAGAAAATATGTTGGCAAGGCAGGATTCTTTGGATCATGGTGAACATTTTGGCGTCACTCATTCCCTTATATTGTCTGTTTTTCATGTTGTTTTTCCTCGTGCCAGAACATTTTTCAGCCGGGACAGGTCTCATTCCACACAGAAACACATGCCTCAGCCTTAAGTGCGTTAGTTGTCAGATTTCCATGTGACTTTATGATGCCTGTGTTGGGTTGCCTACAGAGAAACCAAGCCTACGTACTTGATCTGCCCCGATTCCCCGCCCTACATCCTAATTTCTTCTCATTTCTCATGTAAACCACTAACATTGATGTACAAACAAGCTTTCACAGATTGCTCCGTCTCATTTGTATTGATGTCAGACCAAAACAAGGTCCGGGTCAAACGGCGTTTGAAAGACTTATTGGCAACATGATGAGCAGTGCTTACCGCCTCAGGACTAATAACTGAATGAAATTAAACCATTTAGCTGAATTGACTTTTATACACCCTGAACCCTGCAAGCTTATTGGTTATCATTGTAATGTCCTTGATGGCAAATCCAAAGAACAACATTTTCAGATGCAGTTTGACCCGGGCCTGGATGTTCAGAGACCTGTGCCTGTATAACGAACCAAGAATGAACCGCGTTGTGATTCATTTCTGTTTTAGTTTCTTTGTTTTTGTTCCTCATCCCATTAAAGGGATCAAAGTCATGGAGTGTTGTCAATCCTATCCTAAAGTGAATAGACCTTTTTTAAACCAAATCATCTTGGTTTAATTAGTTTACTCTCATATTTACACCCATGGCTGTCAGATATTTGACCTGTTTTCATCAAGAAATTAGGCTTCTGCTGCGGTTTTTCCCTCATATCCACTAAATGGTTTTGAAAGCAGATATTTGACAGTGGCCAGGGGTGTGTGTGTACGCTGGTTGTTCAGATTTTTTTCAATGTAGCATCACTCTTGTGTCTGTCTTATTTCAAACTCAATATCTTAGGACTCTGATACCTCTGAGTGATGCACCAGCAAACGGATGTAAACCTTCACAGCCAGATGATCCATGTCTCAGTGTCTCTGTGTGTTGCAAAGGCTCTGTTGAACCGACAGCTCTATTCCTCTCAGTTTTAAATGTCTCTTGTTTGTAACTCTCTCTTATAGGTTGTTGGCCTTTTAGTGTTGCTTTGCTTCAGTTTGAAGTGTATCTTTGACTAATACTTGCAATAAAATGCTTTGCTTTACCTTGGTTGTCTTGGTGCAATGTTAGAAATACAAACAATATTTTTGTATGTGTCAAGTGGAATTTCTGGAGATTTTTAAATATCAAAAAGTAGACAAATATTAAGGAATGCCATCAATAGCAGCACATTCATGTACACCTTTCACAATTTCAAACACACATTGAGTTTTGTCATACTAGTGTCATAGTATACTTTTTAAGCACTTAGTATAGACAAATATCTACATACTTAACAGCTATATAACAAATGAAAAATATGTACATTAAAGAGGCAAACTATATATTTATCGCCACAAAGGGAGAAACAAAATCGGTGCTTCACAGCTCACCCTCTCCCGTCTGTGTCAAGGACAATCACAGCAGCTCTGTGATAATCTTGCGGGGGAGTTGTCAAACTTTGAAATGTTACTATAAGTTTTAACAAAATAGATATCGTTTTTCCTAATATGTAAGACTTCATAGCCTATTTATTTTCTATTATATTTAATTGTTATATTGTAAACTAGTGTGCATCCACTGCACACCAAATACAGTCTGCTTTGAGAATAGTTATCCAAAATGTTCACAACAAATGTTCTAACTTAGAGGAAAACATTATTTACCGTATCACCTCACCAGTGCTGTGGTTGTCCGTAAGAAGCTTTCATATATTGACTATTTCACCAGTTACACCTCTGGTTAAATGTTTAAACCTCCTAAACTACTGTATATTAAATGTTAAGAGAAACCAGCTGAGCAGACATTGAACAACATGAATAAAGGAGACAGCAAATGCTTGTGAAGACGCCTCCTTCTTTTGTTATGTTTAACTGATCCCTAGAAGCCCCCTACCCCTAAAACTACACATTGTGGGGTTAACTTAATTGAAGCTGTATCGAACCAGGTTTTGTTTTGTGTAACACTTCAGGAAAATGTGCAAGAAACTAGGGACGCATTACACTTTAGCACAGCGTAATGCGAGCGAGAACAACAAAGAGTAAACAATCATTTCTGAGCAGCAACACTTCCTATCATTAAAAACATAAACCAGATGTTCTGCTGGGTGGGTCTCAACACTGATTATGTACACTTCCTAACTGTAATAAACAGCTTGGTCCCCATGCACCCAGCTACAAAACTGACACAATGATGGTGTTAATTTCTGTACATCACTTATGTAACGCAGAGCCACTGTCAAAGAGGCGTCTCTCTGCGGGCCTCAGTGCAGCTGCAGCCATTTTGTCACTAACTGTGATGTTGTACGAGTGTCCAACCCAGTCTCATGGAATTTCGTGTTATAGTCACGACATTTAATCTATTGATTCGTGTTCACCAACACGATTATCCCCTTTTTTTCGTGTCACACAGAACGACTTTAAAAGCAATGTATTTCTACTGGTAATGTGTTTCGTGCCTACAGCACGTCTTTTTCTCCGGTCGGTTCGTGGAAGACCGGAAGCTGTGTGGTTCATAAAAACATGTTCTTACTCAATATCAAGCCACAATTATTGCTTTTATTTAAATCATATCGGATTATGGGTAGTGTAGTGTCTTCGGCCATCCTAAACTCGAAAATGCTCGAAATGTCCCTTACAGGCCTACGTCTGTTTGAGATTATGGAAATAAACCAATAAATAAAAACAAGGATAATTGTGTGTTATTGGTGAATAAATAACAGTGTGTTATTTTGAAAAGAATAACAAATTAGAAGGAAAAAAAGATTTAAAAAAATACAGATTTCAGTATCCTGAGGCTCTGAGCCCCATTTATTTTCCTCACAGACGGCAACAAAAGTCAGAAATTATACGATTTAAAATAAAAGCAATAATTGTGGCTTGATATTGCGTAAGAACATGTTTTTATCATGGTTTTTATGAACCACACAGCTTCCGGTCTTCCAAGACCCGACCTGAGAAAAAGACGTGCTGCAGGCACGAAACATACTACCAATAGAAATACATTGCTTTTAAAATCGTTCTGTGTGAAAAAAAGGGGATAATCGTGTTGGTGAACACGAATCAATAGATTAAATGTCGTGACTATAACACGAAAGGTCGTGAGACTGGGTTGAGTGTCACCAAACCAACTGTTAAAAGTTAAAACAACACTTAATCACATGTAACATAACAGGCATTGCTTTGTTAATAAAACACACAATGGGACTTTTGATTGATTCTCTGACTCTGTCCAACTCATTTTAAACAGTTTCCAACACAACAAGCAGGCATTTGGGATACGCTTGATTATAACTCTAACCCTGAATCTAGATCAACAACTGGGAGAGTATTATCTGATTCTTGGTCACATGGGGGCAACGGAAAAAGCTTTAAACAGAACATAATATTCCCTAAATACTTGATAAGGCGAAAAGTTGCCCATGTACACATCCTGCAGACACTGAGCAGTAATAGCATTCATTTGGATGTATGACTACATGGTGAATTTAGGTCAATATTCACTCTCCTTTGGCTTTGCTAGAGCCTCATACTTTACTCTGTGATTCAGTTAGCGTTCTTTAGTTGTAACTGTAGCTTTCCAGCAGTGAATTGCATCTTCAGTGGTGTTGTTGTTGTCTTACTGATGTCTTGTAAGGCAGGACTAAAACAAATGGTGTTGTGTGTGTGACACCAGCTGTTTGAGTCCAATATTTCCTCCAGCCACCTGGACCTCACATATGTCGAGCTAAACAGAAGAGCAGAGCGCGTTGGCACACTACACATCTGTGAGACCATTACAACAGCCTTGAAGGTGTTAAATAAGAAGTAAAATAAGAATGAGTTGACTTTTCCCCTGAGGGTTGTTGGAAAGCAATGTGACAAACTGAATTAGTGGAGCACTTTGTGTAACTACACCGGTGCGATTTAATGATGGCCATGCATCTTACAGATGTCTGTTTAAGTTGTATTTTATTTCTCTCTTTCTTAAACAGAAAACATTGAAACTACCATAAAATGAAAGACATAAAGGATTCAATATAAATACATTTTAAAGTCTCTCATGTGTCATTTAAATACAGGTTTAGACACGTTAGCACAGCAGAAATGTGATGAAATAAAATCAAATGACTGAAACCTTGACAGTTACATTATCCATGTAAAGGCACATTAACAAATATGATATGCAGATATGAAACCGTATATAGATATGAAATGTCAACCACTGCCATCAAAGGATGAGAAATGTTTTTGGGATGGGTAATATATATATTTATGGCTGTCAGAAATGTACATTCAATTATTTCCGAGGTAATTGTAAGGCACATCTCTTCAGAAGTATTTCAGTCGGTGAAGAGGTTATACCTGTCATGTTTATTCACCCTCGCTACATTTTTCAATTTAGCAAACTAAAATATTGATGCACCAGCAACACCTTATCTTAATTACCAAAGCAGCTACATAAATGGTTTGAATTAAAATAAATACCAACTGCAAATACGTGTCAGCTTTAATACAACTCTGAATCACCTTTTTTTTAAATAAATGAATTAACTAGCCGCCTGCATACAAACAGGGCCGATAGCCAGGTGTGTCTCATTCAGCTGATTAGGTGAAAGCTACATATCTTTTCCATTTATGGTTTCATCTCTCTCTTAATTAAAGGTTGTTTTGACTGAAAGCTGTAATCTTCAAAATGAATACAGACACATTTACAGATGGCATTTGATAGTTTTCACTTGCTGTATTTTGTCTTCTCGTGCTTCGTGCTGTCATCTCTGCAGGTTGACTTGATCGGGTAATGATGATTAGCTACACACGAAACACCTTGACCCCTAAAAGCTATTTAAGGAACAATTGTGGAAAAGGAGTCCGAGCTCCTTGCGTTAGATTTTCTGAGCTGTTTTTGTTGCAGCTTTGAGGTTTCTGGTTGGCCCATTTTTTATATATATCAAGGATGTTCATGTGCTCTCTGAAAAAAGACCTTTTCTCGCCAATTTGGCATTTTACACAAAAAAATGTTATTTTCTGCTGTGCTTTTCTGTAAAGGGACTGTTGCAGAATACTTAAGTAGTGGTTAAGGTCCAGCTTAACTACAGATAAGCCGAATTGACTTTTTGTATTTATTCATGCAGCGACCCATGTTTTTGAGTGACAGACTGTGGCTTTATAATCAAAACAGGACATGGGTTTACAATTCAGTGAAGAGGCATTATCATACACAAGGCAGTCTCATTAAGATCAAGATCAGTCCAACAATTAATTTCCAATACATTAAGAGGAGGCAGATAAACCAAAAATATCACACACATATCTTTGAATTAACAATATAACATTATTTAAAGTAAAATACCAGCAAAGGACTTCCTAAAACCTCCTTTTAGTTTTGTTTCATTCTCATAGTAATGTGCATATCTTCAGAGTTGATGTGAGTAACTCTCAAACCTAATCGGCCCTGACATCCAATTTCATCATTCTTCATTTCAAAATTGGTATTTTTAATTAATTTTAAGTCTGCTTCGTTGGTTCTACCAATCAAGGGGCCTGGATTTTATTATCCTGCAGTTTCACCTCTCACCAGGAGTGGGGGCACTTCACCAAGAGAAAGGCGGTGTGATGATTAAGCTGAAGTGCTGCATCCTGTGTCAGGAGTCAGACGCACTGATGATTTGTGTAGAACAGGATGTACAGGGTGTGTCTGTGTTTTGGGAGGTGAAGCATTACAGAAGTCCCTGAATGACTTGCGGAATTGTAAAGGGCCCATAAGGACAGACGGATGTTTGGCCATGGATGAAGACTTACGGTAAATATTAGGCCTGATGGCGCGATTCCCAAACATCACAGGATTTGGACCTTATTATTTCAGTGCTGTATCTTGTGTGGGTGGCGTTTTTATTTCACCTCTAACTAGGGCTGCTCGATTAAAAATCATAATCATTATTATTATTTGGGTCAATAACATATCACAATAACATAAAACGATTATCCATTTACTTTGAAAACACCCATTATTGAACTTTTTTTTTTTGAACAGTAGGTTGATTATTCTGAACTTTAGAACTTTATATATACTTTATAACTTTATAATTCAACTGAAAAAACAATAAAACATTTTATTAAAAAAATCGTTTTATTTCAATTATGTTGTTTTCATAATCGTTGCAAGCCAAAATCGTAATTGCAATTACAATACGATTAATTGAGTAGCCCTACCTCTAACCTCCAACCGTGCCTCCGTCTGAAGGTTGGGTGATGAGATTAACAACTTGACTCTCGGCTGCACACCTCTATCCCCTCTGTCCCGTACATGACAAATGACTCACAGAGAATTATCACAGATGTCTACCTGCAAAAGACACCCAGAAGGCCGTCCCAGCAGGGCGATACACACAGTCAGCAACAACCATTAAATGAATGGGACCACAATCTGTGTGTTTGCGAGCCTAGTTTATGATTGACCGTCAGCTGAGTAAATATTTGCCTCTTTTAAAGGTTTCTGAAGAGTGATGAAGCTGCCCAGATCTGGGTTCATGCACTTTAGACTTTTTATTAAGCCAAAATGAGAATCAGTTATGAAACAGCTTGACATTTTGGAAAATACCTGTATTCACTTTTTTTTGCCGAGAGTTTGATAAGAAGATTTAGACCACTCTCATATCAGGTATACAGCCAGCAGCTGTTAAGCATGAAAAGTTATGCTTTATTCCAATAAATCTACCCCTCCTCTCCGCTGATAAGTTTGTTTGGGATTGACTGGGCACTACATTTAGTTTGACATGCAATGACTGATAAATGATGACAGTCAAACCCGAATGTCATTTTGGTTTATTACAACACAACAAGGTTACACCTGCAAAAAATACTTTTCAGCAATAGCTCTGTGAAGTGAAGACTTTTGAAGGGGCCCCATAATGCTCATTTTCAGGTTTCATAATTGGCTCATTTGCACCGTTTAAGTTTATTCATTTATTTATAATCATATACTTTCTTTTTAATTATTATTTTGTATGTTGTTTCCATCTATGTCTTCTATGTTGGAAAAGAGAAGCATGATTTCCACCCCAATGAAAATATTTGAAATATAACCAAATTGTAAAAATAGCATAAACATGTAGAAGTTGCAGTTTTACAGGAGTATATATACAGAGTCAGATTAGCCGTTTCTCCACAGCTTTTATGCTAGGCTAACTATCTCTTATAGCTTCATGTTTACTTTTTAGAAATAGAGTGGTATCAGTCTTATCTAACATATCTGCAAAAAGGCAAGTAAGTACATTTCCAAAAATGGTCAAGCCATGCTTAAAGAGCTAAGAGGTTCATAACAACACCCTTCCTCTAATCACTCCAGTCCACCCATTCTCCCCTCACTGCTCCCTATCTCCAAACACATGAATACGTATAGTTCTGGGGAGGAAATGCCGTGATAAGCGTAGCATAGCTGGAATGCAGAGACATTGAATAATTGGGGTCAACAGAGGGAAGACTGGTGGCTGATGTTTCTCATGGATGTGTCACGAATCAGTGCACTGCTCTTTACAGCTCCAGAGAACAATACCCCCGCAAACAATAATCTGAATCTATGAATCAGTTATTGTGTGTGTGTGCGTGTGTGTGTGTGTGTGTGACTGTGGGCTGAGATGGGGATAAGATATTATTGAGCTGTCAGGGATCAGCAGACAGTCTTTTCTATTTTATGGACTGTGTGAATTATGACCAAACAGTGAGTCCTTCCCAGCCATTCTTCATTGTCAGTCCTCAGAGTCTTGCAATGTAATAACATAAAATACAATGCATTAGATTATTTACAGATCATTTTGATGGGGGATTTCATGTAAAATTGATAAAGTACCCACTGCAGTCTTTTTGTCAACCGAGAGTGTGAGCTAATAACACTTTATGTATGGTTTTAAAGTGTCTGAACTATTGCTTCACATTTTGTACACACAATGATGATGACTAGAGGATAAATCAAAAATTATTCTGATGATTCCCTGCCTTTTTAGCTCGAGGCAACATCACCGGGTCAGAATTTAAATTAGTCTGACATTTTGATGACCGAATACCTGCAGAACTAATGACTTTCCCATCAGCTGCACTTTGAGTTTAGTGTTAATTAGCTAATGTTGGCAGGATTGTTTACATGGGGAACATTACCTTCTAAAAACCAGCGTGTTAGTATTGTAGTTGTAAGCATGCCATTATTCTGCTTAAAGGAACGAGGCTGTAGAGAAATCATGCTTGATGTTTTTCACATGGATTTTTCTGCAGACAGCTGATCTATACTTCAATCTATGCATGGGGGGTTAAGATAACTTTTGAGAGATACAGCCTAATTGCAGACTTGAAATATTTTGTCTTGGGCGTTATAGTCAACAACATCCGAAAAAACACCAGAAAACATAAACATCTCTCAATGCTACACCCTGTTTGGCACCAAGCCCATTTTAAAGATGAACTGGAATGACCTGACCATGTTCATCATAAGGAAGGAGCTTTCCACACTGCGCAATGCTGTAGCTCAGTGATGCCTTTTTGTAGTTTTTGGACAATGGAGCTCTTCTTCTGTACATCCAGCGTGGGCCCCCTTCAGGACGAGGCCCGTGGCTGGCTCCACATGATGGATGTGCCTCTCCTGCACCCCCATCTACTCTGTAGTCTGATGGGAGGCACAAGAGCTCAAGGGGTGCACAGGGTAGTCTAACAATACAATGGGAGCAGTGCTAATGGGCTTGTGAGAGGGATCTTGGCTCAAATCAGGGCAAGGGAAATGCCCTTCTTCTACTCTTATACTGTCAAAAGAGCTCTTTAGACAGAGGTTCTGCACACTGAATGTTTTATGTATTGTCTACTTTTTACAGACCAGTAGGAAGCTGGCTTTATTTCATATATAGGTGCTTTCAGAAGTTGCATATGAACTAGTCTGTCTTCTGTAGTGAGTGATCTGTATTCCCGACCTATCACTCTTCAATTTTCATTCCATTTTCATAATATTTCATCATCCTCTTTTCTACCTTGGGATTTAGCCCTAGGGAGCAATAAGCTGTATCTACTTTCCTTGTATCAGTTTTAAGGTCTCACAATATTGAAGACTTTTGTAGCGGCAAGTGGAGCGTCTTTCCTTTGATATATTTCAAATTACCGTCATAGAAGGCAGAAACGATCTTTGGCTTAAACTCTCAGAGGCATACATAAACTCTCATTGCAGATGTTTTGCTTTTTCCTCCTGCATCCGATTTAACGTGTCCTGAATTTCACCTCTTGCTCCTCTGGCCTGGTTTCCTCCATGTGGTCCAATGTAGATCAACACAGCACAGCCATAACACTGCTGGGGTTAGAGGGTTCATTTGTTACGTAGCAGGAAAGGAGGACTCTGAAAGTTAACACGCCCAGTGTGGATTATTCTGTCTTTGGAGTTTTAGCTTTCGAACACAATTTGCAGCTTTTGGGTGAACACCAGGAATATTTTAACCAAACAGAAAGTACAAATTATCCCAGAAGTTAAATCCAAAGTGCGATGGGAACCTACATAAATAGTCGTGTGCTAAGTTTGTCATCTTTTACATGCACAAAGGTATTTCTCAGCTGGAAAGGAAATGACCGAAACATCAATCCATATTCTCCAATAAATAACACCATTTTATAAAGTTTTATATTTTATATTTCCATTCTTGCCTGTGTATACTTGTACAGGCCTTATGTCTTTCCTATCCATTACAATCAGAATCACAGTCCAGTTTATTGCCAAGTTTTCAAGCACGGTACAAGGAAATGGTGTATTGGTGCATGTAAGAACAAATGTAATTCAAACACAATGTTTATTAAATCTAATTTTAGAGGAGTAAACTAATAGTGTTTCAAAAAACTGCTGAACCACTGAGTTTTCTTTCACTCTTTGAAGGGATTTTATTATGAAGGCAGCATTTGAAGGTATAAAACCATTCACATCTGATACAAGCTTATAAAAACATGACTAACAAATACACAGTGTCAGGTACGGACCAGCAGGAGGCAGTGCAAAGACATCGCTGGCACTACAAGTTTAATATCCATTTTTAGATGCTTTTTTTATTTGCCAGTAAGCAGTTCACTCTTCACATTGTTCCAAAGGTCATTCTGCTCACAGGACATGAAGCCCCAGCCTCACGGTTTAGTCCATTTCCTGTTCTCTTCTCTGAGAAACAGAAGTGCATCTTTGGCCTTTTTTAGATGGTGTCATCCAAATGTTCGTGCAGCCTCTCTCCTCTGTTGCTGTGCCGGTGTCGCCTGAAAAGAAAACGAAGTGTCCAATTTAGATCAAACAGAAGTGACAAAGCGAACACTGGCTCGAGTAAACATCACAATGGCTTTGTCAGCAGACGCAGCCTGGCCTGTCACGCCTCATGTGTCACTTAGGACTCTAGCTGTGTAGCATTTCTTCTGTTCTCATCTTATACCCTTCTTTTGTCCTTTTAAAAGCAGCTTCTACTGGTTTCTTATTTTCTCCCAGAGTATGGCTTTATTATCAGAGCCTGAAATGAGATTTGTGCCTGCCAGTGTTTGTGTGCATTACTGTACCTCCAGAGCAGAAACGCCAGCACTCCTCCAAACAGCAGCAGGAAGATGGGACACACTACAGCTGCTATTGTCCCTCTGCCCTCTGCCTCACAAGGTGCTGTCAGCCAGGAAAAAGATACCAGATGAGGGTGGGAGAAAAACATAATCTGACATGGCTGCCGGAAAAGGCCAAAAAGGTCCTTTGGAACAAGTCTGTAGAGAGTCAGTAAACTGACTGCCACAGCAAGAACTAACAGGACAAACCCTGAAATACCCCGAATGTCTTTGGATCATCACACATTTTGGCAGATACAGAGAACTGCATTTGTCTCGCCTGTTTAGCAGCAGTGGTAGCAGCAGTAGCAGTAACAGTTGCGGTAGTGATTTATTGATCGCAGTGTGGAAAATCTTTTATCACTGACACACCATCGGTGATACAATACACGTAGCAAAGTGCAATCAGGACACGGCTCAAGATAGACAGATTAAGGATTCTGACTTGTGAATTTCCATGATCGAAGCCATGAGCTGACTTAAAAAACACAACATTTTAATTTCCATAAGCACAGACACCTGTCAATCAATCAACTAGGTTAGAAAAATAAGTATTAAACATTATAATGATCATAATCTTTAGTTGGGAAATAGGCATTCGGTACTTTATGTAATAAAAGTCAAGTCAAATTCTTCCATTGAAATGTTTTCTCTTAAAATATAAAATAATATGAAGGGACCACTGCAGAACAAGTACAGGATTGTTATATGTATTAAATACCTGGGTAACTTTTACCAAATTACTTTTGAACTGTCGAAATAAGGCAAATTGTATTACTTCATATATGACTGGTTAGTTTAATCCATAACAATGCATGATTTGCATTTACTTCATGAGCTGTCACATGAAGTACAAAGCACTTGATTCTGGAGTTTAGTGGGGCTGTTTGAACTAGCTGTAAAACACATTATGTTAACTGTTTCCTATTTATACATCTAGCTGAAACAGGGCTACATCAGTACTGTATTTGTTGCTATACCTAGCTATTTGCTAATAAATCTAATATTAAAGTGGACCTATCATGCTGTATTTGAAACATATATTGTAGGACCATACCTATATAAAACATGTCTGTGAAGTTTTTTTCAAAATACCAAACAGATCATGCATTTTAGCCATGCCTCATTTCGCTCTATTTGCTCTTTTCCAGCCCTGTTTTTGCAAGGGCTGATTCTGCTTTTGTGGCAGACTACAGCGTCACTTACAGGCCTGGCATATGTACTACAGCGTCTCCAGCGCTTTCGAGCGGTCTCTCATTCCCCTGATAGGTGGAGAGTCAGGAAAATTCAAATAATAATCAGCTCCGTTACAGCCCCGTTTTTTGAGATTTGGGTATGGAGGAAAAGAGAGAGGGTTGTGTTTTCTGACACTTGGTGAGTTCCCTGACACACCGGGGACACATATTCATGTATAAAAGACGTACAAAAGTGCATTTTGCATGATAGGTCCCCTTTAACTCTCCTTATTTGCTCTGATTTGGTCTCCATCATCAGATGAGGGGGAGTTATCTGGCTCTCTAGCTGCCAAAACATCCAATATGTTCTCAAAGTTTATGTTCCTGACGCTTGTTGTTGGGCAGGAAGCCTACAGAAGCCTTTTTTTTTTAGAGCCGTTTAGCTTAAAACTGAAGCAGTTTACAGAAACAGTAAAGTTGTGGGCTGTAAAACCAAAATAATGAGCTAAAATATGCTCCTTGTTCTGAGGGAAAATGAACAGAGCATTTTCTTATTATATTTATAAAGTAGTTCAGTCCAAAGCAAGGCAAAATAAGTCTACTAAATGTACACACCAGAGGAACACTCGTACCTGCAGTGTAGGTGGCAGAACTGTGGCCCAGCTCGTTACTGACCAAGCAGGTGAAGTGGCCACAGATGGGGGTCTTTGTCACCAACAATGTAGTTCCATCTTTGGAGACTCTTCCCACTGAGTTAGTGATGGCCGCTCTCTCATGGAGCCAGCTGAAGTGGGGGTCAGTGCCCCAGGCCTCGCCACAAACCAGCGTGGAGTGAGACGCGTTGATGCTCACTGAGACATGGTGCACTTCCTCTGCAAAGAAAGATGAGAGGATTAGAGTGGAAAGAGATGATAAGGATTGGAGGTAAAAAACGTAGAGCCTGATAGAAAGAGGAGCCGTGGGCATCTCTCGATTATAAAATAAGAATAATGGCGAATGGCTGTCCGAAAGGCTCTGAGACAAAGAATCATGAGAGACGTTAAATGCTGTCAGGAGAAACTGGTTTAGTTTCAGAGACAATAATGAGCCCGGCGGGTGAGGCATAATGTCGGAGAATGGGATGATGGATAGCCCTGGGAGCGGCAGAGCAGACGTAGAGAAGAGTGAAGCTGATGAATTGATACTGTTAGAGCAGACAGATGAGAGTAAAATAAAAGCTTGGACAGAGGACTAGTAAGCTACGTCGAGACAGGAATTATCTAGAAGCAATGAAACAAAAGAGAAAGCCAGCAAGCAAAGCCTATAGGCAGTTCTTTAATTATTAAATTAGACTTCCAAAATCAGAAAGAAACATTGCCTGCTGGCGTGAAATTAAAACATATTCATTAAACTGTTGGCCGGGATATTGCAGCTGTTGAGGATTTAAAATGTCTTCTTCACGCTGAGATAATACAATTTGGTATTTTAACTAACCCTGTATCCTTATCAATTTCATTTCTATATATTGTGGAATACAAAATAAACAAGGGCTGTATCTTATTATTATTTTCTTTATCCATTCATCAAATTATTATTGCAATGAACTATTAAGTAATTGTTGTTTGATATAGAAGAAAATAAGAAAAAAAATGCAAATCCAAGTTTCAGAGTGCCCAGGTTGTGGTCTTTAAATAACTTATTTTGTCTGACAAACAAAGATGAAAAGTGCTCAGAAGAAAAACCTACATCTGTTAAAAAAGAAAAACAAATATAATTAATTGGACGTCGATTATAAGATAGTTTTGTTTGCGAAGGTTGATAAAATGAGAAAAAAACTTTTAATTGGAGAAGATGGCCCCTTAAAAGTTGGTCAGCTTTATTTGATCGATAAATAAAGTCAAACATCACATGCGTTTTAGCTTTTGCCCCTTTCATAAATCAGGGGGCGTGTTGTACCACACATCATAGTGTTTTTCTTAAAGTGGACCTATCATGCTATATTTGAATAATATATTGTAGGGCCATACCTATATAAAACATGTCTGTGAAGTTTCTTTTCAAAATACCAAACAGATCATGCATTTTAGCCATGCCTCATTTCGCTCTATTTGCTCTATTCCAGCCCTGTCTTCACAAGGGCTGATTCTGTGGCAAATGAGCTGCAGCTGACCACGCCCCCCTGCAAAGGAGGGGGGTGAGGCACGAGCGTCATGTTACCATGCCGTTACCATGCTGTTACCATGCTGTTACCATACTGTTACCATGCTGTTACCATGCTGTTGCCATGCTGTTACCATGCTGTTACCATGCCACTGCAACCCCCCATTCCCCTGATAGGTGGAGAGTTGCCCATATAGGCGGAGCTCCCTGTTTCTGAGTTCCCTGACACACCGGGGACACATATTCATGTATAAAAGACGTACAAAAGTGCATTTTGCATGATAGGTCCCCTTTAAGGGCCTAGTAAAGGAGAATGAATGGCTGATGATTGGAAAATAATATGAGATTTGGGTAATTCGACTAATCAATAAGGACTAATTGTTTAAACATATCTGCAGTATCATTTAAGGCTTCACAACAAATTCCCTCACATGCTGGGCATCATACTCCTACCATATTCCCTGACGATGCACTGTGCTGTGGTTTTGGCCCCTCTGTGATCCGTCACAGTCAGAGTGTACACGCCGCCGTCTGCTGCCTCGTATGCATTCATCTCCAGTGTTGTCTCCTGCTGCTCCATATTCACATGGACGTTTGGCCTGGTGCCGGCACACTTGAGGCTCCTGCCCGGGCACGTGGCCAGTGTCACTCGCTCGTGGGTCATTCCAGTTTCAGGCTCCCTCTCCCAGGTCACCGAGGAGACTTCTTCCAGGGGTCCATGCTCGATCTGAGCCCTCAGAAAGAGTTGTTGTCCCGGCATCACATGCACAGGCTCCTCGTTGAGTACATGCACCGACATACACTGCAGCCCGCATGGCACTGAGGACAGAAATGTGTTATTGCATCAGAAATCTGCTTACATGCAGTTTGTACTCTTATTATGATCCAAAGTATTTCATATTCATAAGTATGACCTTTTAGCATTTGGAGGATTTGCATTGTTTGGGCAGAATGGAAGGCTAGTAAAACAAACAATGGTATAATACTTAATCTTCGTCCTCGGCATGTACTTGAATATGTATGGCTTCTTTCTGTCAAACAATGTCAAGCGATGATTTATAGCGCACGACAGCCCATGCCTAATATGATATCCATCAAACCCCATCAATATCTTAAATCCTGTGTCAAAATGCAGTGGGCCTGGTAAGCCTCTTTGTGTTTAATACAACGAGTATTAATCACACGTCTTAACTTGATAGGCCAAGGATGAAGGAGATGTAAATAATGTAAGCTTGTTATTCATGCAAAAGGCATATAACAAAGTAAGTATGCGTTTGTGTCAGAGCCCATTGCAGAAAATATTTTTCTTCCTGTAGTTTCAAGCAGAGTTTTAAACAGATATCATTAGGATGCTGGCTAGAAACAAAGACCTTACCCAAGAGAAGCAGCAGGGCAACTTTCCAGCTCGGGAAATAATGTAGATCCATAACACCTGCTGATGTAGAGGGAGAACAGACAGAGGAATTTGTCCATGACCGCAGAAACATCCCGCCCTTTCCTCTGTACTCGTGAAGCAAGGGTGCCACTGCAGCAAGAATAATAACTCCCTCCAGAGAAAATGTAAAATTAAAATGAGAGCAAAAAGCAATTAAAGCAGCATGCCCCTCTATTAGAGAAAATGCAAACCCAATGTTGAGGGTTATTCTTTTTTTGTCTTAATTTATTTGCAAAACATCCAACAAACAACACTCTTGGCATTGCATACCGCAATTGAATCACAACTTGGAACAAAATAGGGACAGTTCGACTGCCAAAACTAAAATGAATCCCCTCAAGCACAGCTGCCACAACAAAACAGAGAGAGAGGAAGCAGTGATAGCAGAGCAGGAACACAACCTGCATGCATTAAATATAACCTGGAATTCCCTTTGCTGTATACCTTGAAGTCATCCATATCAGAAGGCCACAGAGTGGGAATCACCTACCTCTCCAAAATCGAGACTAACAAAGCTTCCACTTCACTTTCCCAGAGGTTAAGGTGCAGCGCAACTCACTCTGCCAGTAGATTTATTGCTCAAAATAAAAATAATAATCAAAGTAGTTTCCATTTCATTGTGAGAAATAATCTAGTTAAAAACGACGGCTTCGACATCTACCACTATTACTGAAGCCACCATTAAACCTGAGTTGAAATTAATGTTTCAGGACTTTGTTCTCCTCTCTGCTTTGCTTTTTAAGGTCAGGTCCAGTCAGTGAGTCACGTAGGCGTCAACTTGTTTTCCAGCAGTTTCCTGCCCTCCCCGTCTCCCCCCATTTCCTGTACAATAAAGGTTTAATTTTCCTTGTGCACTGAATATGTCAACTCTCCATTGTTAAACTTCATCCCCCCCTCATCTAACCTATTTCCAAACACATGCTCACTCAACAATACAGTTTGTAAACTTGATAAAATGCAGTGGTATTCTTTTGAAGGGAAACCAATGACAATGTTGGAGCTCATTATGAAATAGGCTTTGTACTGCAGGCTTCTTATCCAGCACAAACACTATTCACCCTGCAGACACAACACATTTCCTTGGCTTTGGATTGTTAAGAGTAGGTAGTACATGTATTACTCGATATATTTGTTTTGTTTATGATTGTCTCTTGCTTGCAAACACACTTCAAGCACGCAAAATCTACTGGGACTATCCAGTCTCTGAGGCATTGGTGAACGCCTTAAATACAAAGTTTGCCTTATAGACAAACAATTAGCTGATTTAGTGTAGTCACATTTAAATTAAGTTCTTATTCTGGACCCTTTCTTTCACATATAAATCATAATTTAAACCTCAGCGGCTTGCAATAACCTTTAGAAAATCATCTGTCAAGAAAGACCATGTCATATTATTGAAAGCTACAGAACAGCTACTACTGTGTGCATCAGCAGAGCCTTTTTCACTACTAAAGCACTGAAACATAATGACATCACTTATTCAGGGGGTTAGCTCTGCGTTTTCCGACTTCATGAAACGCATCCTGGGGCACAGATTTAACAAGTGATTTAAAACTGATTATAAATCCATTTGTATTTTCAGAGGATTTATGAATAATCATGGGAGTCAGCTGTGGCTCCCACTGAGATCTTTGACAACAAAGATGTGCTGGTAGCTGGAATTAACCAGTGGGTGGCACTAATATAACATCTGAAAAATATCACAACACTTTTGTCCTCAGAGTATTTTTCTTCAGCGGACATCATCATGTTATGGTTTTATGCACAAAGTAATGGATCTCCTTGTTTTGCTTGACATTAATCCACATTATACCACAAGTGGGTAAATTAAGCAAATCATTAATTTGTTTTATCAGATCATAGCTGCCACATAACAGGGCAACAAAGATTGACCTTCAAACATGAAAGTCAATTAAATCTAATTAATACATTCTCTAAAAAGGGATAAAGTCTTTGCATTACTGCTATCAGTGTGGCACTGTATTCCACAGTATGATTTCATTAATTTACAAGAGAATATAAGAAAACAAAAGAGTATAAATACGCTACATGTAGGCCTATAGTTAATAAGATAAGATAGATAAGATAGAGCTTTATTGTCTCCCTTAGGAGAAATTGGTCTTGGGCATCGAGATAATAAACATAAAACAAGATGCTATTTTTAGTGTGTGGAACTTTCAGGATATCTAATGTTTCTTGTTTGTTTGGTAATTACTCATTACTGCAATGCCATCATTAAAAACCTGCATTGGAAATAATCAAGGCACTTATATTCAACACATGTACCCAAATACAGTGTTTACTATTATTGATGAAAAAACACCACAACTATAAAGAAGTAGTATAATTAATAGTGATAGAAAAAAGCGTTCAGAGCCTTTTCTCAAGCAAACGTACCAATACAACAACAAATACAACAAAATACTAGTATTTTTAGCAACATTTACTTTAAATAAAAAAATGCTTCATGTGACCTGTGTATTATGTTATAATATGTTATTATTATTAGTTATATTATTACATGGCATTCCTAGACTAACACAATAATGCACAAGCAGCATTATAGAGTAACAGCTGTTCGAGGTGAATCTTACTTTCAATAGTTTAATATATCTCAATGAATTCTGTTTTGTAAAATCTATCGTGGTATAGTATTTTAAATCTTAATCTGAAACGTAAGCATACTCGTACGTAACAGCTGTCAGTTAAATATAGTTAAAGGTTTACTTTCCGCCATTGTTTGTTCAGGCTGCTGTCTCTTTAAGAGAACAGGTGTGTCCTCAGCAGGTAATAGTGGAGAAACAGGAAGTAGAGTCATCAGTATCGAAAACAAAGCGACACGGAACTTTAATTTGGCAAAAACATGAACATGACGGCCGAGGGAAAATACTTTGGTAAGTTTTATACTACCTCCTTTTTGAAACGCTAAATATTTGTTTTTCAGGTTTATTTTTGAATTGAATAGCATATAGCAAGGTAATAAACCGTATCATTTACTGGAAGAAGTATGTCAAATGTATTTTAAAAGTTTCATTTCCCTGCAGACCGGCCTGACTGAAGACATGAGACAACCTTTGCTTCTTCTCAGGCTGTCGCTGGCAGGTAAAACAATTTCCACTGACGTGGTGTCTTCTCCTTCTGCTCCGAAAGCAGCGTTCAAATGCTTCAAACAGCTCTCTAAAGCAGAGTATCGGTTGTCTCTTCTGTGGTTAAAAAAAAATAAGTCCAGGGAGGGGAAAATGTGGCATTCCTAGCACGTTTGGAAATCAATTACATCTCTGAAGCACAAAGCTCGTCTTAACCGCTCTTAAACCTGCGCGGCTGCTTTCCCGTTTGTGCACTGACTGGTGAGTGACGTGAGGCATTCAGGGACTCCTCCCAGGCTCTCAAATCTGAACTGTTGTGAGGATTCACAATGAATGGGAGGCCATTGTTTTCTATATCTGTATGGAATTTGGTAATATGTCGATAGGGATGGGCAGTACTGCAGTTTCTTTTAATACAGTTTTGAAACAAGGTTGTTACTCATGCATTAACAATGAAACAGCATACAATACCGATACTCGGCTATTGTTAATGACAATATAACTTCAAATGTCCTACTGTATTCCCTCCAATTCAGCCTGCTTCTAATGACACACAACAGAAGGCTTAAAGGTACATAAGTATACAAACTAATTGGCCACTTACATATGAAAAATCAACATTGGCCGAGCATGCACAATTCAAAGAATAAAGCTGGTGTTTTCATTGTTAATAATAACAAATATCATGAAAAAACAAATCACAATGATTTCAATCCTCTTCAGTATTGTCGGAAGCCTGATATATCTTTGTCTTTCTCATAGACTTATATTAATGCACTTACATTATTATGACATAAAAGTGGGTGTCATGGACAGCAGAAAGATAGGATTGATTAACAATTCACAATAAGAGCAATACATATGTATTACAACACAGATGAAAACGGTCCTCAACAGATGCACTAATTATAATTTTTTGAATAACATTTGTTAAATCCACAGTGCCCAGCTGTTGGAAAATGACCCATGATATAATTTGGGATCTGAGTGATTTAAAAAAAGGCTTACGACTTCCGTTGCTAAATGCCCAAACAGAGTACTGAGAGTCAGAAGGGAGTTTCATGATAGGTACGATTTATTTGTATTGTCCTTCATCCCGCTCAGCTTTCATAATTTCTATGTTGATTTTTAAGTGACTTTGTTTAAGTTGTTGCTACTGTGTGTAATAGTGCAACGCTCACACATTCCCAAGCCCTTACAATCGAATTGACCTTCACAGTATGTTTACATTTCTTTAGTTTTTGGAGAAGATGTCTAGAACAAACCTGGACTTCCTCCTTTATCACCCTTGGCTAATACCAGCTTTACCCTTTTTAAATTCACTGCATTTTAAGGTTGTTTGCTGGTATCAATTTTCCCATCCAAAATGACAGACTGTTCCTCCATAACCAGGTATATAACACAGTTTTGGGTGCATACAAATGATCTACTTTAGGCATTTGTGCTGCAAGGAGCACAGGAATGTAAATTATATTTTAATTTGTTCATTAGCTAGGGCTTGTTGTTCATGCATGAAAGATAATAATTAAAGTAATGATCAGCAACATTTTGATATAATTAAATACAAATGTTGCTGTCGTCTATTTGTGATTAAAAATACAAATAAATAGTGATCCAATCACTATTGGCAATTTTCAGTTGCCACCAGCAGCCCTTTAGTTCACTTTTCAATATTTCCTCAAAAACATTTTCCCAACCTTTGGCCGCCACAGTTTTCAACCTAGCAGACTGAAATGTAACATAGAGGTCAAAGATGTGAGTGTGTGTTTATTTTTCTGCAAACTCGCATAAAAAGAATGCGGCAAAAAGCGTGGCCTAAAACAAAGCGGTGCATAACTTATAAATGGAGTCATGTACCATGGCAACACTCATGAACAGTGTATTGTTTACATCTGTGGCAGGCGTCATTGCACTCAGCAGAGTGTGTGTCTGTGGTTGTGTGAAAGCATGCACGTACGCTGTTGCAATTATTGCGAATTAACCCTTTTTTCTATGCTAAACGCCTGCAGTGTGGTCAATGTGTGGTCTGACGGACATCCTTTGATGCTTAAGAGGTGATTCATTTTAAATGTTTAGGTGCAGCGGTTACTTTATAATCAAGTACATTGTTACAAGTTAACAGTTTGACCTATTGGACCCACCCACCCCTTAATGTCTGTGGTTTATCAGTTTAAGGTTCCTACAGTTTTTGGTATGACTTCAGGGCTCTCTGCCAATAGTCATTCAAGGTACATAAAAGATTTTCCATGAGTTATATTCGTAGTTACACATTCATTGTAACTTATCAAATATGACTTAGTATTGCTCTTTTGTCCTTGGAAAACCCGTCTGTGCTGCGTTACTCATTTCTTTCTTTTAACTCATGTGTCTTTATCTTCCCGTCTCTTCTAATAACGTGGCAAGGCCGGTGATATTTTTAATCGGGGCACCGAAACTCTTTTGACGTCTTTTAACAGCTACTGTATGCGAGTGAACCTGAACTCAATCCATCTCTCTGTTGACCTTTTGTCATTTGATACACTGCTCCCCTGTGAAAATCATTTAAAGGCAGTCCAGCGAGACTGATCAGGACCATATTGATTTGATTCACTACAATTCATTGGCCAGAGCACTCTTGCGTGGTTGCTTTATTTGCCAGTAAAACGGCATTGAGTATTCTACCTGAGTTTCCCAGCCTGAATCTGTACAAAAACTAAACAAAGGTCTGGCAGCCAAATACAAAAACATATATCTTTGTTCTATCTTTCATTCACAAACACCCTCCCAATGGACAAACAGCATGCAACAGTTAAAAGCCTGTAGAATATATGGTTCTCTTACAACATTGTTTCTGAGAAATTGCCTATGCACTGCAGATTCTCGAGAAGAGAGACAACAACTATGATTTTAACACGGCTTACGTTAAGTCAGCATAACAAAAACACAAAATAGATGTTTAGCTTGGGATCACTTTCAATCCAAAAAAACATTGTGTGAAATCTATGAGGGAGAAAAGAGTGTGTACCTAACTAATAGGTTTTTACACCCTGAGCCCGGCCTGTTTGTTTCTATAGATCCTGCTCTCTGCTGGGGTGAAAGAAGCCTTCACATTGTTTACCTCAGTGAGGCCACCAGTACAAATACTCTTTTACAAGTTCATGTCCCACATAGAAATTGCCTGTGAAATTGGACAAGCATTTTCAGAATAATGATCTAAAAAAATCCAATAGAACATTAATTGTCCCGCAGTAAAATTGCCCTGTAAGTGAGTATATGACATGTTTAGATTGGACAGTGACGCATCAATATGTAAGGGGAATTTTAGTGCATTTCTGCATGATTAATTGGGTCTTTTCCCTAATACTCTCAATAGATATCTCAATATGTTCAGTGCCTCTACATCGGCGTACAGTCTCACATAGGCTAAACTCCAACTACTTTTCTAATATGACTATGATAATCCTTTTTTTTAGGATAAATCACTCTTTGGTGAAGCTGCATAGTCAAAGCCATTTGAAACATTTGTGGATAAGGGATCACAATTAAAAACACTGGTTTGATTTTATGATGATGGTATGATGATGGTATGATTCATATAACTTTAAATAAAGTTACAAATCTTAATCTCCAAAGTATAACTAGGAACCATAGTTGTCAAATAAGAGTGTAGGCGCCATAATGCTACTTAGCCCTTAGTTCTATATTTGTATTATTATTATTTGTTTGTTGAGCACATCCGGTAACTGTCACATGGGTGTGGTTTGTCTGTTTAAGTCACCTGCTTCATGTCGAGTGTGCATGACAGAGGGTGAGCTTGTGCTGTCATTTTTTCTGTTGACTGTTTTGTCCATAGTTACTATGTTATGATTTTGTTTATTAAATATCCCAAAAACTATCTTGCTTCACTATGGACTTTCTCTTCGAAAACGTGTCAAGTTTAGCCTCTCGGCGACTCAAACGTAACTGGGGATTGAGCCGCCACAAAGAGTATAAAATGCAGTATTTCTCTCAATAACGTGGTAGAGTAGAAGAATAAAGTAACAGCAATTAAAAATACTCAAGTACAAGTATCTGAAGATAGCAAAAAGTGTATAACTTGAGTAAATGTACTTTATTAAACTGATCTTCTCTCCTTTTCTCTTCTGTTCAGTCCTCCTCTCTGCCAATGTGCTGGCTCAGCAGCCGGTAGAGATCCAGTTCCAGACAGACCCGGTTCTGGTTCAAACTGGTTCTGAGATCGTGTTCACGGTGCTGACGGTGTCCCAGGTTTTCTCCATGAAATGGCAGTTCCAGGGAGGAGTGACTGTTGGTCAGTGGAGCTCAGGAGCCTCAGCGATTAACCCGGGAACCCAGTTTGTGGGTCGGGTCACCATCTCTGCAAACCAGCTCCGAATCGCAGGCGCACAGCTCCGAGATGCGGGGGATTACACGGTGGAGGTGACCCCCTCTGGTACCACAGACTTGATTGTTAACTCCAAACCGGTACAGCTGAGAGTCTTTGGTAAGAGAAGAATAAACGTGCCTGATTTAAGACTTAAGAAAAGGAAAGGGAGGGAAGGTAGGAAGGGTGGGGAAGTGTATGACAATGTAAAGGAGGAAGAGAAGTGTGTGAAGAGAGAAGAGGGAGGATTTGGGGAGTAAGAGAATTAGTCTGGGAGGTATAATAAAATTAGTGACCCATGGTAGGCGAAGTAAAATTAATGAAAAAGGAGGAGGGGATGAAGCTAGTTGCTCAGGGCTTTATGCTAATAAAACACATTTGATATGCAGCGCTCATGCTCTTAGATGTTTGATATTGTAGCTGTCTAAATATGTAACGTACATTTACATACAGTATTTGCATTAATTTACATTCAGTTCTGTAACTAAGCTGGACCAGCTGAGTGTTTCTTTTTATTTGCCCACACTAGAAGAATGTCGCTCTAGTCGTTCCCATCCCTCTTACCACCGGCGCTAATAGGGTGTGAGGGAGACCAAATAGTTAGAAGCTCCAGTCTATTATTTCTGAAAGGTCACATCCTCTAAACTCACAGCAGTTCACTTATGTGTCCTTGAGCACGACTGTCAACCTCCCACTAACTCACTGACAACTTACTTTAGAAACGAGTATAAGCTAAAATCCTAAATTATTCACAGCACAGGCAAGTTTAAAGTCGGAACATTTGCAAGTGATTGGAGCTATCTGGTGTCTCCTCGGATGTTTTTGTTTGTTTCCTGTTGCTGCTGCAGTTTCGTCTTAGTCACAGCCTTCTCCGTCAGCACGCCCCCTCTTCTCCCTCTCCAATTATTTAACTTAGGCTGACTGCCAAGAGGCATCTCTGCTACCACTCACACCGTCTGCCCTCTTACTCACCATCTGTGCTTCTATCTGAATCCTGTCCCTTCTCAGCTCTCACTTGCTTTGATTACCACAAATGATCCTCAACAGAAACATAACACTGCATTGTTGTGTCAGTCCAACATCTGAAGTGAGCTCTCGTATACTCTCATGCTCTCTACCTACAGCCATAGTGCCTTTTTAGAAACCTTTTTCTGCTTTTGTAGCTCTTTGGTAACCCATGTTTTTCATACTCTCCCTGTAGATGCAGTGGCGGGGGTGAATCTGATTGTTCCCGCAGTTGCGATGGAGGGGAGGAATGTGTCTCTGCGATGCACATGGACTGCTGGGACAGATATTACAGTCCAGTGGGGCAAAGGAGGCGCAGCCATCGTCACCGACGCCAGGATCACCATCTCAGGCGGCTTTCTAGTCATCAACCCAGCCAGACGAAGTGATGCCGGGGATTACTCATGCACCGTCAGCAACCCTGTCAGCGCCCAAACCACCACACAGAGCGTCACTGTCTACTGTGAGTTTGATCAAGACAAGTGGCCGCTAATCTGCTGCAGCCACTGCAAACAGCAGTAGCTTATCTACTCTATCTACACTGCACTGCAAACAGTGTGCTAAGATGCACTCAGATTGCAAAGGACATTCTTCCATAGGCCCATTGTGCTGCCTGAGCTTTGTGTTGATCACATCCTTAATTCTGATGTGACAGTCTGACAGTAATAGCAAACACTACCAATCATCCCACTGGCATATTTAAGTGGCCCGTTATCGTTGTCCTCTAGCATTAAACAGATGGTTCTTACCCAAATGAAAAACACATCAATTTGTGGGTGTTGTTGAAATCTGTTGGGGCTATGCATGCCAAAAGTGGATTTTCTTTCGTCACACTTATTTTAAATCACCACTTCTGATGTCCACCCAGACACCAGACTGTT
>CALSBZ010000825.1:340768-360756 GCA_943591055.1 Gobionotothen gibberifrons | reverse complement strand
GATGTTTCTTCAAGTGGTGGCAGCCATTAGTATTTTAGATTTAACATCCAACAAGAAAGTGCACAGCTTTGTAGACGGCAACGAGACCGAGGAGGTTTCATTAAAAGGCTTAAGGCTGACTCAAACCCAAAAATGACAAAAAGATAAAACCTTGAACAGAATACAGCTTTATTGAATACAGATTTCCCTTGTTGTACTTGTGAACCAAATGTTTTTGATGCTGATGAATGTCCTCTGATCTCCCACAAACCAGATGGCCCTGACACCCCTGTGCTGAGCAAGGAGAGCGCTAAAGAGTGTGTTGGGGGAGGGGATGTGTTGGTGGGACAGGAGGTGCGTCTCACCTGCTTGTCTGACTCTCTGCCCCCTGCCCTTTTCTCATGGCAACGTGACGGACAGACGGTCGCCACCGGACAGCCGGACAGCGGGGTGCTCAACCTTCAGACTTTCTCAACAGATGAGAGCGGCCGGTACGTGTGCACGGCCAGAAACAGCATCACCGGGGGCTCGTCGGAGCAGGGGACAGACCTGGCCATCGTAGGTGAGTTATAGCGGAGCCTGGCCTCTCTGTGACTGATAATGATGAGAGTCGGTTCTGGACAGTTCCTGTATCTGTCATCCACTGAGATAAATCTTAAAAGAACGTGTTCAAAGTCATTCGGTGACTTTCACACTTTCTTTCCTCTTCTCTATTTTCATTTCTGTCTTTGCTGTAACTATCATCCTTTTTCAGAATCTCCACCTTCTCTCCTCTCCTGTTCTCACTTCTATTTTCAGCCTGAGCTTCAGACTCATTATCTTTATTAATTCTTCCCCTTGACATGATTTTTTTTTGAACATTTCAGTCACGTGTCTAAATGTCGGGGAAGTGGTGGGGACTGCGATTGGCAGTTTTCTGCTGCTGCTAATCCTCACCGCGCTCCTCATTGTGCTTATTGTCTTTCTGGTGCGACGAAGGAGGGGTAAGTCTTTGTTTGCGATCGTGTACATTTTTATTTGTCCACTTTTTCATTGTAAATTAATGATGAGTCAAGCATTTTGTAAAAGGCTCTTTGATGATCTTTATTTCCATTCATACATCGCATAATAGCTCAAGCACATGTTCATGCACTGAAGTGATTTCTTCTTTATCATTTCTATTATTGCAGCACAGAGACCAAGTGATTCTGCTGTGCTTGTGCAGAGGGACTACCCAAATCCCAGGCTGATAGTAAGCCTCAGTAAAGTTTACATGTGATTCACCATTGATTTAGTCTTTATCCAGTCCATGTGCTGGTGCGTATGGGCTTTTCACAAATGACCCTCTCATTCCATCTTTCTTTTGCTGTCTCCTCTCTCCCTCCTCTCATTTTTCATCTGCTCCCATTAAGCCTCCAGATCCACAACCTAATGGTGCAAGGGATTTGGGCCAAGGTCCCCAACCCCCCCTCTATCACACACGCCACCCTGAGCGCGTATACGCAGCCCCTCGTGAAATAAGCAACCCACTGACACTGCAGCCGAACGGGCGGCATAACTCCGACACACACCGACAGAATGGACGTACCCACGCAAATGGACTACAAAATGCATCTAATAATGCCAACTCATACCCTCACAATGGCATTGACAACAGGGCTTTTACGCACACTGATGCTCAAAATGCAAACACACTCCCGAACACACAACAGCAAAATCCTAACATTCTCATACAGACTGGCGGTGCCCAGGGCGGCAACCAGCAGCCGGGGGTCCACCTCAGCCTCAACACACTGCCGCAGAGTGCCCAGCCAAACAACAATGCACAAATGCCTACCATACATGTCAATCTTAACTCATACCCAGCCAACAGCCATCAGCCTCAGCAGGACAGCTCATTTCCTCTTACCAATACTGCCAATAATAACACTTTGCAAACCCATCAGGACGTAACACACACAGAGCAATCAAATCCCAGAATGCAAAGTGGGCAGCCCTATCCTAGTGACCCCCGGCTGAATGGTCACATAGAAGCAGATCGCCAAGATCAGCCTAGACTTGTCCCGACTGGACACACACACTATAACAGTGATAACACTCTCCAGCGAAACGCCGACACACAGACGTACCAGCGGGAGCCAGATTCCCCTCGCAGGTCTGAAAGAAACTCTTGGGATCTCCTCAGAGGGACCCCAGCGTATCCCAGCGGCAGGCATCAAAGATTACAGACGTTTCCTCAGTACACCTCTGACACAGACTACACCTACCATCCTCCCATACCACAGGCAAGAGCACCTATCAGATCTCAGCCTCGACTCCAGAGCCAAAACACTTCACGGAGCAGATCTTCACCAAGACGAGAAGCACCATCAGAGGACCGATGGACACGGAGCCGCTCTGCTGATCATCGAGGCCCAAACACTCGCAGCGTAACACAGCTTGAGGCTGAACACAACACACAGAGAGTCAGACACACACAAAGGCAGAGTGCTCAGCGAGACATCAGAGAAACGCCTGGTAGCCAGAACGCCCCCAGGCAGGAAGCCACACACAGGAATAACCCCCAGGCCCTGCCTCTCATGAGCCAGCAGGCCTCTGTGGGCCGCTCTGCTCTGTCACAAGGTCCCACGACACAACAGGGACCGGCTGCACCTCGGGGTGCAGATACAAGAGCGTTGGCTGATCCTAATCACCTTCCACAGGCACAGAGAGCAGCACAGATCCAAACCTCACCACAAGGCCTGGGCAAACAGACACAGCCTGTCATAAACGGTGCCAATCATCCCCGCCAAGGAGGCACTGCTCCACTCCCAAACTCTTCTGCCCAGCATAATCCCAGTAACCTAACCCAGGCTGCTCTCACAGCCCACACTGAGAGGGCTCAAACATTTCAGAATAGGAAACATCAGACAATGGCTGCTCTGCTTCACCCCGGAACACAGACACAGGCTCCTGCTGCCGGGGCTAAGCAGCCACCAGCGCCTCCTCCTGTGATGCCCCTCACACAGTTCCAGGCCCTCCCTAAGAAGCACACCCCGCACAGATCCCCAGTCAGAGGGCCTCAGCCCCCGAGACCTCCTGTCAACATGCCGGTCGCTCAACGACACCAACAAGTACAACATCGGCCCACCAACCATCATCCCCAACGTGGACACATGCATGTCGATCCTCACTGGCATGCCGATGGCCGCGGGCATCCTGCACACTTCACCCATCCCGAGCAGGTAAGTGAGACACGGCATGATGCTGCTAACTGTAGCCATATGTTTGTTCATATGACTTCTTTCCAGCACAAACATCTCCTTCTGATGTGCACTTACAGCTGTCATATCATGTCATGGCTCCATGTGTGCAGCGTTACAGGCTCCTTTCTACCTGCACCGTCTGTAGTGTGTATGTCTTGATGGATTCTTGACAGCACTTGTATATGGCTGTTGCATTTTCACACAATAGACAAAAAGATGACATTACTATGTATTTAGTCTTGAGTGTTTGTGACACTGTGGTTCTGCCTCTTCTTCTGCATGACATGTTGCCAATGAAGGGCTTATTGTGTCTTTCCAGCATCAGACTCACAGGGGGAGACCAAGATGATGACAGATGTCAGCAGACTATTCTCTACTACTGTCCCGCATCCACTGGCAAACAAACAGCTGACACACTTGATCCAACGTACCACCGAGCAAGACTGACTGCACAAGGTTCTCCTCTCCAAAAAGCTGACACACCCGGGTGTCTCTGTCGCTTCGTTTTTTATAAAGAAAATAAAAATGTCTCCCATGGGGATTACAAAGTGTAGTTTTTTGGATTAGAATACTGCTTTTCTAGAAATGAATGTCAAATTACCAAAAGAAGGATGCTCGATTTGCACAAGAATGTTCTGAATAAGCTACCTGATACTGAATGTATTTGTAACCTAAAATCCTTCCCCATCAACAACACTGCTCGACACACAGACGTCATGTAGTCCCACGTGAATTGTACTATTTTGCCTTGTGAAGCAGTGGTCATGCATCAAACTTTGCTGCCGAGCCTCCTCCGAGCAGACAGGCTCAGTGATCCATAGCTCTTGACCAAGCTCACCCCCCCCTCATCCATTCATCATCGAAAGATCTAAACAACAGCACCTTGACAAATGCACTTGAGGTGCTTGCATGAATATATATGTCTCTCGTCTGAGAAAATAATTCACCCCCTGGGACGGGTGACAATTATGAAAGAAGAAATTAGCCGTAGGGGCGGCCTTAATGTAAATGGGACTATTTATTTTGCGCCTTCTGTTTACGGATGCTTCTTGATGACACTTCTCAATTAAGGGATTCGCCTCAGTGGCGCTCAGGCGTAATGCTCAGCTAACTATGAAGGGGATCCCACAAATGGATGTGCGCTTATCAATTAAATGCTTTTTATGTGACTTAAATGATTTGGAAAGTAATCACACCCCGGCCATGAACAAGGTCAGCACAAAGACTGGGTCCTGCCACGCTTTCTGCTGAAGAAGCAACAATTAACCGTCTGCACTGGGTCAGGGACAGCACATTAAAAACAATGGGATCTCATTACTTTTACAGATGATGTGTTTATTGATTTATAATGTTGGTGCTTTATTTAAACTGGGGTTTGCTTGTAAAATGTATTCTTTTGGTTGCACCAATTGATAACAATGGTATTTATTCTGTATATATGTTCATTTCATACGGAATTTCAAGGATGATTATGATTATGTTTATTATTGTCAACAAATCCATGAACTGATCCTACTTACAAGTGATTGACTCTCTGTGCTTTAGAGCTCCATTGTTGTCTCATAAATACACATCAATGAGACACACTGCGTGACATGGTCCAGCATTACCATAAACTACACTGTACTTTATTGGAGTCAATAACATTAACACTATCCTGCTGCTGTAAATTCTCTCACTTAAACACAGCAACACAAAAGTAAAGTCAATATGAAGTCATAGCCTCACACTATCCTGCATGCGGCATACGTTTGCTGTACATCAACACAAAAGCATCAAATGTGTATTAATCCCCAGCTGAAGATATCCCCATATATGCACCATGAGTAGCATTTGATAGTATCTTCAGTGTCCAGATGTTGCAGGAAATACTCAGCCTTTTTTTGTAAAGAAGGTCATATTTGCAACCTGTTTGTGAAGATGTCCTCAAGAGCAACACATGTGCTGAGAACGTTGAACAGGGAAAGGAAGTAACACTTGAGAGAGAAAATAATGCACGGTTGTTTTCCATCTTTACGTGGGATTTGTTGACATTACGAAAGATTCATCCTCGCATCGAAATACATTAACTTAACATCCAAATACACGGCACATCTGGCGACTACAGCCAAACATCTGGAGCATGAGATTTACTTTACTGCCTTGAATTATGATGCTGTTTTAGGCAAATGAATGCTTGTGTATAGTTTATACAGATGTTACGTATGTATGTGAGATGCTGAAAGCACAGTTTTCTTTTTATCTTGATCTCCTCAGGAAAGATTTGTACATTGTTTGGGCTTCAGGAATCCATTATGTCCTCAATAATAAACATATGCTTTACATATAACCTGTGTGAAGTATTCTGTTGAAAATAACTACAATAACTGTCATATTCTGCACATTGCCCGTTCTATTTCCATCACAGCTGAAGTCGTCTGAACTATTCAAAGCACCGTGCACAATCATTACTTTATTTTATTTTTATAAACACAGTCTACCAAACTTTAGGATCTTTTGATTTTCAGTACAAAACAACCTGCATGTTGACAGTAAGTCAGACCCCACAAACATCTATGTATTCCTCTGAAGCACAGCGATGTGTGCAGCCCATGGATGTATAATAAGAACGTGCAGCCCGAGCACGTTTCTGCTCACTGTGTCTATAGTGCTAATTATGCATGGCGCCTGTGTACACCGCACGCTGCTGTGGATTTTCCTCAGATGAATCTGTTCCTTCGGCTTGTTGTTGAGGAGGTGCAGAGCGTGTGTTTGGATCACAGCTTCATCAGTCTCCCAATCCCCTGCTCCCACTTGTACGTCACCTCTGATGAACAGACCTGCTGCTCACTATTGGAGACACTTCACGGTAGTCTAGCTCTGTAACGAGTGGAGATGGAGTGCATTTGAGTGCTACTAGAAAAGGTTGCGCCGTTGCCTACCTGTTCCAGATAAAAGCTGTGATTTATGAAAAGTTTAAAGCAGTTTCACAACTACAGTACAGCAGTGTTTCCTATACGGTTGGCTGTAGAGTGAAGTGTGTTGTTTATAGCCTAAACAACTAAAAGTACAAGACCCTCTGTTGTCTTGAAGCACAAAACATAGTAAACTTCAATTGCTGATGTGGCCTCCTTCCCTGGGCCAATTTGCATGTAAATCTGCTGGTGTTGTTTTATTAAACTGATTTGCTGTGATTTATTGTGACTGCCGCAAGTAATTGTAATTGTTTACGCATCCCTTTGGAGGCATAAATTAAAGGAAAACATAACTCAAGTGCGGTGTGTGCAAATAGGGCATTTCTTTGTATTGATGAATGCTCGTTTTGGTGCGTGTCAAACTGCGGCGGAGAAGAGCTTTCCCGCCTCAAGTGCTCAGAGAGCCAGAGTTGATTCCACTCAGGAGACTGCAGTGGATTTGCACAGGAAAACTTAACACTTCAAAATGGCCTATATATTTCTAATCCAATTTTAATTTAGATTCAGCTCAGTGGGCGCACATCATTTTGTAGATTTGAAGGCATTTTATAGTTTGAAATAGCATTGGAGGTGCCCCAGACCGAATGTATTCCAATTACCTTACAGCTCCAAGTGAGTAAAAATTCATGATGCCGCATTTCTTTCGTTCACTGCAGTAACGGCGATTATCTTTCAGCACCCGGGAAACTAAAAGGTCAGGCCTGATAGTACTCGTGAGTCGTCATCATCATTGAAATGAACTAGTAAGTCCTTTGAGATCAATGTGTCCATCCCTGTCAAAGTGTCCTTGAGCAAGACACTGTAACAGCCTCTGAGCACTGACCCCCTTTAGTGAAATGCCACATGAATATGAGTCTCAGAGGAATATGAAATGAAACAAATGTATGATTAAACTTTACACACCAGGGCAGATGAAGTCAAATGAAAAAACACAATGTGACACCATGACCCTGAATTTATAGCTTCAGTCTGTGCCTCAGCAATCTATCCATTCAACATGCCCTTGAGCAGGACAGTGAATCTCCAGCAGTTCACTGACTGTAAATCACTCTAAGGTGGGAGTTTATAAAATGCCTAAACTGCTCTTTGGCATCAAGGGACTCCACGCCTCGCCATCCCACAAGGGGGCGCCATGTGAGAGGATTATTGAAGTTATCTATTGATCACTTTCCACCATGTTTTTCCTCAAGGCCTTCGCCATCTGTGCAACTTTGATGGTGAGTGCTGAAATTAAAAACGAGCCGCAGGCAAAGTCATTCTTGTCTTTAGTCCAGCACATAAAAAAAAGCAAGCCCAAAAAAATAAAAATGAAGTTGTGTGCAGCAACAAGGAAATTCTCACATGTCATTAGCTTGTTTTTAGATGCTCAAAGTTGAACCGCCGCCTTCAGGGATACATATCAAACACAGGAACTTCAAAGAGTTTGTGGTTTATCGTAATCCTTTGTTGATTCATTTGAGTGCATTACGTCGTGTTTCATATTGTCACTGTGCTTTCTCTTTCAAATAAAAGCCTACTGATATTTCTCAGTTAAACAATATGAGAAACAAACCACAGGAGTTCTTTCAAGCCTTTTCAACAGATCTCTAACATCATCTGTGGCTTTAAAATACAACATAATTTTTAAGTCATGTAATCACACATTCATGTTTACAGATGTTCCCCTTTTCAAGAAACAGATGGCATAATAAAAACGGCAGCACAGAACAGGGGAATACAGTGAAAGATGAAATAAAATAAAACCGGACATCACGCCTATCAATATAACTCCTTTTCACACCTAGATAAGTGTTATAAAGGAAACAGCCGCTAACATTTCATAGAATTAAACCACAGGCGTGAAGCGGAAAGAAGATGCACATTGCACATGTTTTAAACATTCAAACAAAAGCAGCTAATTCAATTGCAGACCAGAAAGTTCGTCTCATAATCAAGCCATGGGTTGCAGCGTTAATTCAAAGTCAGCAGAAAGAGAGACAGATGATCGCACGCAACAGAGCAGATGCACAAGTCACTAAATGTGAGCCAAGATTAGACAGAAAGCAGCGCAGTTACTTGCATTTAAAAGAGGGATACTAGTCAATTTCATGTTCCATTAAGTGCATTTTGGTCCAATTGATATATGTACTGTAAATGTATAATGAATAAAATCAATAGGGAGAATCATTACAATATATTACTGTGCAAAACATACAATTAATATGATCTCCTCAAAGCCACCAGACTCAGTATTTCAGAGTCATTTCACCTGGCTGATTATTGGGAAAAACACAAAGAATTGAAACCGTCTTTGACAGACTTTCCAACATTTAAAAACTTGGATTGGAGAGTTTAAAAGCCAGACTGAATTGGTGATAGATAGAGAAAAGGAAGTAGCCACCATGGTTGACTAACCCTGCTTTCCAGCATGATTATAAAGTTAATCTGACACACCAAAAGAAAAACAGTAAGAGTTGTATACACTCGCACATTTTTATGGAAAGGGGTATAACGTTTACAGGTCAGAGTCAGGACAGCCAATGGTTAATACTAAAACATAGTATAGCACCAGTAAAATTGACAATAGTTGAGTAAAGAGAACTAAGTGAGAAATAGGAGCATTACATGAGGCTAATTAACATTCGCCACATAAAGCTAGTGGTCACACCTGACCAGACCAAGTGTGGCAATAGCCGGAAAACCACTGTTGTGTTGACTTGGGCAAGAATGTATTTTACTGCTTTTTCTATTTAAAAGAGGAAGAATTCTGTTATTTCTTCTGGCAGAAGTTACAAAGTTATGCATGCCCAACAAACTCCACACTGTTGCAACACCTTAGAGCAGGCGCAAGATTCAAAGCTGCCAACTCACCAGCTAAGAGCAAAGAGTGTGAAGACAGTATGGACAACAGATCACAACTTCTCAGAAACACTAAGAGTGTTGCAGATCATTGTGGTAGCGGATGAATAACAATACGTCTGCTTGCTCTATTAGTTCTGCTTAGACCCACTTTTTTGACCCCGTCGTGGTTATTAATACTGAGTAATAGTGTCTTTGCTGTATGGTGCACGTGTATGAGCCTGAATAACCCATATACCTTTTATCATAAGACCGTCAGTGGAACTTTACATATCCTGTGGAAAGGCCATAGACTTTGCATGACACCAGCCGGTAGATTTCAGTCACTCTTTGACAGGTTTATGCCATTGGCCTACTTTTTTGTGATAGTAAAGCCGAGCATTAATACTCACGATAAGTAACATTGTGTACCGAAGGCAGGTTTTTACAGCTGCACTACACTAAAACTGCACAGCTGCTCTGCCATCTCACATGGTACAAAACACTATAAACTCTGCATAATAGTAAAGATGTGCACATGTTCTCTTGATTCAATGAATGCATGTCCAGCCATCACCGTGCATATAAAGGTTTCAGTAACCTGCTATCGGCCACTAGCATTGGTCAGGCTGTCGTTAACATGCTACATTCTCTTTAAATACGACATTTGGCCCCCATGTATGAATGTGTGTTATTTGATAATAAAGCGTGCCCTACTTATTTGGGCTCTGCAGCTTAGCTTGACTACTTTAAGCTCTAAATATATCTTTTTACACCCACAGGAGGAAGTGTGATTGGATTTGAGTGACAGATTTATCAACCGTAATGAATTTATCTCTGTTTTAAAGACTCATTAAACATTTCTGATTGCAAAATGTCAAGTTACATTTATTTGCATTGGGTTTAGTCACAGTTAACATCTAAAAAGAACTTCTGGGGCTTTAAACTATGTATAAAAAACGGTATGATAATGGTGAATATCTCCAATTATACATCCATTATTACAGAACCAAAGTGAATGGCTACAATTTATTTGCACATTTTGCATACTGCAATTCGTTTTTTGTTGATCATAGATTTTGTTTGCAAACTAAACATGTTTTGGTACAATGTTTTCCATCTGGTGCTAAGTAATGTAATATAAGCAGACGAGAGAAAGACAGGGTGTTTCTCAATGTCGAGGATGCTTCCTTGGTAGGACGTTTCTCAATCTCGAGGATACTGGCTTCCAAGCCAATATTTCAAGGATGCTACGTCATCAAGTGGCGCAGCAGGACCGTTCCAATGTCCAGCATACTTGGAATTCCACTGAGGCCGTGTCCTTGGTTTGGGGGACATTTTGAGGCTGCACATGGGTAGACTTCGCGTCCTTAAAATCCCCACAATGCTTTGCGCACGGACCAATTTCAAAAACCCTCGACGCAGCACACAATTAAATGTAAGTATGTAGTGGCGTAGGACATGTGTTGCTAAATATGTTGCTTTGTTACATTTGTTATCACCAAAAATGTGTTCCGTGAAAGTAAAGCAAGTTCATAATTAGATAGACATCGTGAGGTATTTATTTTCGGTACATTTTATGTTGAAACCGTTAGAGAGAGTGGCACACTTGTTAGCCTGTTCCATTCTTCTTCGTTTTCCGAAGCCATGGCTTGGAATTATATTTGCTTCGTTTCTGAAGGAAGTGACTTGGAAGTACGCGACTACCAAGCCAGCATCCTCGCGATTGAGAAACACCCACGTCCTTCAGAAGCGAGGCAAGAATCCTTCCTAGCCTCAGAAAACGAAGTATGGTGGAACAGGCTAACAGGTGTGCGTCATATGCGAGGCCCCGCCTTAAATGGAGCGCGATTTCCGCCAAAGATTTGGAAATTAGTCCTGCGCAAAGCATTGTGGGGATTTTAAGACCGCGGAGGATGCACATGTGCAGCCTCGAAATTTCCCGCAAAGAAGGACGCCGGCCTCGGTAGAATTCCAAGCATCCTGGACATCGGAACAGTCCTTCGGCGGCACTCGATGACGTAGCATCCTTGAAATAGTGGCTCTGGAGCAGCCTTCCTCGACATTGAGATAACACCCAGAGAGCTCAGATTTAGTTGTGATTGTGAAATACAACAGAAACCAAACAGAGGCCGTTTCTCAATCTCGAGGATGCTGGCTTGATAGTCGCGTACTTCCAAGTCTCTTCCTTCAGAAACGAAGCAAGTGAAATATTGGCTTGGAAGCCAGTATCCTCGAGATTGAGAAACGGCCAGTGTATGTATTTTGGTGCCTTCGTCCCAGGATGATCTCTTTCATCATCTATGTCATCAAAAGGAGATCTGCAAACCCCTGCTACTGTTTATATTGCCCCAAAGATGTTCAATAACTTGTTTCTAAAATCAAGCCTCGTCGGTTGGAAAGTGGATGATATATAATTTTGCCAAAATCGTCAGTTAATGGCAAACAAAAAGCTTAATTTTGAGAATATATTCATTGCGTTAGTTATGTATATAAACGACTGAGCTCATTGTTTTGTTAATATGTTCCTGCTTCTTTTTATTTCTCTTTACTTTATGATATAACATGTGGCCCAAAGAGCCCTGGAATATCTTTGCCCTTCAAAATGCCAATGTTGTGTCGTGACCTCAAGTTAAGAAAAACCTTTGGGGGAGTTAACAGTGACATTTACAATTTCTTTTGGCAGGGTTCACATGGAATGGCTCACTATCATATATTTTTGGAATGGCTTTTGATAAGGAAAACATTTTCCAAGGGAAGTTGAAGGTCTCTAGAAAAATACATTTTCTTCTGACCCAAAAAATGTGCTTCTATCAGCCTGAATAAGCAAAAGCACTTCAAGGTAACTATATTTTTTATTAATCTGTACAATCTTCAGTGGTAAGCATTTCAATTGGAGCCCTAAGAGCTCGAATCTTTATGAGGCTCTACAGAAGAAATGATTAATGTGTTTTGCATTGTCAATTTCCATGTGGATACTTTTATTTAGACTCATCAGTACATTTATCAAAGCTTCACTTAACTTTATTTTTATACTAAATGCCCTGAAAACAATTGTTCTTAAACAGATTCACGTGATATGAATGGGGTTCTACTTGAACATATAATGTTTCTGTAAGCTAGTTGGGATATTTCTGCATTTGTTTTTGTCAGTGGTCTTCTAATAATGTTGAGGTTGCGTGGAGGTCCGTTGGATATGCTCCAATCAGAAAAACATTTGAAGAAACATGTCAATCAAATCTGATCAAACCAATACACTGGAATTCTTTCAAGCCTTTTCAACAGATCTGTAAAGGAGACCTATCATGCTATATTTGAATAATATATTGTAGGGCCATACCTATATAAAGGTATATTTACAGTATACGTATTTTTTTTCAAAATACCAAACAGATCATGCGTTTCAGCCATGCCTCATTTTGCTCTATTTTCCTCTCCTCCACCCTGTCTTTGCATGCACTGCAGCTGACCACGCCCCCCTGCAAAGGAGGGGGCCGAGTTACGAGGTCATGTTACCATGCTGTTACCATGCCACGGCAACCTCTCATTCCCCTGATTGGTGGAGAGTTGGCCATAGAGGCGGAGCTCCTCGTCACTGACGTCACACTATTTTCAAATCTGTATCAGTCTGGATCAGATCCGTTGCAGCCCCGTTTTTAGAGATGTGGGTATGGAGGAAAAGAGAGACGGTTGTGTTTTCTGACACTTGGTGAGTTCCCTGACACACCGGGGACACATATTCATGTATAAAAGACGTACAAAAGTGCATTTTGCATGATAGGTCCCCTTTAACATCAGCGCTTTTGAAACAGGGCTGAAACAGAGGGGTTTATGGGATGTTACAATGTATGATCTGTTTGGTATTTCAAGCCAAACAATTCAGAGACATGTTTTATATATATCTGAGACCTATAATATATTATTTATAATGACTATAATAGGGGACCTTTAAGTCATGACAATTAATATTGCATAATATTTTAAACAAGCTTTCAGAGCCAGATAAGTAATAAATACAAAATCAGACCCTGCTTTTGATCAAAATCGATACGCTGTATAACTTCAGGAAAAGCCATCAATTCACATATCTTTCTTTGTGAGTCCCATCTATTCCCAACCTAATTCAAAATGTCTTCATGCTCACAAAGGATGATGAGATGCATGGTTGTAATCGAGTGTTAGTAGGAATACTTTTATTGAAATCAGCCTTGTGGTGCATTATATTATTTTTGGGCTAACATATTTAAAGAGAGAAAATGAACTAAACTGTTTGTAAAGCTTAAAAAGCACAAGACGCTGTATACTTACATTAAGGTATACGTAGTCCAACAACCATTGGGTTTCAGGTTCAGCACCATTTTCTCCCTCATTTTATCTTTTCAATTTATTTCTTAAACTGTGTCATGTCTTCATTTGCATCCAAGTAAACCAAAACATGTTGTGATGCTGTTTGTTTTAGCTTATTTGTTATATGTAAAGTCACTTCAATAAAAAAACGTTTAGGAAGGCATTCCTCCATTATATTACATTGCTCTCCAAACGAGGCAGTTTTTCTATAGTCGATTCATCTTTTATTACATTTCTTGTGAAAGAAAAAGTCAGAAAGTGAAATTTTAGATACTAATTTTACAGAAGAGTACTGCTGTAACATAATCGGCAGCTGACTGCTCATCTAAATGCTCTCAAATGTTAGCAAATGTTCCCTGTGGCGATCATTAAAATGTAAAGCACAGTAGCTTTCCCGCTCTATTTCCTATAATGCTGCACAAAGATTACAAATATGTATTCTGTATGTCTATTGAACAATTGTTAAACTCTAATCAGAAGAGTAGTGAGTTTCAAGTTTCACCGACTCAAGAATGAGTTTGATGCCGCCGTCTCGCAGCATCCTTTAATCTCGCCAATCACCCGCTGTTTGACCTAACCACTGATTCAACTCTCTTTCGCTCCCGTAATGAGATGCATTTTAAGAGCTGTGCTTTTTGATCTTCCAAGACATTTTGTATCTCTATGATCTAAGCTCCTGGTCTGAGGATCAGCAGCTTTTCAGCATCGGTTCAGTAAATAAATCGCTCTCTGCAGCTGCACAATAAAAACTAAACTCTATTGGCTCTGAACGGACTCGGAGCATTTTGTATTCAAGACCTTGAATCATGACTGATTAATGGAGACAGGTTTTTGTATGAAAGCCAGAACTAAACATATTGGTAATCAAGGATCTAATTGTACTGTAAATAAGAAGAGGACAAACAATGTAGGCTGGTTTTCAAATAAAGGCGACATAATAGATGGGCGGCGCAGAGCGGTTTAACAAGCCCTGTAAACAATCAACAAGCAGTTTCCTGTTGTGCATATTCATCATTTTCAGGCTCATAATGAAAGGCCTGATGACGCGAGAGCATTATTGCTTTGGAACCTCAAACATTAACGCTGTCGCTCTCTGCCCACTTTCAAAGCACCTCTAGACATCCATCAGCCTCGATATCAGCTCTGCTTTTATAACCACTTTGTGAGTCCCCAGCAACAGATAACCCAATAAAGGCCCTCGACTTGGATTCATTGTACAGGTGTGTGACTTGGCCTTGTTCCCAGTAGTGGGGAGAAGTTTAGAAAATCTCCACATTGATCATTAGTAGCAGAAAACTAATCCTGGTTTCTGTGTTTATACAGCCCACTCTCTTCAGTCTGCGTACAAATGACACGACTTTGCAAAGGCGTGCAATAGATACGCAGAAGTCCGATTTTGCTTGTTGCTAGTTTGTTATGAACGTATGTCAAATACGTTTTTTTCCTACACTTTTCTCCCACGTTACGTTTGTTATGAACGTATCTTAAATGCGTTTATTTTCTACATATCTTTGTCATTTATTTAACCCTAACCCTAACCATAACCCAATAAGCTGCTGTGCCGTTTATTGCACCGTAAACATTAAAACTGTCATTGGAACGGCGATCAAGCCTGAAGCCACAGAGCTCTTTGTTTTAATGTTTGAGCTGCAATATCAGCGTATCATATGCACGCAAAAACGGACTTCTGCATATCTATTGCACGCCTTTGCAAAGTCGTGTCATTTGTACGCAGACTGTGAGACCGGGTTGGTTTATAAGACAAAGCAGGCTATCACCACGTGTTGTTGGCTGAAATGATAACTGTGTGAGTAGCCTGCACAGAACTTCAAAATGAGACTACACCATAGTTTCCTTTTGGTATTTCTCTATTAAAGCAATTGATGTGATCATTATAAAACGAATTAGTTGTCATGGCTATACATTCTATGTTGCCTCCATGGTGACTATTTTTCACACAGATTCTTCCGTCGTCAAACAGTTTATTCTTTGGACTCACGTCAGACTTGATAAGGCTTCCACCCAAATGTGCAAGATTATCTTTGCAACGTAGCAAGCTTTATTTTATGAATGTGTCACTGGAAATAAAATGAGTCCAGCTGGAAGCAAAGTCACTCTTCAAATAGCAATATGGTGGCTTAGCAGCCGCTGAACTCTTCTGTCGGCATGGCGGAATTGTATTGTTTTTTTCCCCCTCCACCACAAATGTAAGGAAGCTTATAGGTTCATGCTCTGGATATTAACAGAGGGATTAGTGACGTGGCTTGGATGCTCAAGTCTGTGAAGCACAGGGCCACAATCTCCCCATTGTTGAGATATCTACTTGATGTAACACAATTAACTATTTATTTCAAATGCACTGAGGTCTTAAGGAGGCGAGATGGAAGCAGATTTCAGTGGCAGTCATTCAGCAGCGTGTGAGTTGCGTCTGACCTGCTGTGGCTGAGCACACAGTCCCATGTGAGACAGCGGTTAGCCTCTTCTGATGTGGACCAAAACACATTTACTGATAAGAGGCTGCTGACACTGTAAGATGCTGTTCAGATAAACTGTGAAATTGGACAAATTAGCTGTAAGAGCTAGCAAGCCTTGCTGTTTCCAATTACCTCTGTTCAAAAATGAAAAAAAGACAACATTTGACGTTTATTTTCAACAACAAAATAGACCTCAGAAGAATATTTCTATTCGGTACATCTAGAGGTGAAACTTATCTAAGTACTGAACAATCTTGCTGTATTTCATAAAGAAATGTTACACATTCCTGTGTTTTCTTTGAGAGCTCTATTTCTGTTCACAAATGTTTTCAAAAAGAGGTAACCACAAAGCGATATTTAACTGAAAATATTAGGGAAATGTTTACTCAGAATTCTTCTTCCACACTTGCCCCTGCTAACATCTCAGTAAATGAGCTAGTAGAATTTTAATTCAAAAATTACAAATGTTATAGATGCCATTACTCCAACTAGGGTAAAGGAAGTGATTGGTATGGAGTCAGATTTGGGTCAATATTCTCGCACGTAAAACAAGCTACTCACGAACGGAAAATGTGCTTTTACACGCGCATAAAATGACCCTCGCGCGCAGATTCAACCCCCGCGAGCTGCTATGCGCTCGCTCGCGAGAGAGACAGCCCTCTTGCTCGCTCGCGGGAGTCTCTTGCTCGCTCGCGGGAGTCTCAGCCTCACTCGCTCGCAGAGTCTGTCTGCTCGCGCGTGAAAAGTTTCTGACACTTTGGGGCGGAGCCACTGGACTTTGATTGACAGCGGCCAGGAAGCCCGAGGTTGCCAGGTTTGATAAATGCCTGAACTACCAAGAGCCTGACGGCAGCAAAATCAGTTGGACGAGATTGACAATATATATTGTATATATATTGTATATATATATATATACACAATATATACAATATATATTACACAATGTGTAAAATGTGCACATTTTACACATTGTGTGTCATAAATGTGTAACCAAGATGAACACACTCAGTTGTTATTTCTGCACATTTTGTGTTATATTTCTTTAACCAGAATTAACATTTGATTGTGTTATATCTGCACATTGTGTGTCAATGACGATTACTGGAAGTACCAGGTGGTGGATATGGTTTTTATTCTAAAATCAAATGCAAGAATACATTCATTGGACATTTATTTACAAGGATTTCATTAGCACAATATGTCATTAAGAAAATAATTGTTAACATTTAAAAACATTCATATTTTTCTAATTCATCAAATGTTGACAGAACAGATAATTTAAAAAAAATCACACCTAAAAAAACCTTATACTTAAAACAAACTTAATCTTCAGCCAACTATTGTTGTAAATGACTTTCAGCTGAGGGAATATAGTGATGACATTCTTCGCAAGGACCACCTTGTCAGTGTTGGATGGATAATTAAGGAAAACAATTCATATACTTACAACCCATGCCTCTGCAAACTAATGGCATTCTTACGGAGAAGACCAGGCTTAAACTTGTCAAAGTTTGCATCTCTGACTTGGTGGAGAGGCATGGGTTGGAAGTATATGAATGTGAAATGTGTTTATATATAATTGTTGCATTTAAGTGATATATTGGTTGTAAAAATTGTTTTTTTATTTGCTTGATACAAAAGGACATTCTTTATAACCAATTGGTTTATTATCACGCATTTGTAATATTTGTATGCTAGAACTTTTTGTATTCTTTTTGAAAAATAAAAACATGTCATTCATTTTTATCCTTAATTATCCGTCCAACACTGACAAGGTGGTCCTTGCGAAGAATCTCATCACTATATTCCCTCAGCTGAAAGTCATTTACAACAATAGTTGGCTGAAGATTAAGTTTGTTTTAAGTATAAGGTTTTTTTAGGTGTGATTTTTTTTAAATTATCTGTTCTGTCAACATTTGATGAATTAGAAAAATATGAATGTTTTTAAATGTTAACAATTATTTTCTTAATGACATATTGTGCTAATGAAATCCTTGTAAATAAATGTCCAATGAATGTATTCTTGCATTTGATTTTAGAATAAAAACCATATCCACCACCTGGTACTTCCAGTAATCGTCATTGACACACAATGTGCAGATATAACACAATCAAATGTTAATTCTGGTTAAAGAAATATAACACAAAATGTGCAGAAATAACAACTGAGTGTGTTCATCTTGGTTACACATTTATGACACACAATGTGTAAAATGTGCACATTTTACACATTGTGTAATATATATTGTATATATTGTGTATATATATATATATACAATATATATACAATATATATTGTCAATCTCGTCCAACTGATTTTGCTGCCGTCAGGCTCTTGGTAGTTCAGGCATTTATCAAACCTGGCAACCTCGGGCTTCCTGGCCGCTGTCAATCAAAGTCCAGTGGCTCCGCCCCAAAGTGTCAGAAACTTTTCACGCGCGAGCAGACAGACTCTGCGAGCGAGTGAGGCTGAGACTCCCGCGAGCGAGCAAGAGACTCCCGCGAGCGAGCAAGAGACTCCCGCGAGCGAGCAAGAGGGCTGTCTCTCTCGCGAGCGAGCGCATAGCAGCTCGCGGGGGTTGAATCTGCGCGCGAGGGTCATTTTATGCGCGTGTAAAAGCACATTTTCCGTTCGTGAGTAGCTTGTTTTACGTGCGAGAATATTGACCCAAATCTGACTCCATAATTGGCAAGAACATATCTCCATGGAGAAAGGCCATGACCGTGAAAACAGAAAAAAGAGAGTGTTGAAAAGCTGAACGTAGGTGGCGAAAAACAAATCTCCAGGTTCATTTTGAAATCTATAAAGAGAGACTTGGCTTTTATAATTTGGAATTGAAAAACGCACGACAGTCTTTCTTCTCTGACATCATTGCCAAAAACAAAAACAACGCACGTGCCTTGTTTGCTACCGTCGACAGACTAACAAACCCCAGTGTCAGTAGCCTCTGAATTTCTATCCACCAGGGCGTGCAATGATTTCGCCTCCTTCTTCACTGACAAAATTCATAAAATCAGACAAGCAGTCAGTGCCTCTGCATCAGGTACAGCAAATGTTTTGTCCCTGTGTCCACTTAAAATCAATTCAGACATCATGACACAATTCCATCAGATTAATGATACAAACCTAGAGGACATTATTCAACTTCTGAAATCCTCCTCCTGCTGCCTTGATATTATTCCAACAGGATTTTTCAAAGATGTTTTTCCTTGCATGGCCTCAGATCTACTTCATATAGTAAACACATCTCTTTACTCAGGTGCTTTTCCACAGGCCCTGAAAACTGCAGTCATTAAACCGCTCTTAAAAAAGAATAATCTAGACGCTTCAGTAATGAACAATTACAGGCCCATATAAAATCTCCCATTTCTAGGTAAAATCATTGAAAAAGTCGGCCAAAGAAATCACTCTGATTGGCTGTTGCTGGCAAGGACAGTTATTGCCACTCGTCGACTGAAGTCTTTGCGGTGTGTTCGTAGGCGGGCGGCGTAAGCAGGTGGTGTAGGCGGGCGTTGTAGGCGTGCGGCGTAGGCGGGCGGCGTAGCCAACGCAGGCGACGTAGCGGACGTAAAAGTCGGGATGCCTTCGGTACGCGTTCTTTGGCCTCAGGTTGGTGTGTAGCGGCCTTAATAAAGTGGATCACTCCTGTTCTGAAATCTTTACACTGGCTTCCTGTGTGTCAAAGAATTGATTTCAAAATATTGTTGCTGGTTTATAAAGCTTTGAATGGTTTAGGCCCAAAATACATTTCTGACCTACTGATACATTATGAACCATCCAGATCTCTCAGGTCTTCAGGGACTGGTCAGCTTTCTGTCCCCAGAGTCAGAACTAAACATGGAGAAGCAGCGTTCAGTTATTATGCTCCAAATATCTGGAACAAACTCCCAGAAACCTGCAGGTCCACTGCAACTCTGACTACTTTTAAATCCAGGCTGAAGACTTATCTTTTTGCCGCTGCTTTTAATTGAACTATTCACATCTTAAACTGCACTGTAACTTTTATCCATATATTTTTTCTTCTAATGTTTATTTTATTATCTTTGCTTTTTAATGATTGATTTTAAATGCCATTTTCTTAATGTCTTTCATTTTTTGTAAAGCACTTTGAATTGCCTTGTGTTGAAAGATGCTATATAAATAAACTTGCCTTGCCTTGCCTTGCCTTGCCTTGCCTTGCCTTGCCTTGCCT
>CALSBZ010000825.1:322587-340758 GCA_943591055.1 Gobionotothen gibberifrons | reverse complement strand
TTGCCTTGCCTTGCCTTGCCTTGCCTTGCCTTGCCTTGCCTTGCCTTACTTAACAGATCATGACTTTAAAATAAAAACTTATGATCAATTACAACATATTTAAAACTGGTGGTTTCATATATTTCCGGCGTCTATTATCTCTTACAAACAGCGTGGTTGGGCTCTTCCCCTTTTTCACAAATATTTGCCTGTCTGAATTTAAACTATCCAACCTTTCCCTGCAAAACAAAAATAAGAGAATTAGTGTAGCAGAACTTTTCTTTAATTGTTTTATTAATCTTCTCTCATTATTCATCTCCAGATCCCTCCAATTTATTTTGGCTCCCTTTGGAAACATTGGGGATCAGCTTTCCAAATCTTATAATGTAAGACATAACAATGTTTTAGGCCTTAATTGTTGTTAATAATACCCAACTGTACAAATACTGAATTTCAAGTAAAAGTACGGCATCGAGAACTGTACCTATAAGTACAAGTATTAAAGTACGATTAAGTAAATTACCTTAAAGTAGAAGTATAAAGAAGAGTAAAATGACAATACTCGGGTTGGTAGAGGACCAGTACCTCAAATGTGTACTTAAGTTCAGTACTTGAGTTAGTACTGTAGATGTACTTAGTAACTTTCCATTACTGTTATTTGTACTTTTAAAATGAAACATAAGAATATTTAACTGATGATACTTCTGTTCTTTACTTAGGTTGGATTTTAAATGCAGGTGCTGTTATAGGTGTTTTGCTTTCTCCTCCTCCCTCTCTCTCTCTCTCCTGTGCAGTGTGGTGATCGTTAGAAGGCGCAGCTGGTTCACAATGAGGAGCACCTGTACTCCTCTAATCAACTCCTCCATAAAACCCTGGTCATGTTCACACTCCAGTGCCAGATAATTCCGTCTCACTCGGTAGAGCTGAACGTCGTAGTATCCTAGCTCAGTGTGATTTTCTCTTGCTGTTTTTGTTGAAGAGTAACCTTGTTTTTTCCTCTGTTCTTCCAGTGTCTGCTCGAGCCAGCTTGTGTCCTGCCGCCGCCACCAGCGTGAACTAGATCCACCTTCATTTTGTGGATTGTTTTTTAGTTGCTCCTTTTTTCCTTTATTAAACTTTGTTAAAAGACTGAATCCATCTGGTCTCTGCCATTGTAGGTCCTGAACTTTTGACCCAGCCCTAACAGGTGCTTTCTTCACAGAATGAGTAAGACCTTATTTATTCTGCAGAACTTAGAAAAAGCAGAACTTGGATAAGTTATCTTTTTAAAACTGTTGCATACGTTGTCTCTTACCTAAGCCAATTGGTTTCCTTGTAGTTCCTTCCTCTTTCGCAAAAGAAAATGTGTTTATTTTATTTTACTATATTTACTTGTTTGCCTGTCCTTGTTTGTCTACCCTCCCTCATACTGAGTTGTGAAAAGCGCTATATAAATAAAATGCATTATTATTATTATTATTATTATTATTATTATAAGAGGAAGGAACTCCAGAAAAAAGCTGGGTAGCTGAGTGTTTATTTGTAGTTTCTCAATTTACAGTAAATCGATGAGGGGGAAGCACTCAATGCCGTCCACTTATTCTGCCAACATCCTCTTCCTTTTCATTCCTGCCTTTCAAAAGGCTGTTGACGAAATCCAGTGCAGTTCTTGTGTACACTGCCCATGTTTGTGCTCTTAAACAACACTGCACTCAAGACACTTTGTTCATAACAGCCATGTCAATTGAACTTCAAAGTGTCTTTTCCCAGTGAGTACGTAGCTGAGGGATGCAGTGATGGCCGGTTTATTTTCTCAGTAACACCATGCTCGAGTCAGGTGGCTCATGTTTGGATTCAAGCAGGTTCCTCAAGGCTAACATTTTAGATGTTCAATTAATACATTCTATGAGTTTGTTATTCATTAATTTGTACATTTTCATCCTTGATGAAATATTCAGAGACACCATGGGACATTAAAACACTCCTTTAAAATACTCACTAATGTAATTCACTTATAGTTAGCAGCCCCATTACACATTATTGCCCACCCTCTGTATTTAACCTCTGGGATACTTAGCAGGGGGAAGAAAAAGATTGTAAGGGCAATAAAGTATATCTATATTGAATGAAAAATATTGTATGGATTATTCAGATGTAGTGAGAGGAACCTGCTTCTGCATTTGGATCTGATGTTTTCTGATTCATCTATTCACCAGTAAATCTTTTGACTCCTCACTTTTATAATGTATGAATGTATTCCTGCTGCTTCAGTGACTCCAGTCTTCTGTATCGCAGAGAGTCGTGTCCTTGATCTATTCTGTGTTATTTTGTCTTTTTCTACAAATATCTTCCTGTTGCATCAGCTCTGCATGAATCCAGTGTCACAAAATCAGAAAAGCACCTTATGTGTCTGCTGCCGCATCGCAACACCTTTTGTCAACCCCACTCAACCTTTCTGACACTGCTGGGAAAGTCCCTTATTGCGGCTTTACACGCCATACCTGAAACACCTGCCTGGAACCTCCATGATTATTTGTTTAGTGCATGTCTAAGCACACATAACATAACAGAAAAGAATGAAGCCTGTGGAGCCTTTTTGCTGCTACCGCTGCTATAACACAACACAACACAACAAAGAACCTAACTGAGCCTTCTTTTTGGGCAATAAAATGTACGGTAAACAGACAGATATTTTCACTGAACAATGGGAAAAATCTAAATGTGGTTTGGAATTTGGAGGACTACGACCTTGCTCCACATGTCCCTGCTTGCTCCGATAATGAAAAATCATATCAATAATAAATGATAATAATTATTTCAGGGAAAGCTATTAACTAAATGAGGTAATGTTTAATGATCAAGCCTTGCATATTAGACATTCAGCTCAATGTACATTATACAATGTTCCTTTGGCAGCAGAGCTTTAATAGACCAATGTGAAGAATTATATTTAAAGTGCAAATTGGGACCCTGTCTACATTTCTCATTTGATTTGTCCTCTGTCTCTTGTCAGGAGGGGTGAATTGTCTCTGAAAAAGGTTGTCCTGCGGTGATGAAATACTGCAGCCAAGTCTTACAGGAAATGTTGAGCTCAGACTGCATTTTAGAAAACCTGTGACGTCACTCTGTGAAACCACATCTTACCAGCTTGCATAATACAATGTGGTCGTGTTTTTGAGAATGTATGTGTGGAATACTAATGTGATGGTTTCAGACAGGAGCCTACATTGCATGAAACTCAAACATGTACTCCCTTTGTTCACGTGCAAACACATGTAAGAAGTTGAAAGCAGGTTTTTGAATAAGATTAAGAGCAGGGGGCAGGAAGTGACTGACACGGTAAAGGGGACTAAAGCCTGATGTTTGACGGTAACAAAATATCCAAAACTCAGCAGGGGACTCAAGTGTTTAAGGACTAAGCTCAAGTGAAGGTGCCTCAGAGTGATTTACATACATTAACCAACATCAAAAGGACTCTTTGCACACCTCTGAGTCATTATTACTTCAAAAGCTCCTTTCTCTCACTTTGTGAAATTAACCGTGACTTCCTCCGCTTTCACCTGTATAATAGAAACACGACCCTGCTGATGTGATATTAGGCCGTAAATAGAAAAAGGCCACTGACCTCGAATATCCGTGGATGTTTATCCGGCAGCACACTGAAAGATCTCGCAATAGAGAGTCTCATTATCCTTTCCTGAATAAGCCGCATGTCGTATTTTTTCCTATTATTGTGTACAGTATGGTTATTCAAACAAATGCCTTCTCTGTAGAAAACTATACATCCACATGTTGTGAAGGGAGAGACTCCTCTGACAGCAGGTCATCTCGTCCTCATCAAATACATTTTTCCCTCCTTCTCATATTAAAGAGGCGTCCATTTAATAGCCGTGGGCATTGGATAACTAAATGTGATTTAATAACATATGATCAGACAGGCTTGCAGAGACCGTCTGCGCCACTCATATTGCAAAAGGGACAGTTGTTTCCACGGAAACCATGTTTGTGGGTTTGTGGATCGTTGGAGATAAATTGCAGTAGCAGTATCTCCCTAATAATAATTTCTATTATCGGCGCTGGATGTTTATATTATCATGTAAATAAGGGGACGTGCCAGGCGACAGCAGGTAGGAGCTGAGGGCTGGTGAATAGAGGAGATCAAATAAGCAATTGAGCAATCCTCGCATGTGAGTGTGCCAAGAATCACACAGTGGAGTAAGGTAAGCCACATTGACTTCTTTTTTTATGGGGTTTCTCTTCAGAAATTCAAAATAGGAAGCTTGTAGAGGTAGTGAGAAAATGTGTGAACTTACAAACCACCACAGTGACAAGGAGGAAGTTGCTCAAATTGGTGGGACTTCTTTGCTTTCTTCACACACTTCTGAAGAGGAGTACAAAAAACCTCCGCTTGGTTTGTGACTGGACTATAAGAGCTGAGCCTCTGTCACACATGTTCACTTTATTTGAGGAAGCTCATCAGAAAAGGGTAAGAACTACTTTAACTAGCATTTTCTTACTATCATATAGTTATAATGTTATATATATATGTTAATGTGAATGAAAGCTTTTATAGATATTTGCTTCAGTCTTTTATTTGTATTTTCTTGTTTGAAGAGGCAGGCATTAGAATACTAATTTCCCCGCTGTAGTGAAGTCATTATGTTTCTGAGGGTCATCATTTTCACAACATGTCCAGCATTTGTGCACACACTCAAAACAGGGTTAGGACGTTAATGATAAAGGCATCATTGTACTGTATTTACGACGAGGAGCAAGCAATAACACGGCATTATGGTTGTATAAAGAAACCATGGGCAGGACCAAAGCACTGACTCCTAATTAAGAGATAATTCAGCTCCGCAATAAACTCTGAAGTACGGATATAGAAAATAATTAAGAGGTAATACAGGAAAAAAAGGAATTCAAGTTTATCTTCATGTGGTCTCTCAGCTTGTTGGCTAAAATGGTGTGTTATAAAAGTGTAGCAGAAGTGCACACACCCAGTAGGTAGGAATATTGCGCTGTGCAGAGTGCTAATCTCTTTCCATTCTGTTTTATCAGCAGAGCTCAAAGCCCTCGAGGAAATGATGAGCGTTGGTTTATCGGTAGGGACAGGAAAACCACGCTGTCTCGCCGGGTTTGTTCCAGGCCACTGACCCAATAAGAAGCTTTCGTCTCCTGCGCTTCTGACTGCCTGACAGATCAAACCTTTGCTGTGCCGCAGTGTATTCATTCCCCCCAGGGTCAAGGACATAATGTGACACATCTCAATCCCTGACTGCCTGACTGACACACACACCGAGGCCACCATGCAGGAGTGCCACACCGCACTGTGTCTGTCCGTCTACATCATCACCTTTGTGCTGGGCTTTCCGGCTAATCTCCTCGCCCTCTACACCTTCTCCAAGAAAGTGAGGAAGAAATCCACGCCGATCGACATCCTGCTCCTCAACCTGACAATCTCTGACCTCCTCTTCCTCCTCTTCCTGCCCTTCAAGATGCAGGAGGTGATGAACAACATGCTCTGGGACATGCCCTACCTGTTGTGTCCGCTGTCTAGCTTCGTCTTCTACATGACCATTTACAACAGCACCTTCTTCCTCACTGCGGTCAGCGTGGAGCGCTACCTCGGCGTGGCTTTCCCCATCCAGCACACCCTGAAGCGCCGTCCCGTGTATGCCGTCGCCGCCAGCATCTTCTTCTGGATCTTCTCCTTCCTGAACCTGAGCATCGTGTTCGTCATGCCCTTCATCCACTCCGACAACCCTCTGAATACTACCTTAGGCCTCAATGACACTGCCGTTCATCAAGAGAGGAAGGAAGTGTGTTATGAGAACTTTACCGAAGCCCAGCTGAGGGTCCTCCTGCCCGTGCGTCTGGAGCTCTGTGTGGTTTTGTTCTGCATCCCTTTCCTGATTTGCAGTTTCTGTTACATCAACTTCATCAGGATTTTGACCAAGCTGCAGCACATTGACCGGCGCCGCCGCCTCCGGGCCATCGGCATGGCTCTAGGAACAATGCTGGTGTTTGCTTTATGTTTCGGGCCCTATAACGTCTCGCATATTGTCGGTTATATCACATGGGGAAGTCCCGACTGGAGGGACAAAGCGTTGCTGTGCTGCACCTTTAATGCTTGTCTAGACCCTCTTATTTTCTACTTCGCCTCTTCTGCTGTGAGAAAGAATGTTGGTAGTGTGATGGCAGGGGTTAGGAGTCGCCTAAACCGGTGCATGTCCTGTCACATGCTCAGGGCTTTGTGTGGGGGGATTAACGAGACTGCAAAAGATAAGGAACACAAACAAGAAGAGATCAATGCTATCTAGGCTGACTGAGAGAAAGCTGTGAGCAGCTGCCTTCGCTGTGTACTTTCTACATCCCTGGAAGCAGGGAATCAATGCCATGTTTATGGTTTTACATGTGTGGGACTGGCCTGGCATACTGTATGTATACAGTGCAGCATGTCCCTCTTTGATTCTGTGATCAACTTCCCTCTGAGAAACGAGACGAAAGAGAAAAGCTTTGGTCTGTCGGAGCAGACCACAGCAGTTTGTATGCACTGTGATAAGAATAGCCAGACCACTTTGAACTACCGTATTTCAAAGGAAAAACTGTTCTTACAGAGCAGCAGAGCTTCACAAAGATCTCCCTCCATGGAGTCGGTGTTGCCGAGTGCTCCGCCAACAAAGTGAATATCTAAGCAACAGTTGTAGACGTCACCTCTCAGCAATAATAGATAAAGCTTTCCTAATAGCTTTAACCATGGACAGGATATTTCTTCTTTTTGTTACAACATGTTCATTATGTAAAAAAGGAGGAGAGACCGGGATTTGTACAGCCTTACAAAATAGTATGCAGTTATAATGTTGTTTGCTTTTTATGTGAACATATAATTCTATGTTTTGCCTGAGACCATTGTCATGCGGATTTTAGTTTACAAATCTATATTTATATTGGATTCGATTATATGGTCATGTTTAAACCATACGTGGTACTAAAGAAGCATATTTGAATGAAATGCTGTATGAATGTATGAAATCTGAAAGCTGTATGACGGGGGATGTTATTGCAAAAGAGAAAACACAGAAATGCTATTTGCATAAGGAAATTAAATAAACATATATTTTGCATAATGTGTGACTCATAGACTATTTCCTAAATGCAGCAGTCAGATTAGAGATGATACACGTAATGTGACGTCATAAGGACGAACGATAGATCTACTATTTACATAAACAAATCATGTAATCATATTTTCTGGATGAGTGAGCGATGCATTTGAACCACTCATCTTTATATCCACTGCAACTTTAGATGTGATCAACTTATCAGCCATGTATGTAAAATGCACACCTTTTTCATATATAATAATATTCATAAAAACATTAAAATAAATGAGGATAGATTGTGAGAAACAGCACGTTTTATTGAACAGAAAAAACGTTTATTTGACACCAAATCACTTTAATCTAAATCTGGTTACACTGTAGATACAGGTCATTATTACAAGCAGTATTCGGTGCTTTTTGTGCGTAGGTCTTAAATGTTCCCAAAACACGTGAATCAAGATCTCACCCCACACAGTGCGCACGTAAACAATGCTATCACTCAAGCAAGCACTGGCATGGCCTGTAATCCTGTTTAGTGAGGATTAGGTCTGCGTGGAGGTTGAGCTGATCACTGTATCTGTTTGACAGATGGATCATGCATGAATAATCCATTCTGACACACAGACCAGAATGAATGGTTTAAGATGTGCAAACTACCAGCCACTGGCACAATGAGCAGATTAAAAAAAAAAAAACACCCAAGTCAGCACACCGTGGCGATGAAGAGTTGTAGATATGAACAGCTTTGATGTGCAGAAAGAAATCAATATTGCATCAACATTTAGATGATATATGGTAGGCTAGCCTAGAACAGTGTACAGCAAGAGGTTTAGGAACGGGACACACTTTAATAAAGGGGATTTAACACATTTACTCAGAATTAACCTTTGAGTCCATTCTCATGTTTCAGTGATGACTTTATTTGCGTGACGCTGTTTGTCAAAGGTTGGTCTGCCGAGATGAGCTGCACGGAACAACCAGCGTCCCTTTTTTTGTTTTCCAATTTCATTTTGTATTTCCTGGAAGACAATAATTGGTTACTGAGTCAGTGTTGACTTTTACCTGACAATGTGTGATAGGTTACGGAGGATAAGGCAATAAGAAAAAAACAGCCCTGTGCTGTGTGTTTAAAGTATGCGTGTGTGTGTGTGTGTGTGTGTGTGTGTGTGTGTGTGTGTGTGTGTGTACATGATGGTGTTTGCCAAAGGTCTCTACCTTATACTGTACTCACATAGTGGACATCATTTTGCCTGCACTCTGCAATGTTTGACTGCTGTTTAGAGAAAGAAAACATCAATGAAATATAGTCTCTTAATGACTTCCTGTTGTTCTTGCTAAGAGCTTTAACAACATTTCCCTTCCAATAAAAAGATGGCGGTCACAGCAGAGAGGAAACACATCTTGAAAATGTCCAATCAGCTCATTGGGGGAGGCATCTGGAGAGAAAGAAAAGGACCAACACTGATTAGCACCGACTTATGTTTTCGAGCACAACAGCATTAAATCAGGAAGGTTGAACTTGCTTTGCTTGATGGACACTCGCCTCCTCGCTGGGAGGAGAGGTGTTTAAACATCGATTAGGAAAATCATTAATTTGTTCGAGTATGCAGTATTGCAGCAATCTGTTGCCTTGGAGTGATCGATGTCTGACCCACATTAACAGTCATGTAGGTCAAACGCAGAACAAACGACTTGTGGTATGTGAGGCCTGTCGTGCCTGAAACCTGTGTACAGACTGCGTTATTTGAAAGGAAGTTGCATTTGGACTAGCAAAGTTGGGCCGGGTTTCTCAGAAGTAAAAGCCCTGCTTAATTTCTACAAGTTCAGTTTCAGTTTGTCAGAAATGCAAAGGTACAAACTTATGTACATGAAGACATTTAAGGCTGCTATTATTTTTAAATTAATAATTGATAAACCCATTGAGAACTATCAAACATATTTTCAGTTTCTTTCAGCTCTATTATTTCCATTCACAGAACAGACTTTGTTTAGCAGCTAAACTCTGATAAACCACACATTATTGTATTTTCTGATGCTTTGTTTTCCCCTTTGTCTGTTTGTTTGCTGGATTTCTATTGCTTTTTGTGTCAAAGAAGTGTACAATGTTACTTCTGAAATAAAAAGGCAATAAAAAGTCAACTCTGATAAACTAACTGCATAATACCTGCCCAGCACCAAACAGCAGCAAGGCACAATTGTGCAACTACAGTGAACATGGTTTAGCAAAGAAACAAAGAAAGGGTCGGATACTCAAATACTTTCCTCGGGAGATGGTGAAGACCAAAACCAGAGCTAAAAGTAGAGGGGGTATTAAAGTAACATTTCTCAGGTGGCCACAAACAATATTTCACATGTATTCTAATGGTTACAATTCTGCGTATATTATCTACTATTACTATTAAATAACTGTTGTTATCAACGTTTTGATAGTGTACAATTTCAGTTTTGTAATTTTTTGTAAAATATTTGTAATTTCCTTTTAGAGAATTATTGAAAAATATTGCTAAAGGTAACGGCTAAAGGTTATACTTTGTATATACCTAATAATGATGCCTTCAGCAGTTTTATCAGTCCACTTTCAGATTCTGAGTCAATTCAGTAACTATATGCGTTTCTTTCTCCAAAAAAAAGAAATGACAAGTGCTCTACATTTTGTACGGCAGTGATTTGTAATATTTAGAGAAATCTGTCAAACTGAACTCACAGAAAAAAAACATGATATCTCTAAAGTGAAATTAAATATTTAAAACTATTGGGGATAATATAGTCCTTTATTATATAAGCTATGCAAACTACATTCTCCTGTATAGCATGTTTGGAAATGAATCAGTTCTTTCATTTACCCCAAGTGAAAGAGGTGGTCAAAGCCGCGGTCCTTGCAGGGTGGTCCTGCACGCTACATGTGAAAGTGATCCCTGTTTCCAAGGACTCCTTCTGTGGAAGGAGGAACACGCTGAAGAGATACGCTTCCCGGCTGTGGTTGTCCGTCACCTGGAAACACTTTGGGTTCCCCAACCGGTCTGAAGACAGCACGGCTCCATCAGTCAGGTGTTCAGACAGCTCAGCATGAGGGTGGGGCGCAGGGAAGGTGCAGTTGGTGAGTGGCAGGTGATCGATAATGGCACCTTCACTCTGGTAGGTCCAGGTGAGGGTGAGCTCGCTTGGGTGGAAGCCCCCAGTGAGACAGAAGAGAGCCCACTGACCAGTGTGAGGGTCCGTGGGACTCTGGAGGTAAATCTGGGGCGCAGACGGTGGTGCTAGCAGGAAAAAGAACAGGTAAGAAACCAAGTAAACACATCAGATGAGATCATTCAGAATGTAAATGTAGGTCAATGAAGCAGGCATTAGAGTAAATAGGACATAATTATGGAAAGAGAACATGAAGTAGTAATGTATTAGTTATCATGCAGCCATTTATTTTTAAAACAAGGACAAAGGAAGCAGAAATAGCTTTATTTAACATATACATAAATTATGTTTGCATGGTGAACAATGTGCACATTGATAAAGTCTTCTGAGACATAAAGAAAAACGTTTTAAAATAGTACTTACAGAATACAAATGAAAAATGAACTATATGATAAATATCTCCGCTTCTATTTGCACTCTTACTATTTGCGCTGTACATCATTCTTGGTAAATATAGCCATTAAAAAAAACCTGGAACCAAAACGAATGAACAGGACTAAAATGGGTAAACAAATGAAATATCAATTGTAATTTGATGAAGGCAACATTGCATCCAGAGAAAAACAAAGGGAAGCTTTTTTCTGCATGAAAGATTTCCACATAATAATTTGGCCATCCCTCCCTGCCTTGTTTTCTGGTGAGTTTCAATTCCCTGGGCTAGATCGATACAAGGCACTGCACATGGTGCCGGGGTGATTATTTCTAGATCTGTCATGAAACCGCTGAGGCAAAAAGATGAACTCTGAGGGAATTTCCCATGACTTGAATTTTTATAGATTGAGCTTGACCATTTCTGTTACGGTGAAGCATGGTCTAAAGTAACCACATGTGTCAAACTCAAGGCCCGGGGGCCAAATCCGGCCCTTGGTGGATTTCATTTCGGCCCGCAGGATAATTTCTAATTACAATTAGATCTGGCCCGCCGGTATATTGCACGCACACCTTCACTCAATCCTGAGGGTTTCCTCAGCTCAGAGCCTGACCCTAAACATTGATGAACTTGCACCCGAGATGAGATGCCAAGTATCTGGCTTGAACTAGCATCAGAGCAGCAAACTGAGTTTAATGGATGTTTCCTTCTGCACTTTGTTTCTTCCGACAACAGGGCATGTTTGGTTTTTTCTTTGAGGGAAAAACATTTTTTGAAGCTGTTGTTGGCCTATGGGAAAATGTATTCATAAGAAATGACTCCAGAAAAGCTGCAGATAGTTCTGCAATAAACATTGAACCAGTCCGGCCCTCGACTAGTACCCATTTTTTTATTTTGGCCCACTGTGTATTTGAGTTTGACACCCCTGACAACTCCAAAGGGATTATTATGAACTACTTTTATTCTTCTGTTCCTTCTGAAATGTGTCTTTTGTGTCCAAATGTTTGCAGATTTGTGTTCAAATGTACTTGAATTAATGTGTTTAATTGTGTTCCTGTTCAAGTGTGTATCTCTCGTGCTGTGTTGCTATACATCTTGGAAATCAAAATATATTTGTATGCCTGAATCGTGTGCTGAAAATGAAGAACAACACCAAATCTGATTAAGTTCTCAACGCACATCCGGCCAGTCGTCACGCAATTTCACAAAGTATAAGTAAATAATGCAAACTCACACGCACACAAGAAACACACACATCAGATAAAAGTGTGTGTGCAGAATAAGTGAGAAGAGATAACTAAGAACATTTGCCTGATTTTAACTGATTCTACTTTACTTTAGTAGTTTGAATTGATGCTATTTTATTCTACTTCAATCATTTGATAACTAATGTAACAGGTTACTTTGAAGATTCAGTTTATTAACACAACATATACATAAACTAATAAATACTTATGGAATATTATAGGATTACTATTCAGCAGTTTATGAGGTTGCTAAAACTATCCCCACCTTTACCAGCTGCCGCTTTAAAGGGATGAACACCTAAACCACATGTGTCAAACTCAAGGCCCGGGGGCCAAATCAGGCCCTTGGTGGATTTAATTTCGGCCCGCAGGATAATTTCTAATTACTATTAGATCTGGCCCGCCGGTATATTGCACGCACACCTTCACTCCATCCTGAGGGTCTCCTCAGCTCAGAGCCTGACCCCAAACATTGATGAACTTGCACCCAAGATGAGATGCCAAGTATCTGGCTTAATGTGCATCACAGAGCAGCAAACTGAGTTTCAATGGATGTTTCCTTCTGCACTTTTTCTCTCACGACAACAGGGCATGTTTGTTTTTCTCTTTGAGGGAAATTGTTTTTTTGAAGCTGTTGTTGGCCTGTGGGAAAATGTAATCATAAGAAATGACTCTGATTATTTAATGTTTAATGTTGTTTTTATAGGCAATAATTTAAGCTTTGTTAGTTCCAGGTTTAATATGTGCAATAAGTTAATTTCAATACGTTTTGCAATAAACATTGAGCTAGTCCGGCCCTCGACTAGTGCCTATTTTGTTATTTTGGCCCGCTGTGTATTTGAGTTTGACACCTCTGGTCTAAACAGACGCTTGTATGGAGCCTCAAGCCTCACAAAAGACCCCAAATGAGACATAATTAGCAGCATTGCAACATCACACATGCACAGCCACTCTGATGAAGTTCTGCAATGATGAATTGGTTTCTTACCTAACACAACCAACTCGGTCCCGTTGCCCCACTCTGGGTCTTTCTGCAGGACGTTGACCTCGCAGTAATACCACCCAGAATCCTCCAGTGTTACCTCAGCGATCACCAGGGAGGAAGTTTGATTCTTCTCCACAACGAACTGCCTGGATGACTTTGGGATGAGCTGCTTTTCCGACTTCATTTTGAACCACTGAACCCCATACTTCAGGGATTCAACTTTGAAATGACAGGAGAGGGTTGCCGTTTCACCCCACATCACACTGAGAGAGGGGGGTTGCTGTCTCACCCGCAGTCCCTCTGGGGTAGCTGTCAGGGCTAAAGACAGACCCATTAATACAACATGTCATACAAGGAACTTTTAGAAAGTGCAGAGCAGACCCGCAGGTCAACTACAAATACTTTAAATGTGCGTTTAGTATTCCTGAGTGACAACTGGGACGGAGAACAGACAGAGAACTCTGAAGCACACAATTGAATTACACTTTACCATAATGCTCAAAACACTTATTGAATGGCTCCTAATGCGATAAACAGCACCTAACGACAAATGCTGTTTTCTTTTCAAACAAAGACGAATGCAGACACTCTGGAGTACAACAGATTTCAACGGCATTGCAGTTTCTTTTTGATTGTGGCACTTGTCTGGCTATGTGTGACGAAGTGATTATTAAGTGCGATGATGAAATACTGCAGATATGATAAGCAAAACACTCAGGAACTCAGTGGAGCAGAGACGACAAAAAAGATCATCAAATATAAAAGTTAAGGCCTAAAGAAAAGGTTGTATAACTAAATCTTGTACTTCAATTAATTGGAGCAGAAGCCAGACTTTTGCACCAATTCAATCATTGTTATAGACTTATATTTCACTTCAAATGTCATTTAAAACTTTTCAAATGGATACCTAAAGAAACTAACCTAGCCAACACGTTTTGTAACTTGCCTGATTCACACTGACCTGGTTTTTGGCCTGCCCACAAAAGCAGCACACACAGGTGAGTTCGTTTTGCCATGCTGCTGTTGTTGTTCCCCACTCCAAGCTTGAGTGGTGAAATAACCTCTCAGACACTCTCAAGTCTGAAGCTCGCTGTGCTTCAAAATGTGAGGGTGTGAGCCTGTTTTGTTGTTGCACTCTATGGTTAGAGGTGATGGTTCATTAATAGGTCATTCTTCAACAGACACCTGAATCTCAGAGACTGTTTGTGTTGAAACATGTCAAGATTCTTGTCAAACAAATTGACATTGTGTTTGCATGCTGACAGAAACCACAGTGCAACAGCAAGCATTATTCTACAGGTGTATCCTTCTTTCTACACTGGGCTCTTTGAATCGCAATTTGTCAGATTTATACTTTGATTTATGTAATAACAGTAAAGGGAAAAATAAGCCTCAGGCCACTAAAGGTTTGTGTTTACAGCCAGTTATCATAAAAACAACTGCTTATTTACAAGATTATTAAAACAGCATAACACAAATAACCTCTTAATATAAGTTGAAGTAATGATCGCTCAAAAACTACTCAAAATTCTGAGCCAAAACATCCTCACAAGCATGAAATGATGTCTTCTGGTTTAGAGGATTTGCAGGATATAACTCAATGTGTTAATGTGTTCCAAAATTCATGTTTTGATTTTGGCTTTTTGAGGTTTTCTTTCCGTGCGATAGCTGTAAATATGAATTTCCTGAGTGGCCTAATGAGCTAGAATTAATTCAAAATCTGCGTCCAATCTCTGGGGGGGAAGAAGACATGTGGTACTAGGTGTTATCATCATCAAAGCAGCAAACAAGCTCAACAAATATGAGTTCAACTTGAGGAAAAAAAGTCAGATAAAACTTATAACCCTGAATGTAAAACTTGCAACGACGTAAAGGGACTTTACGTTCCTTTATGTAAGTCAAGGTGCTCTGAACACAGTTACATATGTGAACTAATATAAACAAAGAAATCACATACTTTATAAAGAGAAGTATTCCAAATAAGAGGGCAGCAGTTAAATAAACACTTCATTACTTTCTGATTTTCTAATCGCCTTTAAAATGACAATTCTTGATTGTTTGGTTCCAGTTTTTGTTTCAATGTCATATTTTTACGTCATGCATATCTAACAAATACAACCCCTTCGGTTGCATCGTTACAGTATGTACTTACACTAAACATCACATTAAAGTACATGTATGGGATAAGGCAAAGTCTAGCGTTATTAAATATTCAAGCATCTTCACTTAAAGGAGGGGTAGGTAAGTTTGAGAAACCGGCTCGAGATACACTTTTTGTTATATTCCATGGAATGCTCTTAATATCCTGATAGCAATGCATATTCTAAGTGCTTTGAAAAAAAATCCATAAAAAAATGTCATCTGTGGAAGCCGTAATACTGTAAAAACTACGACCAATTATTTTAGCCAGGCCGGCTAAAATAACTGGTTGGCCGACCTGTCTGTCAGCCTTCAATCTCGTACACACACACACACACACACACACACACACACACACACACACACACACTCGTGCAGTCATTGCGCGTACCGTCATTGGGCGTGTTTCCCCATGGTGAACGTAAGCTCCGCTGCAGGAGGACACGTTCACCATGGCAGAGTTTGCTTCAAAATCGTCCACCGGTCGCAAAAGAAAAACTGTAATGGAGCAAATTATGAAGAAAAAGAAAGTGGAAACTAGGAGAAGTCAAACCAGAGTCAATATCGGAGTTGCTTTTCAACTATGGCGACTATTTACGGAGCACACCGAGCTGATATGAGACGTAACATTTGTAATACATTTTCACAAAACAAACATGCTAGCTTCAAAAATATAAGCACTGACAATAACTGTGTTATACATTTGTTTTACATTCATTATCATGATCTTGTGCGCGTTCATGTGTGTTGGAGGAGGTGCGCTGTATGAAGTCTGAAGGAAGGGGCGGATTCTTTTCGGTTGTGTACTTTGGAATTTTTGTGCAGCCGAGGCTGTTTCTCAAACTTACCTACTGCTCCTTTAAAGCATTTATAACATATTAACATGTCCTATTGCTTTTTTGGGGAAGGTCTTTTATGTGGGGTTTAAACCAGACGATTACATATTGTTAATTTTATGTTTCACACATGTTAGTGCAGAAAACCACTTTTGCGATTTTCCTGACGGACTTAATAAAAGCATTTTCTGTGGACATGTTAATGTACACAGAATACTCTATGCATTAAGTGTTTTGCAATGAATATGAGCAAAATCCTAAAGCAATTATGGGTGTGATTGACAATAATTGACTTAACATGTGGAGCTGTCACGACAAGTAGAACATTTCCTGCTGGTTGTAAGAAATTACCACTAATCACAAGACAACATTATCGTTTCCTGACAAACGAGTAAAAAATTACGTATTTTCACATTTATGATTATAGATGACTGCAGATCTATTATGAACTTATCAAATAATTAGCTGGCAAGTGGTTTGATATGAGCCATTTATTCTGAGAGTCTCATCAAACCAAACATTCAGACATTTTTATAAAAAATCTGAGACAAACCTGCAAACACAATAAAGACAGAGGCTCTTTATGCAGCAGCAACTCGCTGACCTCGCCTCCTTTCCAACCGCAGGTTCAAAAGAGCCTCGCTTCCACAAACCACACATAGCGAGTTCTGTTAAAAACAAAACTGATTATTTATTTTTTTGTCTCCCTCCACTTGATATGATTTTTAACTCCACTTCATGGATTAAAAAAAAAAAAAGACACTCCAAAAATAAAAGCCAAGAAGACAAGTTCAGAAACAAATCAAAAAGAAGTACAATCATCGCTTCACAGCAGGAAACATTTGTCGGGGTGAAGACAAATGTTTTGTTCCTTTCATTGTTTTTTTCAATCTTGTGTGTTTACATTGATGAAATCTTGAAAAATGTAATTATGCCTGTTTGAGTTATGAAGGAAAACAATGTGACTGCCCTGTGTAGCACAGAGAATATACACACAAACGCACACACACACACACACTTTAAGATATTTGCACATAACCCTTGAATTTTTCATGCTCAATGTGGAGCTTAATACACACTTGCACATGTACACAAATGTTAGACACACACACATTGTTTATATAGGCAACAGCAGTGGGCACACCTCGAGCACTGAGGGGTGGGAGGGAAGAACATTTGACAAGTTAACCCCCCACAAAAAGAAATGGGAGGACAGGTAGGATGAAGGAAACACTACGTGGGTGTGTGTAAGTACTGTGTGTGTGTGCGTGTGTGTGAGAGAGGAGTAACTGGCAAGAGAAGAAGAAGAAGAAGAGGTGAGTATAGGAGATAAAGAAAGATGGATTCCATATTCAACTAAGCTAAGCCATCTCATTCCCTCAATTACACACAGTGGGATTTTCTTCTGGTCAAATTTCTTATTAGTTCCCAAATTAGACATTTCCCATGACTCTTCAGTGAGGGTGTCTGCACTATGTTCACTGTGATTGCCCTCTTGAGGCACAAAGCCCATGACCAGCCCCTATCATACATCCTGTCATGTATCCCAGACTCAGGCGCACCTAACACGGTAATAAGACACTTGTAGCCTGCATCGATGACTTCAACGCAGCCCCGCCGCCATATAACTGCTATATAAATCTGCACAAAAACACCAGTTGGTGCTGTCACTTGTGAAAGAAATCCAAGTTTCCCCTGTCAGTTCTCAGAACCACAACCAATATTTACCCCCTTGGTTGATTGACAAGGAAAATGCCAGGCGTGGGCTGGTGATTCAGAGAGGCCAAGTAATGGGACTCTTTCTATGTTGGAGATGTGAGGTGGGCGACTTAATGACTAGGGGAGTCGTGGTGGGCGAGATGTCTCCATTGTGCTGCCTGGTCCATGCACACGACGCTGTTGCTCGACTGGCGGAGTGCAGCAGGCTGTTAATTATTCAGACGCTCCCGTCCTCAAAGAGGTGAGTGATTGACAGGACGCCATCTGTGGTCGCAGTGAGGAAGAGGGCGAGGCTGCCGTCTCTGTGGCTCCACATCTTTGCTGCTAGCGGAGGTTTCATTTATATACAGAACACCTGAACTGAATGATATGTGTAAGGAATCTAACTACTCTTAATTACACACTTAACACATCTACCTATCTAAATACATATCTACCTACCTATACCTACCTATACCAACCTACCTATCCATCTACCTATCTAAATACATATCTACCTACCTATACCTACCTACCTATCTATCTATCTAAATACATATCTACCTACCTATCTACATATACCTATCTACATATACCTATCTATCTATCTATCTATCTATCTATCTATCTATCTATCTATCTA
>CALSBZ010000825.1:311332-322577 GCA_943591055.1 Gobionotothen gibberifrons | reverse complement strand
CTATCTATCTATCTATCTATCTATCTATCTATCTATCTATCTATCTATCTATATATCTATCTATCTATCTATCTATCTACAGTATCTATCTATCTATCTATCTATCTAGATTGAAATATGCTGTGCGGGGGCAGTGGATCTATAATTTTGTCATGGAGGGTTTGCAGTGCCCATGTCTGCATGTCACGGTACACACTGAAGGGAGGACCAGCGCACCAAGGCAAGCTTGTCCTTGAAAGCAATAATATTAAGTTGAACCTAAAATGTTAATCTTAACTTAAAATTATTGCTTTAAACTACAATTACGTGAAATCTGTTGACATAATACATATAATTAAAGTCAACTTTTCAGTTTTTCTCTATCTATCCATCCATCTATCAATCAATCAATCAATCAATCTATCAATCTATCTATCCATCCACCCATCCATCCATCTATCTATCTATCTATCTATCTATCCATCTATCTAATGAACACTAATCTTGATCTAAACCTATCCTGCAACTGTCATGCGACTTTAATTAACAAATCTGAACCTGACGTGTGCTCATGCTCACTGTTGTGGAGACTATCCGTGTCACAATCCTGTCTAGCTTACTGTCTACTAATCTGCACTCATTGGCTGGGGTAATGGAAAAGTACTGGGCCCTCATAGACTTGCAACATGGACTTTGCCCATGAGACCCGAATGAGCCTGTAGATAGTTGGTGAACAATGGATAATTAGGATAATATATGGGAATTAGGCGTGCTTTGCTGTAAAGGACGTGAGCAAGGGATTTAGAGCAACGATAATCGTCATATATAATTATTATCACTGTGTATATAGCTTATTTGTATACTGACTCTGGTGCTGAAACATTTTGCCATTTGTCACAAAATTATAATCTGTTACATATACATCATAATTTATTTCTATTGTATATTGCGCTGACGCAACTTCTTTATAACAATAGAAGTATTCTCTTGATACAGAATGCTGACTGAAATGCAAGCACATCTCTGTCATAAACTGAAATGTTACCTTACAGGACACACTCAATTGCAAAGAGTGTGACAGCACAGGGACCATGTTCGGTTAACACGATATTATGTAGCGAAAAGACAAAAAAGACCAGCCTGGATTGACTTGAATAGAAAACAAATGATTAATTCTTCATTCCCTGGATTTGAAGCATCTGAACACATATAGTTTACTGAGCTGACATTACAGCTTGCCCAAATAGTTTCAGAGCAGGGTTTGAAATCGATGCGCAATTAGGAGTGTCTTGTATCAGGCATGATGAATTATGCTCTCTGTTCTAAGGCTGGTCTATAGACACTTGATCAATTCAGCTTCTGGGGACCAGGTAAAGCAAGCCGGGGAGAAATTGCTCTATTCCAAAGCCATTTGGTCGAATGTATTGATTAACCATTGCATTCAGAATTGAAAGTCGGTCCGGGATCTGTTTTGGGAGGGTGTTGTAGGAAAAGCTACAGCATGAGCCTGCCACATACTAAATGGAGAAAGCAGAACATTAATACCTTCTCCGGGCTTTGCTTCTTGCTAATTTACAGTCTTTGCTTCAGCAATGATGTGTTGAGAAAAGGCTCGGTGCTTTCAAACTGTTCAATGTATTTCAAAGTATTTGACTAACCCTGTTAAAATAAAATCCATCTCTTAACACTGCACTGGTTTGTTGAGAAAAACAAAAAGTGCCATTCAATAACAACTAAATAAATTCAACTCCTTTTCCACCCATGTAAACCCATTAAATAAATCTCAGCATGAACAACAGTATGGCTGCCATACAATGCTATACTTGTTAAAGTGGCACAATGTGCTAGTTTCGCAAGCTCTAAACAACAGCCTCGTGGCACCTTATTAACAAAGTAAACAGATCATAACCTTCAGCTGCAGAAGCCAATCAACACTTTCTCATCAGGGCGCGCCGAATGTAATTAGGGGCCGAGCAAACGTCTTGTTTATATCACCGTAAACTCATTGAACCCCAGTTGGGTTATTATTTATACACTTGAAGTAGGCCAGACTGTGTTTGCGATCAAGGCTATGTTAATGCTATTCATTACATAGCGCAACCATAAATAGTGTGTGGTACACCATCCCCTGGGAGGGACCACAGTGCCCATGTTTGGAAATGCAATATGAGCGTCTGCCTGTCTCCCTTCTCTAACTAGAGGGTTCACAGTCATCCCATCTCCCCCTGGCTCTCAGCTTTTGTTGTATTGTCAGGGTATCCTCCCACAGGCCCGTTGTGCAGGGTGCTCTCTTAACAGCATCCTCTTCTACCCTCAAATTGAGCACCCAGGGGATCTGCTGCCTCCTTGTCTACACTCTCTCCAGTCCTCCTCACCAGCGTGATTCATCTACATACACCATGACTCATGAAAACATGTTCTTTTGCTGTTTGTGTGTACAGATGCCCACATTCTGTTTGTAATCACTCCTCAATTTCAAGTCATATTGCCTGTATCACCATCCATCTGGACCATTCAACCATGAACACAACATACAATGTTTGCTTGTTTCTTTTTTTTCAAAATCCACCCATACACGAACATTGACGTGCTTTTTTTCAAACCCACATGGAGAAACATGACAGAATGTTGTTTTTTTTGTCCGTGTTTTTTTTTCATTTTGACATTTTGACATTTTCTTCAATTTTTTTTCTTCATCAAGGACAGATTATGTACATAGAGATGTTATATGCCACCGACAGACCCAGTGGGATGCTGACATGGAACAGTATAGAATATGTGAGCGGAAAACCAAAGAAAAAACAAACAGCATCAATGACCGAGATATTGAGGCTAAAAAAGTGACTGAGATAGAAAAAAAGAAGCGTTGACCAAACAACCTGCTCTTGTGCTTGAAATGGAATCCATCATTATTTTTGGAGCAACAAGATGCATGCACAAACAGTGTGTCACAGAGACAACCCGAATACATCGCAGAGGGCAAGACTTTTTTTGAGTACAACATGTATTGTTTTAGATTAAGGGCCATTTAAACAGAGCTTCACAATCATTTCCGAGTACTGTACACAGTAAAAGTACAACAATAGATCTATTTGATATACCTTGTTAATGTGATTTTTTTCAGATATTACACCACAACGTTACCCATATCTGATACCTCTTGCACAGTAGAGTTAGGGGTTATTGCTGGTTTGAAACAAAATCAAACAAAACACATTCAGACAATTGATTCAATACAGAGTAATTTCCCTTTAAGGTCGCAGGGTTCAGCCGGGGGAAACTCGTCTCTCCGTGCAGGCTCGTTATGGCATATTTGCATATAGTCGCTGCATGTGAGTGGAACAGTGTTTCAGTGGAGAGTCGAGTGCCACAGTATTGAAATATGGGCTTACCTCCCACTGTTTGTGCTGTGCGGGGGCAGTGGATGGATAATTGTGCCATGGAGGGGTTGTAGTGCCCATGTCTGCATGTCACAGGTACACACTGAAGGGAGGACCGGCGCACCACGGCGAGCTTGTCCTTGAAGAGGATTCCTGTCAGTGGCAGGATTGAGCTTGATTTATGGGGGCCATCACTGGCTGGCAGAAGGGACAGGTGGAGCCCAGGCTCCTTCACTTAGCCAGCCACAGGTAATGGCTAATTACATCTTTATCTCCCTGCAGTCTGGCCAAACAAGAACCGACTTACAGTACAGCCACGACCAGAGCCTGACATGGATCCAAATCATTTATCTAGCTGGTCGGAGAGAGACAAACTATGATAAGTGGACAAATATGCAGTAGGTGTGTGTGTGTGGGTGATGCAGTTAACAGCATGACAAAAAAGAGTCCAATACATAAACTGTTACAAATTATAAATTACATCATCGTTCACTGCTTCTGGACTTGATGAAATAATCCTTCAGACTGTTTCAAATGCGTTTTTAAAAAGCTTGTCATGGCAAAATAGAGCACATCACTTCAAAAACTTTACATGTCTTTTTTTTGTTTGTTTTTTCTTGTCGTTCAATGTGTGTGAGTTCTCAGAGTAAGTACAAAAATTATGTTTCCCACGCACGGCTCATTACCATCAGATTTTGTTCTTTTTTTTTTCTCACATGGAATTACTATTCATAGTTATTCAAATACTTATTAACATCATCATCATCTGTACTATTATTAACACCAACAAAGTAAAAGCAGGTAACCTTGCAGAGTAAACAGACACAGTGCAGGGAGGGAGGGAGTGAATGGAGTCACAACAGGAACATCTCTAACCGGTACATGCTATCAACAAGCGACAAAGAGGATGGAGTCGCAGCTTTGAAACAGAAGATATAGTTGTCACTTGACAGTCTCTTGCTGCTTCAGAAAACTGGAGCGTAGTCGAGGCTGATGTCGTTCGGCGCCAGGCAACTTGAGGTCGCCGGCGTGGCCTCTGTACTGCATATATTTACACTGGGGAGGGAGACTGGGGGGAGGAAGGGGGTGACACAGAGCAGGAAACACTATAGCGATGCATGGGGGACTAGACAGAGCACGTTGAACAGAGGGGCGGGGGGTAACGGGTCTAAAAAGGTTTGGGTAGTAAGGGGGTCTACATGCGAAACCTTGGTATAAACCCCCCGAATTACATAAAGGGGAAGTTAAGACTGACACCTTCACCACCCACCCTTTTTTTTAAATACATTTGACATCATTCATAGCAGCTTCACTGCTACACAGTTAAAAGTAAAAAGCCATACGTGTGTGTGTGTGTGTGTGCGTGCGTGCGTGCGTGTGTGTGTGTGTGTGTGTGTGTGTGTGTGTGTGTGTGTGTAGATGTGTGTGATCACAGGGTGACACTTCACATAGCCACCAACTGGACAATTTTTCAAAAGGTCACATGACCGTCAGTACCACATTATAACTATAATTTCCATAAATATCCACCATAGTATTGAGATGTTATGTACCGTTCCCATAAGGCAAACATTGTAGGTCAGTCATTAGTCTATGTAGTATATTACATCAATGATCGTCCAGTTGTTAGATTATCTATTTTCTCATTGATCACAGACACAATAAACGTTAATATACACTCTCTATCAGTCCAGTGGTAATAATGAAGGGAAAGCTCGGTAAGGAGCGGGTACCAAGTCAGACAAATCTGCAAGGCATTCTGGGAGACAAAAAGAGAGAGACAGACTGTGTGTGAGAAAGAGAGGAAGATATGATTACAGTGGTTTGACCTCGAAATTGAATTGAGGGTGTGGGGGTGTTGGGGGGGGCGGCGGGAGCTTAATGGGGTTGTGTTTGATGCAATGATTCAATGGCTCCTGGAATAATGCATATTCTTTTTGTTCACAGTGATGGGTTCGTAATTAAAGAATTTCATTTCCTTCTTCCATCCGTAGAGGGGGAGAGAGGGAGGAAGAGGGGGAAGGGGGCTTTAAGGGACATTTAGGGACACTTCCAGGTGGAGCTCCATCTTTACAGCTTCAGCAGAAGAACAGCAGAGAGGGAAAGCCAAACAGACACGCCGACACTCATCCCTGCACGTAGACCGACTCCTCGCCCCTTAATGGCCCCCGGTCCTGCACGAAAAAGTACCAAAAGAAGGGAGAATATGTGTACACATGTAAAAGAACAAAGACAATTGTAGCTGTGTAGTTGTGGTAGTAGTAGAAGCAGTAATAGTAGCATTATTATTATGGGTTATTGTTACAGTTATTATTAAAATAAGTGCAAGAAACTCATTCTGATACCTCGGCAAACCTTTGTAAACAAAAAACTAGGCCTGTGTATTACATCTGTGATATGGTGTAGACATTTAAAAAACATTTCCCATATTCCAATAGCTTAACACTCACACATTATTCTCATGTAGGGTTATCAGAAAGGCAAGTAGCTGATCATGCATGCACAGTACAAGCACACAGCCATTATTAATGTTATTAGTTACACGTATTTGTCACGTCTAAATGACCACCGTGAGAGAGGTCTATTGAATTCCCTGATTAAGTAACATATTAATATCAAGTTTCAAAGCCATGACATGCTGGGGTTTACACGTTAAAGGCTTTCAGAGCGGACATTTTGACGTGTCAAACACAGGTGAAATGATTGACTTTAATAATGGCTGGGCCAGAAAGGCACAGAGCCTGCATTCATAGTACACAGTCTTTATTAATGTGATTAGTTTCACCTATTTGTTACGTCTAAATTGACACTGGGAGAAAGGCAGATTGAATTTCTTAATTTAGTCACATGTGTATGGTTTATCTCAAATAACAAAGTGATGAGAAGCTTGAGTTAACATGTTCAGGGTTTACATTTTGACTTGTCTAACACAGGTAAAACTAATAACATTTATTTTGGCTCTGATTTGATTTATTTGTGCCAGAAATCTAATCCAGTCATCCAGAAAACACATTATGAGCACTCTGGCACTGAGACACTTCAATGAAATGCAACCCTTATTAATTTCATTAGCTACACCTGTGTCTGACAAAGTATCCGCAGTGAGAAGGGTCTATTGAGTTAAATAATTCAGTATGTTGCCATGGCGCATCTTAAATTAAAAAGCCATTAAATTCCGATAATGGCTCTCTAGAAAGCAAAACAAAAAGGCAACATTATTAAGTAAAACCTCAACAAATTGTGTGAGACGCAGAAAAATGACATAATCATTTTAGAGACATATATAAAAGCACCTCTTCCTCTTTTGGGCCATTGGCAATCTAGTAGATTTCCTAATTGTAATGTAATAATGTACAGTACAAATGTATACTTAGAGCTAGTACAGGCTGCCAATGGTCTCAGTAATGGGATCATTTGTTCAGGGTAATTACAATAATGTGCTGATGTGATAGTGGGCTGTTGATATGAAAGTGCTACATGAGGTACCTTTTAAAAATAGTGAACCAAGAGGTACAAAAGGATAAGCAGAGACAATGACAGTGAGGGGCAGCGTATGAATAGAAATGCCACATAAGTATCTGATTATGCTCTGATTTTCCATGCCTGGACCATAACAGAGAAGGGGTTTGTTGTGTTCTAATGATGGCAGGAGGAGATTAGGGAGGGAAGAGGAGGCAGAAGGACAGATGATGGAGAGATAGTCTGACAGAAGTGGCAGCGGTGGTGGAAAAAGAGAGCAGGAAGATATATGGGTCTGACGAGGGAGTGAGTCATTGAAGGGAGACTGGCCGAGATAATGGGTAAAGGAATGAAAGAAGAAAGGGGATAGATGAAGGACTCACTTAAGATGGTAATGCTGAATGCACTAAAGGGAGGTATGGGTGTGGAGGGGGGGGGTAAAAGGGAAATGAAAGGGAAATCGCTCATTGGGGACGGTTAATGTGAATTGGGCTTGGAGAGAAATGACAACTTCTTGGGTAACAGGACAGATCCGAGCGAGTCTGTGCGCATGCAGGAATGTGTACGGACGAGAGATGGAGGGTGAGAGCGGAGAACGAACTTAAAGAGAGAGAGGGAGACGGTAATGTAGGCAAGCAGAGCTTTAATGGGGCGGAGAATAACGAAAATGGGGAGGAAGGAGGGAGGAGACGGCTGAGAAAATGCTGTGCAGAGTCAAAATGAGACAGGGCGCAGAGGGACAAACAGTGTGTCATTGCATATGTACCGCTTTGTGGGAGTATGTCACATGTGATAAATGTGAGCGTTCTAATGTTCTTGCTATTTGAAAAACTTACGAAAAAGCAGCATGCTGGCGTTGGAGGCCCCAAGACGGTTCGAGGCAAAGCAGGTGTAGTTGCCAAAGTGTTTCTCTGTCACATTGGTGAACAGCAACAGCGAGCGCGTCTTCTCGTTTTTGATCCTCAAGGTGTTGTCACTCTCTAGCGGCCTGGGTGGTAGAGGTGGGGGAGCGGAAGCAAAGGAAAGGGGGAAAAAAAGAGTGTGTCAGAAAAAGGGAAATAACATCAAAAATCACACCTAGTGACTCAGCCCGCATAAGAGGTTTTTTCTACATCTCTCCAGCTCTGCCACACTCTAGCTCTGCCTCACCTTGTACTCATAGTGAAATCTCACAGTCCATAAATAACAGAGACCTCCTGCAGGGGCCCATTTTACTCTATTAACAGCTCTCTCCGGCTGACAAAGGCTTGTCTAAGTACTTTTGCATCTTACCTTGGCTGATGCCAAATCATCCTCACTCTTCCTACGCTCTCTGGGACCTTTTATAAACTCGGATGGAGAGATTATGTGTGGGTGATAGAGAGCAAATAGTTTTCCAACCAGCTAATATTTCTTCAGTGATGGCAAAAACCATGCGTGATTATCTCCGACCTATACAAATGTCAGAGGTTAGGTAAAAGGACAGCAGCCATGGTAGGATGTCTGAAGGGAAAAAATAAGTTTTGCAAAGATTTGATGTCGCCGGCAAGTTTAATGAGTTTCCACCGGTTAAATGTCTGTTCTGTTCCCTCTCTTATCACTGAACTCACAGTTTAACAGTTCTCATTAACATATTTTCTTTTGTTTTGGCAGGCAACTGATTGGTGCAACACAATGATTTGATTGAGGCTCATAAAAGCTACATATTAACCTGACACTCCTGTGCTGCTGCACTGATACATTGTCCAATCAACGTCACACAAACATAAAGGTTAATGACAACACGGATGTGATCAGCTTTTTTGACATTTAAAATGAGTATTCACAGAGTGAAGTAGGGCACAACTAGTCTTCTTAACTTACAGCCCCCACACTGTGTCTGAGCTGAACTATCATTATTTCAGAAGATAAGTTTGAAACAAAAATTGAAGGCTGGCATTGGATGGATTTTGGACTCTGTGGAGTCTTAATTATGTGTGTAAGGATCACCTTGGTAAAGACCATAGACCATGGAGAGAAAGCATGTATTGTCTCACCTGTGGTCGTCTCTGTACCACTCGAAGACGGCTGGGGGGACTGCCATGGCTTCGCAGCGCAAGATGGTTGTTTTACCCAAATGGACTGGCATGTTTTTCATGTCTGTGATCATGGGAGGGTCTGGCAGGAAACGCGAGGGAGAAAACAATGGAGAAACAGAAGGAGGGAGGCAGCAATTAGTATACATCTGCCTTCGCCGGGAAGTCAAGTCGGGCCAGCACAGGGTTGCAAACAAGGTTGATAATCCCCCGGTGAGAGCAACATTAAGATGTATACGCTCATACATAATAATGAAACTAACATATTAACATATATTATGACTACATCATTGTGCTATTACACAGCAGGTCCAGTGTGACTTGAATTATCACCACTGGGATGCTGTGAGGTGCAGAGAGGGATACTTACAGTTGACCGTGACCTTGACCTTGCGCTGATCGGGTGGAGACACTCCATTGTTGGTGATGCATTCGTAGTCCTCGGCCTGCTCCCTCTTGATCTCTGTGATGTCCAGGAACTCCCCGTCACTCACCAGCCCATCTATGGACATAAGGCAGATGTCAAGGGGTCAGTATATATCAAATGCAAGGTGATTCCGGGTACTGATTTAGGGTTGACCACTTGAGATGCGTGCGGGGGGGGGACTGACAAACCTATAGCTCAGATGGTTTTAAGACCATGGGGGAGGCACCAATACATATCAGATAACAATATAATCTATATTTAGATGTACATTTTCCAATATTGACATACTGTATATGTGATATGCTGGAAATCGATATCCTGATATACATTAGCAAATGATGTATCACAAGGCAAGTATACATCTAAAATATAAAAATCCATGTTTGACCTCATGAACTGAATAATATCTTCTCACTTTGTTAACTTGTAATTGCAATGGGTTGATTGGAATCATTATTCATCATTTGGACCACCCAAACAACAACATGAAATTAATAATAAACATATTTGTGTCATGATCCTTACTAAGAGCCTCAAGCTACATTGTTCATTAAAGTAATGGGCCAGCTGGTGAATTGTTGTGTAGATAAACATGTTGTAAGTAAATATAATATGACAGAACTGACACCATTGTCTTGTATAGTGTCAGGGGAGATTGTAAGTATTTCTTCCAGGCAGTGGACACAACAGGGATGACCCGTTCACTACATTACGTATTGAGAAGAATATTTGGCTGTTATTTGATGTTGACAAAATCCCAGGTGCCCCAAAACCAAATTAGTCAGTCTAGCATTTTCAGTTTTTTTTCCTCGGGGCGTCAAACAGCCACAACATCTCTTCAGAGGGGAGAGTCAAAGAGACAGGATACAAGTTATTGCTCCTTCATGTGAGGGAATTGATGTTGGGGGTGTTATTGAATCGGCGGCAGCAGCAGAGAGAAGAGGAATGAGAGTGAGGGTGCACCCCCCCTCCTCCCTGCAAGCCAGCTGTCTCACAGCCTCCAAAACCATTAGGTCTTTTTTCCCCCTCCCCTTTACCCCATTAAAGAAGTCAGACTGTGGAACACGACATAATACATAATCTCACTACTAACAAGGAGATCCAGCTCTTAAATTGCTCACTTTCCCCTTTCAAAGCCCACTAAACATACACACAACCACCGTCAGTCAGTGGACCTTTACTTCCCCTCACAAATACAAAAAAATTCCCTGAGCACGTTTGTGTGAGCAACAGCGACGCAAACACACACAAAAAAGACGCTAAACGCCATGATTATTCCTGTCAGAGATTAGCGCGGCGGTTCTAATTGGAGATTATACTGGAGGATTATTAGTGTGGCTACTGAGCTGGAAACGAGTATTTGCAGCTGCTGCGGCAGCGGCTGAGCAGCGAGCGTCAACGTCTGCTCCTGCCACCCGAGAAAGTGCAGGGCACTGGGTGATGAGGTGGGGTGGGTGCAATGTTATTCATTCATTCCATTAGTTTAATAAATATAGCTCTCGTGTGACACCTCTGTCAAGTAAGCAGAGCAGCCAACTTCGCCAGAGGGGGGGGAGCTGAGGCGGTATGCAGGGGGGGAAAGATCGAATCAGACAACTAGTACTGGAGAACACACAGGGCTGTTACAGATGACTTCCAAGAAATAAAAAGCAAAAAAAAAAAATGAGAGCAATCGAGCGCTAGAGAGCGCATTACAGATACACAGAGAGAGGTAATTTGTAAGAGATGTCGAGCAAGACAGTCAGACAGTCAGATACACAGATATAAAGATAGGGGAGAAAAACAGCAACATGAAGAGGGAAACAGAGAGATGTCAAGCTGGGTTTTGATGTGGATGGTGCCTTCATGGACTTGTAACCCTCAGCACCATGTGTGATGTAATATGACAGTGCAAAGCAGCCCTCTCTCTCTCTCTCTCTCTCTCTCTCTCTCTCTCTCTCTCTCTC
>CALSBZ010000825.1:261894-282919 GCA_943591055.1 Gobionotothen gibberifrons | reverse complement strand
ACACACACACACACACACACACACACACACACACACACACACACGCTGTCACACCAGGCTGGCCTGCAGTTCCTTTTACACAAAGGTTGTTACTTATGGATTTATGTCTGGAAAAACAACAAGGCAAAACAGCTGACTGCTCTGAGGTCCCAGACCCTCATTGGCCCCGAAGGCCTCGGGTTCACTGTGTGGTAGGTAGTTTGTGAGAAAAACACGTACACAAATTATAATATGCACAATTTTAGTTCAATATCAAAGAAAATAGAAAGGGTCTTAAGGAAGCTCCTGCATTTTAGTCTTGAGACACTGTGTCGTCGTGTATAGGGGCTTTATTTTTTAAATCGTATTTCTATTGCCTTAATAGTTCTTAAACCTCAATTGAGATTAAGGTTGTTGATTTAAAAAAACTAAAAACGTATCCTAACCCTAAAGAAAATGTTCTTAACAGTAGGTTCACCACATAGGTTTTCATTGGCAGAACGTGGCTCTGGGTCTTTGATAGGGATTTCTGTTTTTGGAAGAGTTGAGCTAAAGAAACCAACACATGTTCTCAACATGTTCTAACAGTGCCATGATCCACAACATCCAATGACATTAGGACTAGGCAGAACTGGCACTGCACATTCCCCTGCATCAGACTTCTAAGGATAGCATTGGTGACTCTTAGATTGTCTCTGAGCTAGGGCTGCTCAATTAATCGTATTTTAATCGCGATTACGATTATGGCTTGCAACGATTACGAAAATAACGTAATCGAAATAAAACGATTATTTTTTTGTTTTGGTTTTTCAGTTGAATTATACTTAAAGTTCAGGGTAATCAACTGTTAAAAACATACTGTTCAATTTGAATGAATAATCACATTTAATAATCGCAATTACAATTATTGACCCAAATAATCGAGATTATGATTTTTGCCTTAATCGAGCAGCCTGAGAAATATCAGTTCTGAAAACTGATATTTCTCAAAATATTATTACTGATCATGACTTCCAACAATTTATTTGAGACAGTATTTTTGGTAAAAAAGGAAGCTTAAAAAGTGTGTCTGTAATTGTTATAGCGGGACTAACCAGGTTTTCGGGGAATTGGCCGGACACTAGAAGTGTGGGGAGTAAATCTGCAATGAAGTTGTCCTCGATCATGTCTGCTGCAGATCAACAATAGTAACAGAGAATTAAAAAAAAAGTAATTACAGTGTTCCCAAATTAAACATTTGTTTTTAATCAAATTACAAACTAATCGACACAAAGCAAACCTGGGGCATCATAGTGTTCTAGCAGAGCCTAGTAGAGGGTCTCAGGATTTCTAGTCTGTCATTTGTACTGTACCTGATGGATACTTAAATGCAACAAGATGCATTCTTAATGGGAGAACATAATGGGAATTGAATAATAATTTCTGCCCCGGGGCCCCCTTGCAGGTGATTACGGCCCTAGTTTAACGTTTTCCTATGCCATACACAAACATAATGTTCACAGCTCAAATCTCATCTTCTCATATAGATACACTCAACACATTCATGTTTGCTGCACTCACACACCCACATATCTACCCTGCAGACATATCAATTCATAATAATGTCTTAAGGCAGCCACCCAAAGCAACATAACCACATTTAGAGGAACGTGAGCAGCAGGAGACACAGTGATGTATGTGTGTGTTTGTGTGTGTGTTGGAGTGTGGTGTGCATGGGGGCTTGGCTTGGCCGTGGTTTTTGGCAGCAACCAATCTGCCCAGACTGTTAGTCACGACGCTGTGACACCCCCGGCTCCCAGGAACTGCACGGGTCATTAAGGAGCAGCACACGGCGGGAGGATGACCACACGCACATGAGCACACAAAGTCACACTGACACACACTGGCACACAAATAAAATATATTGTACTTATCAATGTCTAATTTCCCATTAACCACCTCACCAGGGTGCTGGTAAACAGCTTGTGGTACACACTTAGGATTCAACTACCTTGCACAGGGGGGGCAGTCAAATGGGAATCATGTATTCAATTACTTAATTAAATCCAGAGCCCCCGAGGGCCCCAGAGACCCAGGAGAAGGCTAATTGAGAGGATGGGATCCTCACCGCAACCCCAGTGTCGCTGTGCATCCTGACCCTTGCCACTGCATGTTACTGAGGCCAAGCAACACATCACGAGGACAGGGCCTGAGATATGATCTCCAGAGTCACAGCAAAGGGGTCGGAGCTGGATGAATCGATGAGATAATTGGATTAGAGTTGATTTCTGGACTTAACTTTGAACCTTAGGTGAGATAGCAACAGGGTTGATAATCGTGAATAGTTGGTGTGGCAATACATTTCCTTTTAAAACCCCAGAGAGTAGTTGTTTACTATTGCAAGGAGAAAAAGGCATTTTTACGACTCCCTTTTTGGCCTTTAATTGCGCTGATCTATAGGTGTAATAAAAGAAGCTCAGGAATTATCAGAGTCCCAGAGAGTGTTGAGCGCTTTCTCTGCCACCAAAGTGAGATGCTCCCCACCCGGAGGGGAAAGTTGTTTCTGTTAAGGGCAATGAAGGAGGAGGGAAAAAAGTTAAATGGCTTTTAATTAAATTGTAATCAAGAGATCATTTTCCCTTCCGCAAACTGGTTAGGAGGAAGAGATGGATAGACCTGAGTACGAGGCGAATAAGGGAGCTCCATGGCCATGATGGATTGGATGTTTAAACCCAACAGAGAGCCCATCACTGGTGTCTTGTTAACATTTAATCGATCAGTTGATTCTCAATGAAGCTGCCAGATCTTAAAAAAGATGAAGCTGCTATAAAGGTGAGTTCTTCAATCAGGCCTGTTCCTACTAGTCTGATCATAGTCTCATGGGGAAACCTGTTGTCAATACTGTTGTTTTAACATCAGGTCAAAGTGAGACGGCTCTGTAAATGTATTTGCACTATGAGAGTTAATACAATTAGTGTCCTCTTTGGAACTCAAGACATTATTATCGATATTGCCACCACCTTCTGTACAACACCTTTCGCAATGTCACCCAAAAATGACCTGACCTTTAAGCATAGCCTGGTGCTCAATACGACTTTATTACTTTATTGACGTGCCTGGCTTAGCAGCGCCAGTGCTGCAGACATTTCATCCCGAATGTCAGACTGCTGATGTCATAGTTGCCCAGAAAGCTGGACCCCATCTTCATGAAATCATAGAGCCATGTAATCATCTAAACTCTCATCTCCCCCTTCACTTTGCTCCACTCTCTGCTCTTTATGAGGTGCTTGGTGGGACTGGCAGGCTGCATTCCGGCCCGGAGCCTGACCATAACATTTCATTCTCTGCACAACATGCAATATAAGAAAACACACCAGTAATTACATTATTATATTCACGCAGCATGTGTGTGACTTATAGATGCAAGCTTCAAGCTGGATGCTGTACTGGATTACATTTCAGCTGAGTGTTTACTTTAACTATGATCACCTTTCTAGCTGGGCAGGGTAGGAGCGCAGTGGCACATAAAGTGAAAATGTCACAGGGGTTTTAGTGGGTAGGAAGAGGTTTGAAGGGGGAGTGTGGTAAGAGGCACCGGTGCACAGGGCTGAGTGTGTTTCTGACATGGTGTGTGACGAGGGGCATTGCGCCGACCCCCTGCTCATGAATAAGACATGGGCAGAGAGAGCCGCCGGGAAGCCCGCTGTCCATTTGCCATTTGCACGCTTGGGCAAAGCCATGGAGGACGACTGGTGAGGGAGTGCTATATGAAGTCGCTAGGAATTCAGCATGGAGATACAGAGTACACAGAGGAGATCCCTGCATGCAGCTGTGCCATTTGTGGATTGAGGTTTTTGAGGTCTACTACATACCATAATTATTGACTGGCTTGCCTGATTACATGGGCATAAACAGCCTGTCAATTTGATTGTGTTTCTAAGGGAAAGCATCTGGAATTTTAAATTGCATGGTTCAGGGTCTCTGCGCTATTCTCCTGCTGTATTGGTGTCATGAAGGAAAACACTTTCTCTGTATTCCGGTCCAGTGTGTGTCAGGCATGTAACACCAGTCTAACGTAGTGAAATACATAACTTAACTGCAGGAAAAGGTTAGAAATGAATTGCAGTCTATCTCCAGTGAGTATTTTGGATACATCATCTTTGTAAGGGAAACTTCTGTGTAGCAATGCAGTGGGAGTCACCGACTCATGAAGGAGACACAGGAGGAGCAGGAGTTCTGATGTCAAACACTGATATTTAATACAAGTCTCGGCCGGAGAAATTCACATCACAAGTCACAGCAGCCAAAGGTTCTGACTGCACGGGTGGATTGCCATGTCAATTCTGATCAGCCTGTGTCTTGGTAGACCATTTAACTAGTTTACAGAGAGTCATAATCAACATATTGGGGATGGGCCTTGGTACCTGGAGACTGTCTCTGACCCCCTGCTGTGCTTTGAAGCCAGCGTTCTCAGAGTTTTATAACTCCTACTTCCACCAGATCAAGTCATAAAACGTATTATATCAACATGTAGCTGCCTTATCACGTTCCTTACGGGAGATAAGGATCAGGGCTGATCGTAAATGTGAACACACAGAGAAAGGGTCACATTCCTGGAGTGAAGATAGAATTATTCCCTCACAATCTTCAAAGTTGGCCTTGCACATTGTGATTTTAAAATGATTTCAAATAATAAACCAACATCTTTCCATTTGAAATTTCAATATGAAAGAAAGCCACTGAAGATTGCAGGGAAATGTGAATTTAGAGCTATAGCTTTTGGTATCAAATAACACCCCGAAACTATTTTTCTTTGACTCAAGCTGGCAAACCAGAAATGGTTAATGACTTTCATCCGAAAAAGCATCCGACCCGTCCTCCCATGAGGTCAAGCTAACTTCGATCCACCACCCTCCTCCCCGACTTTCTTCTTTTTCTCCTTTTCTTCTCCTTTTTTCAACCGAACAAGTCGGATGGAAATCAATAGAAAATCAAGCGAAAAGCTGGAAAATAAGTTGGTCATGAAATGTTCCAGACTGAACTTTTACTTCAAAAGGAACTTCTGAAACACAGAGGAAGACAGTTACGCCCGTCAGAGAACTTTGAAAAATAGGCCTTGTGAATGCGAAGCAGCAAATTGAGGAGAAGAGATATAGGGAGGAAGCTGGCAGCTCAGATAGAGGATAAGAGGTCAAAAACACACATGGGACAAATAAGTGCTGTGCTGTTAACACAATCTGACACCTGTAGAGAAAGGCTAATCCTTGTTCAACATGGTTTTTTTCTTTCTCTGGACACAGGCATCTCAAAGGGTCTGAAGGTTTTCAGCTGGCTGTTTGGAAAGGATTATAATGACTGGAAACACGGTACCACTAAAACCTCCCCTGTCTTGTTGTTCTGATTTGAGTCTGTGCCATCCTCCTGTACGGCAGTGTGAAACCTGGCTGCTCTCTTCAAGGCTTGCTCAAATGTTAACAACTCCAACTGGTTGACACAGCCTTAACCTCCACACCCATGGGTCTACTCAAGGTTTTAATACACCTTTCAACTGGAAAAAAAGTGTATTTCCAACGGCAGCAGGATAGGTCACAGGAGCTGTTAACCATTGACCTTCTGGCTAATAGTGCCTGTTAGCAGATTGACATGTCCAAGCCAACTACACAAAACAAATCAGTCAATAAACAAGGCAAGGGACGCAGCTGAAATCTCCAGCCACAACAGCTTCACTTCAGGGGAGACGCTAGGAAAACAGATGCAGCCACATATAAAAATATCTCTTATAAGGAAGTGCTGAAATGAAGTAGAAGACTATTTGTCAAAAGACCCAGGATTGATTGGTTCTGTCTAGACAAACCTGAAAAAAAATACTCAGAATGCCACAGTTTGCAAATCACAACAGCCCACATTGTGCTAAGCCTTCCAGCATTTTAACCCTTACTTACAAGAGAAAAAGATGAATGGCTCTATGTGCGAACAGTTGCATAAATAAAATTGCAACCTAAGTCATTAAGCTGCTCCAGGAAACATTGCTTCAGTGTAGTAAAACATTGCAAGATATAAGAACAAATGACAGAGATACCCATTAGCAAGCAGTAGGCATTCATTATGTAACTGATACGTGTTTAATGAGATCACACTACATGGCTGCCACGTGCTCAAGAATAAGGACTCAGAGTAGAAGCAAATGGGTGTTCATATCAGAGAACCTTTAATTAGAGCTGAGTGGAAAACATCTAGAGTACCAGGAAGAAAGCTTGCTCAGCGGGGACTTGGGTTGGGTGGGAGCTTCAGAGAAGGGATGAAACGTATCAAGACACAATTGGGTTGGAAAGGAGAAGAAAGTTACTCTGGCAATAATTGCGAACAAGTTGGAAAAGGCCACACTGCTGTAGGAGGAGGTGGAGGTGGAGGTGTAACCCAACAAAGAGTCTGAGGCCTGTCGAAGGGAGAACTTTGGTACAATAGGTAATTAAAGGTGATAAAAGCAGACTCTTCTAAGTGATGATTGTTGTAGAAGAAGGTACGGGGTGTGAATAGACTGTGGCGTGGAGGCACAAAGGTGGCGGGGTGGTGACAGGTGGCAGGTCGGCAATGTGTTGTGTTAATTGGTTGGCAGGCAGCTGGGCTAAACCTATTCCTGCACTTTGTGGCAGTTTGGGGAGTTAGTAAGTGTGTGCGATGCAAAAGGGAGAGAGAATTGATCATTAGATTTGTTCATTCCTGTGGAAAGACTTGAGGAAACCAAGGGTCAGAAGAACTGGGCTTGTCTAGGTTCGATCAAGGGAGAACAGAGGTAAACAACGGAGACATGGAGCAACACAGAAAGAGAAAAAGTATAGTAGAGGCAGTGTGAAGATAAAACGTGGGGAGAGAAACAAGCTGTAACAGACGAAAAGAGAAACACATACTCATGGGAGGATTAGGAGCCCGAATGCAGTGGTGGAAAAATAAAAAAACTCATTTACAGAAGCCAGTCAGAGGCATCTTCAAAGCTTGGGAGCCGATCACAGAATTTCAAGTTAGCCAGAAAGATTTCAGCTAACTCCACTGGTCTACTGGGAGAAAGATATTTCTTTCCATTGAGGAGGGTCAGACATCAGAGTTGCATTATGTAGTTGCAGAAATGGTATGTCTAAGTCCAATCCTTCCTGTCCAAATTATAACTCTCAATAGTGGCTTTGACATTTCTTTAACAGGTAAGGCGGAAAGGTTGTTGAGAATTCTTACTTTTACCCAGAGGGGCCGGGGATTCAGAGTGCAGCAGCAGAGCTCACTAAGTGATGCATATTGAGGTATAAGTCCATGATGGAAAATCTCTCTTCAATATCTCAGGCCACTTGGCTCAGCAGCCATTGCTCAATCTGCAATGCTTACATCAACTGTCAGACAGCAACATTATCAAGTGTCCCAAATGTCTGCCTTCGTACAATGTTTGAGTTCAACCTTCACAAACAGCATCCGCTCTCCTACACACTCACACAGTACACACACTTTACCTTGCGAGCAGGCTGATAAGCGTGCAAACCTGTACATCCATCGGGATCAAGTGGAGGAGAAATGCTGTGAAGGAAATGCCTTTAAACATTTGTGTATGTCTTCGTTTAATGTAAAAACGTTCTAAAAGTCATGCATGCTATGGGATTACGCTTGGATATGTCAATCACAATCTGTTTGAAGTGAAGGCTGAGAGAGAGCTACAGAAAATAAGTCTCCACATTAGAAGGAAGGGTAAAGGGACGACAAAAATAAAACAGGAAGGTGAAGGACAGAGACACTGGGAACGTAACCTAAAGCAACGTCATTGTGAAAGAGAAAAACTTATATATTTGTCGCAGTCACATTGTAAATCTCTCCAGAGAGGAAGTGAGGTGAAGGGAGAGGAGAGGATAGCGATGAAGAGAGCCATTAATATTGCACGAAGTCAAGCAAGACTTAGGTGTGAAAATGGCCTTCAGTTTGCTTACCAGTACTACTGCCAAGCTATCAACTTATTGCCTTGAGGCGAAATTCTCCAAAACACAGACAGACACGCACATTCAGAGAAAGTGAAAACATTTCTTGCGGCAGACAATCAAGTTGCTGTTGCATAGTGCTGCATGTGTAATGTTGTTTCCCATGCTTAGGGTTATAAGTCAGGACTGAAGGATTATCAAGCAGTTACATAGCCTTGGTCACTACGCTGTCAAGATTATTGGTGAGACATTGATAAATCTTCCATGTAACCAGCCGAAAAGCGAGCAGAATAATTATACACGCCAAGAGGAAAGAGGGAAAAGGACTTGAAGGATTTTCAATGGGAGAGAAAGACAGAAAGCAAACACACTGGAAGAAATGAGCAAGCTGCCTGTCTCCAAGCACCCTTGACCTACATGTCATGCCATGAGGCTGAAACACAAAGACCACCCCCGATTTGCATGGCAATATATTTTGGCAGCAGATGCTTTTATGTCAATCAAGCTTCCTCGATGAATTTCAACTAACTAATTTAACTGAATGAGAAGCGCCAGCCAGGAAGACGAGTAAACATAAAGCACAAGAGAGATTTAATTTAAAGACTTGAAAGAAAGAAAGAGGGAATAATTGTTCACCATTGAGACTTTACTCTCAACTAGCATGCATCTCCCTTCTCAAAACTGCCCCCCACCCTGTAGACATCCTCTTGAACCCCAACTCTTTAACTCCACCTCCCCCAACCGCCAACCAAGTCCTCCAACCAGCCCGCCCCCTGGAGGCCGCTCATACTTCCTGTAAGATTCCTCTTTTCAGTGCCAGAAACAGGAGCTTGTTGCCATAGAAACAGCCTTGTATAGGAGGGGAGGGGGGGAAAAAATCTCTGCCGCATTGCTCGACTTGGATGAGTGTTTTGTATGTGTGATTGCGTGTGTGTGTGTGTGTGTGTGTAAATGTGTGTGTTTGTCTGATAGAGACCTTATGAATGAGTTTGTAATCAGGCACTTGTGGAAAGGAGATGCTATATATTTTTGGTTGCATGTTTGAGAAGGGCGAAAAAGAAATGAAGATGGGAAAAGAAATTGTGTGCGCTTATTAATTTAGATTCAATGTACATTTTAAATTGGAGTGAAATCTCCACTGTCCATCATCATACTTAGCATGCTGTTAATGTGGCTGTGCACCCATGGACATGTACATGTATGTAACTGATCCCATTTCCTTCCCGTTAATGTATATCATTAATGTAAATGAGATTGGTGACATTTCCTTACATCTTCTACATGCCAGGCTCATTACGCAACATGGCCCGTTTAAAGCCTCTCAGCCAATCCCAGGATTGCTTTGTTGGAATTGAATCGGTTCGATTTGCTTCTGGATCCCAGAGACCTTCACAGCCTTCACTGTTGGCCCCTTCCCCCCCACTCCACGCGCTCAGCCCCTCCGCCGACGAAGGTGACATATTGTATTAGACCATCAGAGGAAGGTTACGGAGCCTTGCTGCGCCCCCAATTCTCATTCAGACCCAGCCTCGGCCTCCTTCGCCTTCCCAGCCACTCAGCAGCCTAGCAGCCACACTCCTCTATTGATCCCACAATCTCATCAAGCATGTTTCCTTGAAGATGCAATTTCCACCACATCAACACACGGGGCCGGAGCACTTTGTTCCAGCCGCACCCGCCGTGTCATTGATCTAGTTCGCCTCTTGCTCGATGGCTCCCCATCCTCTTTTCCCTGTTTCGCCATCATTGCACTGTTGCCAACGTCGCCTCCAGCTCCAAGCCACCACCCCACACACAAACAACACACTCTCCACCCTCCTACGCCCGCACCGCTCCACCCTCCTACAATATCACGAACATCCATGCGCTGTTCCCTTTTCCATCGGCCCCTGCGCTTTGGACTGAATGGGGTTTAGAGCGGTGAACCGTAGCGCCCCCTACAGGCACGCACACAAAATGCTTACAAACACACACAAAATGCACATGCAAACACACACCACATAGAGAGGTATACACACGAGGGCCATGAGGGACTCAATGGGGAGGTGAAAAAGAGAATACATGCTCTACTGAAAACTGTGTCACACTCACTCAAACCTTTACACAAACACCACCTATTTATACTGTACCGTAGACATTCACCAACGTAATCCTCCTCTGTATATTTGCTCACCCATATTCCCTTTTATTTCTCTTTGTTTCAACCATTTCTACACACTCTTTAGTACACCCACACATATCAGTGAACAGAAATATCCATGCATAAACACAAATCCACACAGAAACCTCAACTGTTTGGCTTCAGCGGTGAGGTCATGGCGGTCTAAGTCTACACCTCAGGGCCTCCGAGACCTCATCCAATTCCTGCCTCCTCCTACTCTTCCTCCCATTTCTCCTCCTCCTCCCCTCTCGGCCCTCTGTAATCCTCTTCTATTTCTCTTTATATAATCTTGTCGCAAGCGCGTTTCAGATATGACTAACACATCCTCCCGACCATTCCCCCTTTCTCGCCTTCTTCCTTTAATTACAGAGGCAATCATATTTACCAATTTCCCCCACTTGTTTATCCCTCCCCGAAACTGTTTGAATGTTGAAATTGCAAAAATGTATTTGTCTTCACTGCTCTACATTCTTGGAGAAAAAAGAAAATGTAAGACGGAATGGTCGGGGATTTAATTGAGTGGGTCAGCGGCTTTGGGATGAATTATTAAATAAGCAACAAACGTCGCTGACATGCAGGCGGTGGCACTGGCAAAAATGTGATTAAAAACACCATACGCCCGTTCTTCTTCCTCCTCACACTGCTTCTCACCTCATCCCCCATATTGGATGTCAAAACTGTCTGTCACAGTTCTTTTTAGCAGGCAGACAAGACACAGACTGTGCTGCGACTGGCCTTTGAGGCACTCTAATGCCAGTGTTTATTTTCCAGGGCCCACAATTATTCTACTAGATTTTTTATGACACCTTGAGTTATGCCATGAAAACGGGGTTGGACAACATGGAAGCAGGTGAGAACTCAAATACACGCTGAATATTTTTAGGTACGCACAAGACACTTGGGTGAACGCCTGTCTTCATGATTTACCTACTGCCGTTGGATGCCTCCTAACTAATGCCGCACAACTCAGAACAAGACAACAGTGATCTAGCTTTTCTACGGCTCACATATCTGCAGCTTTTATAGCCTCTCTGACATTGTTTTTCCTGCAGAATACAAAACAATGGAACCAATTATCACATCACTGTCATGCACTGGAGGACTGGCAGTACAGTGCGAAATACCTGCTATGGTTTGAAAGAGTAGTAACTGAAAGATGGTTCATTGAAAGTTGAAATATGATGACTGTAACTATGATGAGCTGGAGTCACGAAGCAGCAGGTTGCGTCCACTCTTTAAATTGAGAATCATCGGCCATGACGCAGTGTAACTGGACCATCATCAAAGACTGTCACTGTTGTCACATTTGCTAATCAGCACAGATCTCCTCCGGAAGCCGGGCTGATTACCCTGTAGGGCGTAATGACATTTCTTAGTGTAATTATTCACGTGTTGAGCGACCTTTTTCGCAGTCGATGTGAATCATGCAAAACGTACATACTTTCGAAAAAGACGCCTTGTGACTACTTTTCCCTGCTTGTGGTCCATTTACATTCAATTACTTGATGGTAGGATTCACACACATAAGTGGGCTTTGTTTCCAAGAATACATCGACCTTGTTTCTCCTTGCTTATGAAACAGAAATTAGAAAGCCTCCACTGTCTGACCAATCCCACCAAGTGTCTCGTTGCTGTGCTCTTGGTTTTAATCAGTAAAAGGATGGGACTTTCTGGCCTGTCTGAGGTAATCAACATCAGGGGCCATAAAGCGATGCTAATTGAATGGTTTCCTCATTGTCATGCACAGGGGGTATCTCTCCTCACTCCCTTTCTCTCACAATCCTTCCCTTTCCGAGCTGACTCTCCCATCCCTTTTTTCTCTTCTATGCCTCTCATACAAGTCCCTTGGAGACCCTCCATTGCCTGCGCTGGCTTTTCCCACAGACAGCTCTAAGAAAACAGGCCTTGTTTGAAGTGGATGGAGGAGCTGCTGAGAGAGTTTAGTCCCTGTTTGGATCCAACTTTGGAGGGGGGGGGGGGGGGGGGGGGGCTTAGGAAAGGCAAAGAATTGGAGGAAATGGTATAAACATTCTTAGGAGATCAACAGAGCAAATGAGGTGAACACGTGTGAATCAGTGTGTGTGTATCGCTACGTGGCAGACATACAGTCAGTGGGTTTTTTCATCAAGTAGAAGGTAGAAAAACTCACTAGTTTGTATTGACTTTCACTTTTATTTAAAATATTTATGAGAATGTCGATTGCAAAAGTCGGTCATGTGAGGAAATCCACTTTGGTTTAGCTGAAACTGCAAAAGATTATTGACTGTTTTATGTGATCTTCCCTTGCAATGGCCCTTTACTATTTAGACCCCACAAGCTGCAACAAAAGACAGGCTTTACAGATGAAGGGTTACATCATGTACCAGGGCATAATGGCACATCCGTGAGTCACATCTGAGCAAATATTGTGGGAGGATATGTTTTGCTCCAGACATAATTTGACAAAAGCATGTGGTTACATAACAAGTCCGCTTAAACTGAACAAATGGCGTTGCTCACATTTAGATCACGGCCTGTTCCACATATGGAGGCGATCCCCCACTGCAAGTCTTTCCTTGAGGCTACCGTGGCAGAGGGATGTCATGGGAAAGCATGCACGCCACTTCCAGAACCAGAGGCGGTGTTCTCCAGCGACGACTTCACAAAGCCGAACCATCGACACAGCACCTCCGGCGTCAGAGCGGAAACCACACAGCAGAGGAGCTGCCTGTGTGTGAGTGTGTGAGTGTGTGAGTGTGTGTGTGTGTCGCATAGGGATTCAGCAGGCAGACATAGCATGCTGACGACAATTGATTTTCTTTTGTGTGTGCCCATTTTCACCTGGAAATGCAACAAAACTGTAATCATCCCCACGCTCCCCATCTTCCTATCCGACAAGCACCCCTCCTCTTCATCACCCACCCACCCTCCCACCCCCCAGGCAGCTGCTGCTCAGGCTGCCATCTGGAGAGAGGCTGACCACCGCTTATCAGCCCCTGGCTCATCACACAGCTGGCACAGTGGCACAGAGAGAGAGAGGGAGAGCGGGGAGAGAGACGGAGACGAAGGGTGACGGGAAGAGTTAATGACAGAAGGGAGGATGGCGAAAGAGATGTAACTGAGGAGAGGTAAAGGAGGGACATAGGTAGATGAAGAGCGACAGGTGAAGAGGGACGACGAAAAAGAAGGATACCAGAAAATGGAGGACAGCCAAATCACAAGACGAATGAGGGAAAATCTGAGGCGAAAGTGTGTTGAGGGGTAAAAAATGGATTAAAGGGAATTAGACAGAACAATCTCTGGGGCAGTTGGAGCTGAACCACCGTGTTTGTCCTTTATGCCTCATAAATTGTCTTTCAGGACATCATAGTGGGGCCATTGATCTGAAACGGACAAAAACACCCCGTCTGGTCAGGGGGGACGGACGCTTGTTGCCACCATTGATAATGTCCCCGTTCACTCACTCTTTCATTGCGATCCATTCACTCCTTGACTAGAGAAGAGCGATCTCCACACACAACTTCCTCTGTTGGCCTCTTGGCCATCCTGGCCTACACATCTCAAAGAGTGGGAGGAGTGGGAGGCTCCAGGAATAGCCTCTTGGGTCTCCTCCCCTCCCCTACCTGTAATGAGACTTTGTGTTGCTGTGAGTCACTATGTCAGTTAGCTCACTCGGTTGAGGCAGTGTGTCTGTCAGGCAGCCAGCGTGGATCAGGGAGTGTGTCATGTGGGTTAAATGGTACACAGGCCACTGTATATCTCCCCATCAGCTGTCACAAAGTGTCTGACATTGACGTAGATTAAATCAAAGTGCCATGCTTTCCATTTCCGCCTTAATACCCCGGCCTTGTTCACGAGTCAGAGGGTTTCTCTCTGTCCGATGGTGGACGCTGCACGCTGCACGCTTAGAGCTGAGATTCCCCCGGAGGTTTGAAAACCTGCTTCTTGTTTGGCTCTGCTGTGTTCCTCCTCCTTGTTATCCAACACATATTTAAATAAAAACGCTGTTGGAGTGATTGCATTGCACATCGAGACCCAGTTACCCTCCTGTCGAATTTCACGAGTAGATCAGTGAGTAGGACTGCGAGAAATTACGTGATTCATATGCTCAGCCAGTCTTATTTCCATGATTCCATTCAACTTGGCTCTAAATTGGTCCTCTAGTGCTGGGATATCCTACTGGGCCTGCAGCTGTGGGAGCGTGTTGAGGCTCCATGGGGCAGGGTTAGCCTGCACCAGGTGTGGTCTGCCTGCCTCCGAAGAGTCCAACTGGCTCGCTCATCTCCCCTTCACTCCTGGCCCTAATTAGCTAATTCAACAGGTCATTTGGATAATAACTCACACTGGCTGTTTTATTCAGTTTTTTAAGTCTTAAAGACAAGTCCTAATGAGCTGATAATTAGATAGTACCTGAACTTGCGTGCCCCCCAGAGGAGTGACATTATCTCTTCTCTTGGTTACACTAGATCAGTGAGACGTTGGTTGTCACTGCAGCGGCTCCCTCCTGTCTTGGAGGCAGGGAGTAAACCCACTCGGTGAGAGACAGCCAGAGCAACCTGATTAAATCAGCAGATGTATTTTTCTGTGTTGGTCCCCGTTGTCTCTTTGTTCCAGTTTGCTTCCTTTCCAGAATGCTTCTGATGGAGAAGAGGGGAAACAAAAGGAGCAGCAGCAGTAGCTTTCTTCTTTTTCCCTCGAAAGAGATTATAAGTGCTTGTGAAATTACTTCAAGGGAAAACCCGTGGAATTGTCTTTTTTCCCTTCATATCAGCCCGCAACCATGAGCATGAGCCGGCTTCTGGGGAGACAGAGTGGCTTCAGACATCTTGCCACACACAGAGCGGCAGCAGACAATGGACCAGCCTTGTTTTAAGCCTGTTCCCCCAGCCTCTGCAACCATCTGGATGGTCTAATAGCCTGTTAGCCTGAATCCAGTGGAACAGTCAGCGGGATGGTGTAGTGAGTAGAGTTGGCTGGCTAAAGGCTAAAGGTCAGATTGCTGGACGGGGCTAGTCCGCTAGGCATCCACAGAGATGCTTTACAGTGATCCTTTTAATTAATCCGTTAAAGCATGTTATGACTCCTGCCATGCAGACCAGAGCTGACTTATTACACAAGGAATGGACAGGCAACATCAATGAACTGCAGGCTTGGATATACAAGATGCGTTAGGGTGCTGATTGTGATTCCTTAGTTAAACACTGTTTGTACTTTCACTGTCTGTTTGCTGTTGAATATGGCCTTGGACAGCCGGTGCCCTTTTGCCAGGATCTAGCATTAGCTCGGGTCTAAAGCTCATCCATCAAAGCTGGTGTTTCTTTGTTGCACCCTCCCTCTGATTCTACCTATTTTTCGGCTGATCAGTTCGCTAAGCCTACACCACCATCCAACACTCTCCCTTGTGAATTGCTTCTCCTATCCAAAGTGACTGATCCAATTCCACATGTGATAGAAATTCTGGTTCTGTATCGATGTGTGGGCTCTACTTGCTCAAATCTTTGAAAGTCAATTGTATCGCTTACTCCCCGTTCCCTCTGTCCCGTGACACTCATTTCTGCTCGGTGGAAGTTCTAATGAGTTTTTGGCACGGCTCTGGCTGATGCACGAGGCACTGATATTGGAGGAGACTTTGATGCCAGGTGGTGAATTGCTCTATGGAAAGAATACTTGGATATGGTTGTCCTCAAAAGAATCCTATCCAGCTGTAAAGATAAATCATATTTAATGACTTACTGTTTGTTTTAGAGATTTAATTAAGTTAGGCTGTGCAATGGTTCAACTAAATGGCCATGCTATCCAGATGGCTTTTTTTCTTCTTAAAGCCTGATGAAAAGAAACTATATTTCTGGATTTGGCAATGATAGCGTAATATGTTGTTACCCGTTTCTAAATAATTGAGTTATTCAAACTAATTAGCAACAACACATTTGTTGAGTGCAGTTCTCTTGAAAACTAATTCCACTGTGTTCATTATTTGCAGAAAGGGTGTTTCATGTAGTATTTATGAATCAAAGTTATTGATGCCATGATATTGGTATTACACTATTACAGAGGATAATTACAACTTATGTAATTTTTAGCCAATTTGTAAGAAAATAAATGGATACAGTGTTGCTCTGCTAAGCAAGGCCATAGTAGTATAATATTATATAGGACAATGGGGATTTCCTATACAGCAAAGGAATACATTAGCTTGGTCATACATCTTTACATTACAATCCTTTTTGTGTGCATATGAACTCTTGTCAGAATGAGGAAAACAGGGGTTTTGCTAATTACAGTTATTAAATGCATGCCTGTCAGTATTAGCTTGCTGGGAGGCAAAAATGAAGGGCTTACTGACTTATACAGAGAAACCACTTCATTTGCTAATTATCTGAACAGCCAGAGCCTCTCATACAGCTTCCTGGAAACATGAGTGCTAAACCAATAGGTCAGTTCCATCACTGTCAAAAGAGGTCCTGAGCTGTCTTTTAGTGCATCTACCCTGCCGGGACGAGTCACACGTGTAACTTTTTTAATAACATTGAGATGGGTATATCAATGCTGAATTCCATTTGACGGAGGCATAAAAATGCATGATGGCACGCTGCTTAGTGTGAGGATATGACAAAAAAACTGTCAACATGAGCGACAGGCGGCAAGCCCGAGCCGACGCATGATTGCACTCTGCAAACCACCTTCTGGGGAAAGGGTCAAATGAGACTGAAATCCTGACAGGGTTCTTAAAGTCGCCAGGCTCATAACTCATAACTAAGTATAATTTAGGACAACAAGGGTTGCAGCTGAAAATAGAAGCTAATGAAACAGCCCCCGGAGTTGTGTTGAGGAGGGAGTGACAACGCGATGATAACGTGATTGGACATTTGATGAGATGAGAGTTAAAACAGAACGCAAGTAGGGAAAAAATGCCACTCACTTTGTGTTTTTCTCTCTTTCTGTCTTATTATGTTTCTCACATACACACAAACACACACACACCACAAACACATATTGACAGAGCCAAGTAAAGCAGTGTTGCCCTGGGTGCTCCCCATCAGGGACAATTAAAGCCAGTGATCTGTGACCTCCCTGCCACTACATGTCTGGTTGCCTTTTCAGAGATACACAGAGACTCTTGGGTTTCCCGAGATTCACTGGGGGCTAAAGTCCAATCAAGGAAATCGCAAGTACTGTATCTGCAGTGACTGACACGGTGGGTTTCCTTACTCTTACTTTGTCTCTTCACCTTCATCTCAGTCTAGCAAATTAATTTCAATGTCATCTCTGTCAGTGTTTAGCTATTATGGCGCTAAAGTAACATTTGAAATACAACGTTATGAGCATGTGAGCTGCTAAGCAGGACACAGAGAAGAGGAGCGTAAACCTCATACAACGATCCTGGGTGACGTTGAGGAAGAAATGCTGCTGCCATTAGATCAACTCACAATTCATATTGGTTTTGGTTATTTTTGTCCTGCCGTCAATCAAGTCTAGCATCCCTCGGTCACCTTAAACGCAGCACTCCGACATGCATGCGAATTGCCTGATCTGTTGCCTGCTCTTATTTCCCTGCTGACTAATTTGTGAGGCCTGGCGTCTGCCGAACACGAGCTGGATGCACACCAGCAGGTTCACAGTCAATTAAACAAAACACAATGCTACGGTGATGAATAGAAAGCAAATAGATTTGACGATAATTTGTGCCCTTGTAACACCGTTTGTGAAACTTCGCTTCTGAGGGGATCTATGATGCTACACTACAGAGAGAAGGAGCCAAAACAGAGAGAAAAAGACAGATCCCATGGAGCTGCTAGCATCAGCATTCAACTTGTATAACAGCCAGCTAGTTATGAAAAGCCTGGGCGCGTGTGGGTGTTCTGCTTTTAGTCAAGTGCAAACATTTTAGCCTTAAGAGGGAGTTCTGCCAGAGCCCACTGCCAATATGTATGCAGCATCAACACCCACGCCATTTCCTGTCACTCAAGTACACACCTCATACATATGAACGGCGCAACAACACACACTCAGAGCAAGCTCCACTTGCATGTGCTCATCTGCAAATACTTTTATGCTCTCATGTGAATTCCCACATGCTTCGTACTAAGACAATACAAATAAAGGAGTACAATGTATATTCTTTCTTTACTGCTGAAACCCATTGCATTACCAATCCCAACAAACCCTGTAGGTGACTGTCAAGCTGTTTTCCTAATAAAACTCATGGATTTCAAACTTTTTAATTAGTTTGTTCTGTCCTCAGGAATTTCAGAATGCAATAAAAATAACCCTATGACATTTAAAAGAGAACCTCATACTTTAGGAGGCCTTTGCGATTTGCCGTCTCTGACATTAAGCTTTACCTAGTATAGGATCCCCTTTTTGTTTAAATAAACCAAACCTCTTCTTTAAAATAGTTCATATATATAAATGTTGCCCCACTTCCTAAATTGTGTATGAAAAACATGTAACGTAAATCAAATGCAAGATAGGGCTTGTAAGTAAACATAGTTTGCCATTACAACAAATGACCTGTGCAGTTGTTTTTCATTCCTTGGTGGCCCTTCTTCATTTCATAAGTCAACTTCTTTGGATCATAATGAAAAAATAAATGATGGGCTTAACCTGAGGTATAACCTCTAAGATTTTTTAATAAACTCTCCAGCTCTGAGTCTTCTTGAGTCCCTTTAAGCCACCACACCTGAAGGCTCCGTCAATCAACATAAATCTCCTTCAATCAGAAATGTTTGCTGCTCTCAGCTTGACCAATTATACGAAAGGAAACAGCGGTGCACCAACAAGGACAATGATATGCAGCTTGATTCTAGATATGTAAAATTAAGTAATTTATTCGGACTATTCCTAGTAACATCTGTGGGCGAACTCCATGTGATAAATCTGACTTACCAATGTGGTGAGTGAATTTAAACGCGGAGGAGGCGATGGAAATGTTCCTTTCAACCTTGTAGCCGACAACAGCATCATGCACAGGTCACTTGCAATATGTACGACAACAAAAGAAATTCCCAGCATATTGCTCGGTAATGAGGGTGATAGTGATTCTGGGCTGTCACGCCGTGGGTTCCCATCTGTAGCAGTGAAGGTCACCGCAACATGGCGACAGAACCAGCAAAAACCTTTCACCCCCGTCACAGTGACGAGCAGGCGATGCTGCTGGTTCCCTTTACAGATCACCTCCTCGCTGATTAATTAGGCTCATTCTGCTAATTGAAAGTCACCCCTCACCCACTGTTCTGCTGTGAAATTGAGGGCAGACCCACTCTGGAATGGCGAGCCACTGAACTGCCACACTTTATTAAATCAACCAGAGAGCGACCACATTTATTCTCACGGCACTTCCTCCCGTTACCTCCCATTCATGTCTCTTATTGGTCCAGACAACTCCCCCTCTTTTAATGTTTGTGGAGGCCTCCGATGAATGACAGCCAACCCACACCGACCGCCCCTGGGAGCAATCGGCGTAATAAGCCAATTAACTAATTAAGACCTCGTTTGGAGGCCTAACGAGGAACACGGACACTCATTTGTGTAAATAAACAGGGATTTTTTTTGACAGCATTTGGAAAGCTCAGACGCGTGTGTTCTTGCGCAGAGGTCAATAAATGAATAACAAAATAACAGCGAGTGTACACACGTTTCTGCCAATTGACGCCTCCTCCTGTGTGGATGCAGCGAAGAAGCGGAGACAGTGCAATATGGTAATTCGTTTATTCTAATGATACTGCTGACATCAGCCAAGCGAAGGAGCGGATCGGATCTGTCTTATCGCAGTAGGGAGAAGGGAAGCTCTTAGCCTGCTGACAGTCAACTCATTGGCAGACTCTGTATCGTAATAGCGTGGCTGCATACCAAACCGTAAACAGACGCGCGCTGAATTGTTACCGATTCCCCTGCTGTCCAGGATCAATCTACATCAGGACACATGATGCCCATTAATCTCGTATCTTGGCGCAGGCTTTGATGAAAATGCTCATAAATTCGGAGTGTATGATGTAAAATTGAATGCGTAATGCGCTTTCGTCTTGGTTATTGGACTGTGAATATCTGAGGTATTGAATCTAAGGGCCTCTTTATTAATGTTTAAAAATGTGTGAGAGCAGCCATCATCAGGAAATATAACGTTGAGAATCATTTAAAAAAGTCCAGTAGTATTACTCATCTGTGATTGATTTGGAAAAATGGAGCTCAGGGAACGTGATCTTTAAAATATTTTGTATATAATACCTTACTTTTAGGAGAGGATAACATGTCTTTCATGATATTCAAGGGTGCTGCTCAGAGGTGGGTTTGCTATTTCTCTTTTTCCTCGATCTGTTAATATTTTAAGAGTTCTACACCAAAGCGTTTTCTATTTCAAATTGTTTAATCTGAAGCCTATGATTAAATATCTCAAAGATGCCTAGGACGCGGGGAGTTAAGGTGTCATCCTTTTCAAGAAGACCTTGATTTGTTTTCATTTTATTCCCTTAATAAATAGGCGTCTTCTTTTTCTGCTAATGACAGATATCTATTATCAGATATCACATTTTATAAACTACCGACTGGAATAATGTGACACCTGGAAGGTACCAGGTAATGAAAGATGATGGGATCCGATAATTGGCACATGACAAAACCTATTCAGGTTGAAATGTTTTACTGGTGGAGCAGAAATTATTGGTAATGTGCAATTGCAAATGTCTTCAAAAAAGGACTACTTTGAAGACAAGCATAGAGCATGAGCACTGCAGTGCTGCCTGCCACAAAAGGATGAAATACAGACATCAGGTTTAAAACCCCAACATGTGCGTGTTATTAGGTGTTGTGTGTACATCTTCATGCCACAGATACAACCTTGGCAACCGCAGAGTCTCTGATCAAGTCTGTGGCTAATCCCCTATGACTGAGCCTCCAATATGGGCTACAATCAGCAGGTGGGAGGGGAGGAGAGAGTGTGTGTGTGTGTGTGTGTGTGTGTGTGTGTGTGTGTGTGTGT